>CM067345.1:57937315-57997315 GCA_034190875.2 Urechis unicinctus
AAATACTTATTTTCACCTTTTGTACTTTGTATAATGACATGTATTTAGGGTACCTATCGCGATTTTTGCTACGACTTCTCTCCTCGCTGATATCTCTGAAACGGCTGTATTTACGGACAAAAAATTTTGTCAGTATTTAGAACTTGGCCTCGTGATAATGATTGTAACAGTATTTTAGCATTCACAGTAACAAAAAACAGCAAAAAGGACGATTAGTTTCAAGGTTTTCTACTGCAGCAGCTTAGCGGCAGGCTAACAGCAGTTCGTGTTTAAGTAGGCCAAATCTTACGTAATCGACCAAGGCCTTGGCTGGGTTTGCATTGACTTGGGTAGGGGGTCATGTCAAAACAGGCCAAACCTTACGTAATCAATCAGCGGCAGCATTCATCGCTTTCGCGGTGTATTGACTTGGTTTAGGGGTCATGTCAAAACATCTAAGCGGCAGCAGCTTGTGATCTTATAATAGTGCGCGTTACCAGCTATTATCGGTCCGTGTATATACTGTCTTTATGTCTCAGCGACAGTGTGCACTGGATGTCCCGGTGCAATCAAAGCGGGTATATACGACAAACAAACACGCATACACGATATATATATATATATATATGTATATAGATATATATATAGATGCCATATATATTTTTTTAGAGATAATATTGTTTGTGGGTATATTGTTGGTACCGTATTGCTGGTCGTCCAGGCTTGTCGTTGGTTGGCGCATGTGCCAACTCTAAGTAGGCCAAACCGAGAAGGGGGGGGGGGGGGGGAGAGACGGAGAGAGAGAGAAGGAGAGAGAGAGAGAGAGAGAGAGAGAGAGAGAGAGAGAGAGAGAGAGAGAGAGAGAGAGAGAGAGAGAGAGAGAGAGAGAGAGAGAGAGAGAGAGAGAGAGAGAGAGAGAGACAGAGAGAGAGAGAGAGAGAGAGAGAGAGAGAGAGAGACAGAGAGAGAGAGAGAGAGAGAGAGAGAGAGAGAGAGAGAGAGAGAGAGAGAGAGAGAGAGAGAGAGAGAGAGAAAGAAAGAGAGAATAGAGAGAGAGAAAGAAATATAGAGAGATAGAGAGACATATAGAGAGAGATATATAGAGACATATATAGAGATTATAGAGAGAGAGATATAGAGATATATATAGATATAGATATATATATATATATATACATATATATATATATATATATATATATATATATAAAAATAATATATAAATATATATATATATATATATATATATATATATATATATATATCATATATATATATTCATATATATTTTGTTTAGAGATAATATTGTTTGTGTTATATTGTTGGTACCGTATTGCTGGTCGTCCAGGCTTGCCGTTGGAAGACATGCCGTTGGCGCTTGTGCCAACTCAAAGAAGTCCTAACCTTACGTAATCGACCAGTAACGTGGGTGTGTGTGTGTTTGTGTGCATCGAAACATATTCGTATTTAGCAACTAAGCTATGTACGACTACAATTGAGTAAATTACTCTAAACTGGTCACTGCTACGGAGCACGTCGTCCTCAAAGGATCTTTTACATCCCTTTTCAAAGATGTGACCACCATTTGTACGTGATCATCCGAGTCACGAGTCAGGTTGTCACACCTTGGAGTCGAACCCACAGCCTGTGGATCAAAAGGCAAAGCAGTAAACCACCAAGCCACTGAGACCGGCTTAGTGCCATTCCCTCGGCTTTTTATTGACTTGGTTAAGGGGTCATGTCAAAACATCTGCTAAGGGGTCATATCAAAACATCTAAGGGGCTGCAGCTTGTGACATCTATCGAAAAATAGTGCGCGTTACCAACTCCCCTCGCTGACATCTATCGTAAACGTGTGCTGCGCATAGGGTTTCTTAACAAGGCGCAATCACAGACCCGATTGCTTGCCATTGGAAGACTTGCCGATGGCGTGCCTGCCGAATCTAGTTTTCAGTTCTATTGTGCATTTGTATCCGTTGCCTTTTTTTTTCTTAGGGGGTGGGGGTGGATAGGTTATATTTTGTTCATTTATTAATCAAAACACGGAACGCAACCCAAACCTTCTCCCCCATGACGCTAACACCCACTTCTAGCTTCACGTGAACCCAGTCAACAAAACTGTATTGTCGTCTGTACAAAAGCCATATCTGCCAGTTTTCATCCCATCCATGGTCGTTCTCATAGTTATAATGAGATGAGGAAGCGAGTGAATTGTACCGAAGTTGAGATGGGATTTGGTATTCACCGCATGCGATATCTGCTCTCGTGGAGAGAGAGGCCATTAACCCCACAGCAGTAAGCCGAGGTACAGCCGGGGCGCTACTTAACTGATGTAAACAAACCCAAGCTGCATCCGCGAATGCGTCATATGTTGTTTCCTGGAATATAAACAAATAAAGCATTTTTTTATATATAAGATGCTTACGACCGATAACGACTTAAGAGGCATATGGGTTTCATAGAAGCTCCATCAGTCTTAGTGTGTTGTTAACCAGACTTAACTAAACTTCAACGGTTGAGCAGTAACAATTCCTTGCAACCATGCTCTGCAAATATCATGACTCGTTTTGGTCCTTGATGCTGTCTTCGTGGATTGAAGTAGAAAATAGACTTACCAAGAAGCTCTTCAATTGGTTAGGGGCCTTGTTTATCATGAAGAAATCACCCGGTACACGATCCCAAAAGTAAGGGCACAGCACAGTATCCCTTCCACCACAGGCCGAAGTCAGTTCAATCAACGAGCGCGTTTGGCAGCATTCAGTATCGAATGACTCATATATATATATATATATATATATATATATATAGAGAGATATATATATATATATAGAGAGAGATATATATATATATATATATATAGAGAGATATAGATATAGAGATAGAAGAGAGAGATATAGAGAGAGATATCTCTCTAGATCTCTATATATAGATGATCTAGAGATAGCTCTCTATCTCTCTCTCTCTCTCTCTCTCTATTCTTTATCTATATATCTCTCTCTCTATCTCCCCTCATATATATATATCTCTCTATGTAAATGTCTATATATATATCTGTCTATATTCCTTTTACATATATACATATAAACATATATATATAAATATACAGATGTATATATATAAATATATTTATGAATATATTTATCTATATATACAGATCTATATATATATTGATATATATATATTATATATTTATATATATATGTGTATATATATATATGTATATATATATATCTACCCTGAGATGCTATTGTTTGTATCTTGGGTCAATAATGTATGATTATTGCAGAATTTTAACTATGCAACTAGCGCGTCACACCTATCGGTCTCGAGCGAATGCTAACCTCGCAATTGGAGGCGATAGGTGCAAACTTGGCAGCAATAAACATGAGTTCATTTAGTGGATACTACTCGCCATTTGCTGGATGAGTTATGTTACCGTGAGTGGAGTTTCGTCTGCATCTGGGTCCACTTATTGGCTAATGCTGCAAATCCTTTTTATAGGGGAATGAGGGGCAGCGACTGTGACGTCATAGAGGCTATGGAAAAGAATTTCATTGGCCGCTTTGGTTCATGCTAGATACAGTTTCGTTATTGCCTTAGTGTAACTGAGCAAATTCGTGTGAACGTTCATTCTAAAAATTCCACGAATGAATGTAGACATCAACATAGGGTGAATAGGTGAAAGACCACCTTGATGGTGAAAGACCTGACAACAGATACTGACTCACTGTTCCACCTTGATAAGAACCCAGATCACTCAATGTCTTATCCTGTAAAAGTACCAGGACCATTGCCATGAAGTTTGCCCCCATCCCGTTCATTGGTGTGATAAACAACATTCGGTTCCTGGAGCTGATTCACTAGGTGATTCAGGTGTGATGATGAAGAAGACGCCAGCACAATGCATTCAAAACTCGGAGTGGACATCCAAGTGATAGATGTTGGTTAGTGCAACGGAAATCGCTTATAGCACGCCGTATATGTAAGCAAGGGGGAAGGGGGATGGGTGGGGGTTGGGGGGGATGGTTGGGGGTAGGGCGGGGCGGGTCGACATTCAATACTGTATATAATTATTCCGATACGAGACAACTGTTATTGTCGTTATATTAATTAGTCGTTTATAGAGAAGTAAGGCGCCATTAGCGCAGTACTATGGTCTGACATATCCAGTTCAGGTGTAATCGTGTTGGGTAAAGCGCCATGCTGGGGGTCCCTGATTATCGTCCTATAGCGCTGTGTTCCAGGATACTTTATATAAGTGCAACCTGCTTCAATGGCAATTAACTCGCTGAGGTATCTAACCTGAACGTCTGCATGTAGTATGGTGTTGTTGTGAGCTAGTGTCTGTGAAGCCAGGGTACCATATCAGGTAATTGTTATGTACATCCTCGGTGCCCAGGCAATGGCCCTCCTAACACGTCACCTCCTCAAAATACCCGAGCCACGTCATTATTTATGCATGACGCGCGGGCTGGTCTGTATAAACCAGCTCGCACCTCAGGATAGTAGGCAGTTCACCCAAATCGCGCACAGAGCGACTGGCCGTCACCGCACGCTATCAGACTTCAAGCAGCTTCAGTCGCAGCTTTCCACACCAGAGCCGTCAGATTTCACTTCTGTCATTCGAACATATCTATCAAAGAGCCGACAACGACAACTGTTTAAAGCTGATATCAGCACAGAGTGAAATCGACCACGTCATTATCGTATAAAAGCCGTGCTGGGATCTAGCGGCTGCTGAAATCTGCTGAGAGACTTCCCTTCAACAAGGACCGATTCACCGATATTCTACAAGATGACGCTTGGCTTTGACGACTCGAAATGCGACATCGCATCACCTCCTGTACGAAAACAAAGCAGCTTTTACGGCAATTTGCCTGAATCTTCCAAGTTGGAAAAGCACGATGTCGAAAATCAGCGGCCCGATGCCCTTCCAAAGAAAACGGGCAGCGTGGAATTGGTACAGGAAATAAAAGGCCGCCAAATGAAAGTGCCTGTCATCCTTAAAGCCTACATCAGCAGCTTCGAGCGGTACATCGTTGTGTCCAAAGAATGTTGTCATTCCATGGAGAGAGACTGCGTCTTTGTGAACCTTAGGGGATGTTTGATAGCAAAAGAGTCTGACGGATTTAGTATCACTACCCTGCGGAGGGAGGGCGCGTCGCTCCGATTTCGTACAGCGAAAGCCGATTTGGCTCACTGGATGGGTGTACTTGATGGAGACGCTCCCAATACGAACTCACCACGACTCGCTCGTATGAACACGCCGACAGAGAGCTTACGACGAGATGTGTGTGTGAATGGCAGGCCACTCTCTCCCTTCTGTAGCAGTCCCGTCAGCTCACCAGTCTCTCACAGACGCTCAGCTCTGTCCAGCCTCACGGAGACTACAGAGGAAGTCTGATGTGTGAACGTGTGATATAAACTGTTGCAGCGTGCCAGCGATCGACTCGTTGTTGACGACGACCTGCTCTTTGTGAGCACCTTTTTTAATATATGTGAATGTTTATTTCCTGCCTCCCACTTAACTTAATCATATCAAAAAACGTCTCCTGTTTCCAGACGCATTATCGATGATTGTGATCTGCACATGGCGGTTAATGGGAAGCAGATTATCTGGCCGAATTATTGAACACTTTTGTTATAATTGTAATACGCATATGTACATTCCATCATGTTTTCATCACTAATCATTCGATGTCATGGAATATAAAGTGATCATTTGTTCACTTACACAAGTCGTTATATCTTTGTGACGTTGTTACTTGTTAATCATATCGCCACCTTGCACAACACAACAATACCACCAAAGAGGTGATGTAAGTGCGCTTTAGCAATGAGACACATGATTTACGCTTGTTAAATGAGTTTTCACAGCTATTAGCCAATGAAACCTCTCAAAGACCTGAAATACTAATAATCACTGTTCATTCGCAGTAGGGAAATTGAAAGCCAACTTTTGTTACTATATCATTCTACTGTGGCTACCATTGTGAGGTGAAATGCGTGAGATATTATTCATAACATGTCCGATATATACCTCCACATGGGAAGTACCACAAAACTGTAACTCAGTCCTCCACTGATTAAGCCACTTCAAATAACGCCTTAAATCAGGGTTTTGACCAACTTAACGAGGCTTCTGATTTGTCGAGGGGTGCCCTGGCTGAGTTACATCGATTCCCAGGTAGCAGGGACGCACGGTTAAGCCTGGGACGCGCGCTGAAGACACAAAGAACGCATCGTAAATTAACTGGGTGTCGTTTATGAGCAGCTAAAGGACGCGCGTCTTCGCTTGTGGCACGAAATGCTGCTGATTGTAACGAGTTGAAGGTCACATGTCATCGTTACCGAAATACTCTGAGGCAGATCGGGGCCTCTACATGACAATTTTGAAAATTGAGGTCGGTTGATATGATCAAAATTGTAGTTTTTTTAATGATTGGATTGGGCAACGCATGTGGTCGATCAAAGGGTCCCTTCAAAACGTAAGCTTATATGAATTCCTTAATTGCATCGTGTTTGGAGTCGAGAGTCATAGTGTATATATGAACAGCTTCAAATTGTTCCAGTTCAGTAACGGGATAGCTCATCAACTCCTAGATCTCTGTTTGCTGTGTTGTCTTTGCAAGTTCGATTGCAGAAAACTTCCTGTACAATATAAGATCTAACAAAATTGTTGTCACAAACTAATCAGATGTATCGTTCCATTTTTCAACGGAGACTCTTTGCGAACTACGCTGATTTTTTTTCAATAATGATGATGATCATTAATGTCTTTTTTTCCCCTCCAGCCTAAGTTTTTCGGGCTTTTCTCCGGAACGGTTGGACATATTAACCTGAAATTTTGGGGAATGATAGATCAAATTGGGACACAACTACCGACCTAGTTTGACGCACATGCGCAGTGTTGGAGGCTTATGGGATCGATTTTCGTCGATTTGTTCCCCAATTTTCTTCAACTATCTTCTCCATAACTACTGCAGTTACGAACATATGAATTACATGGTTGTAACAAGCAATGGGAGACCGCATTGCGGTTTTCTCGGAGAGGTGGCGGTACAGAGCAATGCGGTCCCAAGCTCGACTGGAAGTTATCAGGTTATGCGCTTACTTCGCGGTTTACGCGTAAATACAAGAGATTCATTTCCATTTTGCTTCACTTCAACGAATAAAATTTCTGGCTCTACGTCACGCGGTCATGAGATATTTGATCCTGACAAAATGTAGGGTAAAGCTGTCAATGCGCTGTGCGTAGCGGACGAGCATCTCCGAAACGCTGTGAAACGAGCCGACCGGCGACGGACAACTGGCCAAGTCGAGATCAAAGAGACCCAGGTATATTGTTTTCTAGGCCACTTTTTCTACGTACAAGAATCGTAACACAATGACGGAGGTGGTGGGTGCTACACCAGAAGGTCTTGTATCCTATGTGTCTCCCTCTTATGGCGGTGCAACCTGTGACAGGCAGGTGATGGAAATGAGCAAACTACCAGATATGTGTGACCAGGGTGACTCAGTAATGGCTTTGTAATGCAGGACTTATTTGCTCCCTATGATGTCACCGTAAATATACCAACCTTTTTCTGTAAGAAGAATCAGCTGACAGGGTAAGTGGTGCAGAGAGACCGGAAGATCTCCAGCAAGAGGGTGCACATTGAGCGGATAATAGTATTGGGAAAAGCCTTCAAAATCTTGGTGAAACCTATGATCCACTGTGAGATCCAAATTTCCTCTGACATAATCTTTGTTTGTTATATGTTATGTAACTTTCGGCAGTGCATCGTGTCTACAACTGCCTAAGTTGAAGTTAAGTTTTTGTGAAGTGTGACTGTGTATGTTTTGAAGTCTATCCCGATCAGGGTGTGATATTATATGAATCTCAATGAAAGGTGATATGTAGTAGTATTTTTATATGTGCCTTATAATGTAATCTATAATAACTCTACACGTGAATACTGTTGAAGAAAAAATGTATTTCACCCTTTAATTGAATAAGTGACTGTGGCACACCCAATGGGTTAATTGTTTATAATTCAATTAAAACACTTTGTACTTCTCAAGTTTCAAGAGTTTATTATACATTCCACCACATGCAATATACAGGCAAATGATTCCTTAAAGAAAAAAGAAATCATTGCACAAGACTTCTCAGTAAGAGAAATTGTGAAAAAACATTGAATCAAGTAAAGCATCTTTAAAATAGTCCCTGAAAAACACCTCTAACTTTTAAATCATAGTAGTAATAAACTCATCGTCACGGGTAACTGGAACAATCTCCATACTCTGAGACGTAAACACCACAAGATGACAAAGTTGACTGTTCGTGCAAAACAGCTGGCCCTGAATTTGGTAATAGTAGTCATGTTGGCTTTAAGGGTGAGCAAGTTGTTCTCATTGACCAGGTATGGCACTGAGACAGGAGTGACAGGTTTGTCCCTGGTACTGTAGGGACACTTGACCTCAACATTCATGTCATCAGACACAACCCCATCTGGTGAGCATGCGAGGTAGGGGTGTGTTTGGGACACTACAATCCCACATTGCTCCGTGGCGCCGCGTAGCGGATTGAAACGCGAGGTCTCTCATATGGTAGCATGGAGTAGGCGGAATAAATAGTTGTTTTCACTTTTTGTACTTTGTATAATGACATGTGTTTTAGAGTACCTATCCCGATTTTTGATACGAGTACTCTCTTCGCTGATATCTCTGAAACGGCTGTATTCACGCACATGCAATTTTGTCAGTATTTAGAACTTTGCCTCGTGATAATGATTGTAACAGTATTTTAAGCATTCACTGCAAAAAAGAACAGTTAAAAGGACGCTTAGTTTGAATGTTTTCTACTGCGTCAGCTTAGCGAGTAGGCTTTCTGCAGGCTGGACAAGTCTAAGTAGGCCAAACCTTACGTAATCGACCAGAGTCATTCATCGCTTCCCTCAGCTTTGCATTGACTTGGCTAAAGGGTCATGTCAAAACATCTGCTAAGGGGTCATGTCAAAACACTTTAGCGGCAGCAGCTTGTGACATTTATCCTAAAATAGTGCACGTCGCTCCCCTCACTGACACCTATCGCAAACGTGTGCTAACCTTAAGGCGCAATCACAGTCCCAATTGCTGAACTAATAGGTCAAGTATTCATTTTGTTTTGAGATAACATTTGTTCGTGTAATATTGTTATTGATACCGTATTGCTGGTCGTCCAACTCGCCGTTGGAAGACATAATGTTGGCGCTTGTGACAATCTAGTTATAATCATAATAATGGTCATCATAATCAACATCATCATTGTCAGAACTGAGAAATCATTAACATTTTTAAAATTTAAGAGGGGATGCTAAACGTATTACAGTAAGTTAATACTGAACGTTATCATAATGAACAACTTAAAGTTATGACGCTGAAATAGATCTATCGTTGGACTCAATATATTGAAGTTCTTATACCCAACAACAAACGTTTGCGTCTATTTTCGAAGACGGCAGTAGTCGCATTTGATGTGTTGACACATTTCTAAAAAATTTCGTGCACCACTTTAACTTGAACTCGTTTATGAGAAAATTATTACGAATTTACAATTATATGTGATTTGTTATTGATTCTAGATATAATGGGCTACCTGCGTGTGGAAGTAAACATTACTGCTTTATTTCACTTATTTTTGGCTGTGAGGTTTCTGTTTTTGACTTGACGAACCTCGTTACAATGCCTGTGACAGTGAGCATTGAAAGCCTTGCGGTTTCAGTTATACGTAAAATTTTGTTGGAGGTACGGTTTCTGTACACAGGATTCCTTAGTTAAAATGATAACGCACAGAGGACAGTAACGTGGGGAACTTAAGAGCATCCGTTAGAATGCATTATTGCGGTGGCCGAATCCTAGGAAGATGACGCAGCCCTCGCTCTTATGGCTGAATACCATAAGTTAACACAAGTCTACTGCAGTGATTCCACTGCGCACTCTCTGTTCGACGATGTGAACAGTGCATCAAGTTGTTGTTTCACGTGTGATTGTCTCTTTAATTCGGCAAAACTGATTTTTTTCTAAATTGGTAAAACTGAGATTTTTCTCCATAAATAGGTCAAACTATGACATTTGACTGTAAATAGTTAAAACTATGATATTTCTCTTAAATAAGTCAAACTTTGATTGCTGTCTGTAAACAGGTCAAACTATGATTTTTCTCTCAAGATAATTCAAGCTGTGATTTGTCTCAAGAAATAGGTCTAAATGTGTGTTGGGTCGATTTCTTGGCGTGGTAGCTTGGCGAGGAGATACTTGCTGGATAAATTTGAAGGGAATATAATTGTCTCTCACATCTGCTCCTCTTGGCTCGGATCTTAAGTTGCGATTGACTTGGTGTCAGTTTCCCAACAAACTAAAAAAAAGGCATCCTAAACGTTTAGGGAATGTTATTCTTACATAAGCCGTAGGATTTAAAAACTTTGCCAAGGGAAGTTTCCTTACTTTTGACCACGGAAAGCTCTAGGAGGAAATTAGAATCAATGATAGCTGATTATTTCTATGGAAACGCCTAACAAAACGGTTTTATTGTCAAGTTTCCAAATGACCGAATTGATACACAATTTGAAATCAGATAAGTAATCTAGTACGGGAACCTTATGTAAACTCACCTACCGTTAATTCACCTTCTTTATAAATCAACAGATAAGGGCAAGGGAACCAGTTATTGTCGAGTTGACATCAGAATCTGATTGATGCCACACACCGAATCAGAATCCTATATCTGTGTAGAAGTATGTATGGGTTCCGCTTTAGCTGTCTGCAGAGAATCAATTTAGATATCAAGATGAACTATTTTGAATTTGAACTTGTTTCAGTTCCGGTTAATGGTGAAGTTAAATGGCGGATGAACTCTTTATTAACTTACTAAATACCATGTTTTCTATACACGAATTAATGTCGTGTGTTAGCTGAAACTCAAGTGTGGTAAAGCATGCAACGATAATAGAATGAAATGAGATAATTATCTACATTACATCACGCATTCTTTGCTGTTTCATAAGTCTATACCGCAATATAACACCCCAATCATAGCTGTTAGTGCACCTTTCTTCTTAAGGTATTGATATTTTCCATTACCAGTCAATAACATCTTTGTTGGTCGACTCGATATGCGCTGAGTTTTATGCAAGATCACGCAACGTTCGCACAATACGTTATGACCCACACATCAATAGAACATTTATGTCAAACTTTTAGTTGTATGATATTAATAGCCATGCGTCCATGAAAGCTGGTTAAATGTGGATGAGCTTCTTCAGGCGCTTCATTTATTGTTCATTATCAAGGCTAATGTCACTCACATCCGGAAATAAGAACAAAGAATCAGGCGAAAATGGCTTCTTGGGATATTGATCGTCATAATGTTTGACCCGTTGGTTGGTCGTGGGATTCCCTACTTCAAGATCAGTTAAATCATGCAAAGTCAATGATATGTTGACATTTGATAACAACAGGAGTGCTATCGAACATATGAAGTATTTATTACTCATTTTTCGACTAATTTTAACATAAATCTGAATATGATTGGTATCGTCGTGGTTATTGTTGTGATTACAGACATGGTTATTGTCGTGGTAAATGTTGTGGCTACTAACGTGGTTATTGTCATTGTTACTGACGTGGTTATTGTCGTGGTTTCTCAAGTGGTTACTTTTGTGGTTATTGTCATAGTTACTTACGTGGTTATTGTCATGGTTATTTTCCTGTTTACTGCCGTGGTTACACTCGTGGTTATTTCGTGACTATCATCGTGGTTGCTGTCATAGTTACCCACGTGGCTATTCTCGTGGTTGCTGTCATGTTTATTGGCGTGGTTATTGGCGTTGTTATTGTGGTGCGCGCCAGCAAGAAACTGATGAGACTTGATTTCACGGACTCGATATCTGTGCGAGTGGAAACAGCTTTCTCGGGGATAAACGGTACAATTACATATTCGGGGTGGGATCTTGAATTGTACATGTGTTTGTCAATAAATAATGAAAAGCCATATGCTATGAGGCAGTTAGCATGCTACAAGAAAGTGTCTCGTTCTTAAATCTCACCTGCACACATTACTGGGCTTCATCTTTTGACATCATGAAATACCCAAACTAGCGTTATGATATATGTCTTCATCATGATGATGGTATTGGTAATCATTATGTCTGGTGTTTGGTGTTTTCATGCAGCAGCCGGTCGTTAATTTTGGTAGGACTCGTGAGCAGGAGCTATCCCACAGTAGCATGCCTTCCACGCGCGATGGGGTGATTTGGGTATGGGTGGTGGTGGTGGTGGTTGTGGCGGGTGGGGGTTGGGGGGTGCGGTGGGGTGGTGTGTGTGTGGTAGGGGTGGTAGGGGGTCATAATGTATCTTAGTAGTAAATCTTGGTAACTCATGTAACAGAGTTCGGATGACCTTTGACCACTCGTGTTGACGATAAAAAAATTACTTTTGAGCCTCGACGCTTGGTGTGGTAGAAGCCTAAGCAAAAGCGGTTATCATATTCCTGGGCAAATCCTGGGAATGTTTGTGGTTATACAATTCAACACAGTGTTACTAGCAAGTATTCTACACTCGCTCCGCCATCAGGTGAAAGCTTGTGATAAAGGCAGCCTTGACTCTCTTACATAAACACCCACACTCGAACAAGCGCCACGCTTAGTGATACAGATTGACAGCATCATTCGTTATATTTTCGACGTCCTCATCTCAACTACACCGACCTTATTGTCAGATAATCTCTGATGGGCTTCAAAGTTATAATAAACGTTTGCGAGAGATTATCATGGGAGACATAAGATAAGCGTTCCATACATAAGATATGTCACGTGAGACTAACGCAAAACGTCATGATATGGTGACGTAAACGGGGCTATGATATACCCACCTAATAGTATGGAGGCGATTGTCAGAAGATTTATCTGAAGCGTTAAAATTTCCTGCAGCAACTGGTTAAAGTGCAAGTAATGGCTAAAAAATGAATTTTTATATAGAACGCGATTTTCTGATCAATAATTTCTGTGCTGATTTTGAAAACAAAATGTGAAAATTGTCTTAGCGGTGGTATGCTGCCTTTCGAGACGTTTCATCTGTGGTGGAATATAAGATAGAGGGGTTTAAGCTTTGATCCTTCCTCGTAGACCATTAAGTAAAGTCATTTACATATCGGTAGCCTGTTTCCATTACTGGAACTCTAGCTATCGCTTGTCCGCTTAAGAAAGTGGTCAGAATCTGCTCTTGCCCATTGACAAAATTGACACGGCCGATAGAGATCAGTGTGGGGCGGTTTTATAAGGCTGTTCCACAGATAACATATACATTTGTCTCGTCAGGCTTCCTAATGTAGATGTATGCTTGCCAGACAGTAGCTTGCACTTGTCCTAGACAATCCTCGGGCGATAACCAGAGCTCAGCCCTGGCCTACTGTCAAATTTGCTTCATATAACTTTACCCTTATGTCTTCCAGTCTGTATCATCATGGTGTGAATATGTGAGGCCCAGTACTGTAATAATTCGCATCTAACAAGACAGAGTGAGCATGTTTTCCCGAGGGAATTATGTGTATGTTTATGCAGGATATGTAGAGGGAATGATACTGAGCCTTCTTGAACACTTCTCAGCTATTCCTACCCTGCTCAAGAATTTCATTGGAGAACTCCGGGGAATGAACCAGGAGCAATACCCTGACAAGGGGGAGGCTGAGAGGCCGCATATGTATAGGAAAGAACTAGTGTAAGGCGTTGAACTCCTTAAAGGCATATGATATATGTAGCCATAAACATATGGCATTGAACTTGGATTCTGGGCCATAACTGCATAAGTCCCTCTGTTCAACTCACTGGAGAGGTATATTTAATTGTAACAGCTATTCCCTGAAAGGTCTCGGCTGCCAAAAACAGTGCCAATATTCAAAATGAAATAAGTATCTACTTATCTGTTGACAAGGAGAATACAATTTATTGAAATTATATTTTCGATTTATTGCAAGAAAGAAATATCGAGTGAAATACCCATTGAATTTAGTAGCAGTTTTCATTTGCGATAACGTTTTACCATTAATTCAAATAACGGGACAAGAAAAGATATTCTCCGTAACAGAACAGGCGAATGGTGAATCAATCATTGATAACCATGAAACGGGCCTGAAATCGAGGTGTAGCCCGTTGTTCCAGCACTGCCTGTATTATCGCTCGGTCCCATTTGGTTGACGTTTTCACACTACATAATAGAAGTTATCATAATTTAATATATTCCAGGCGAACAAGTACCCTAAGCTGTGTTCCGGGATACTTTATGTAAGTGCAACCTACTTCAATGGCAATTAACTCGCTGAGGTAGCTAATCTGAACGTCTTGACGTAGTATGTTGTTGTTGTGAGCTGTTGTCTGTGAAGCAAGGGTACCATGCCAGATAATTGTTATTCACAGCCTCGGTGCCAAGGCGATGCGCTTCCAAACGTGCCACCTCCTCAAAATACCCGAGCTGCGTCATAATTTATGCATGACGCGCGGGAATGGCTGTATAAATTCTCTCGCACCACCAGTAAGCAAGCAGTTCACCCAAATCGCTATCAGACTTCAAGCAGCTTCAGTCGCAGCTTTCCACATCAGAGCCGTCTTATCTCACTTCTGTCATTCGAGCATTTCTATCAAAGAGCCGACAACGGCAACTGATTAAAGCTGATATCAGCACAGAGTGAAATCGACCGCGTCAATATCGTATAAAAGCCGTGCAGGGATCCAGCGGGTGCTGAAATCTGCTGAGAGACTTCCCTTCACCAAGAACCGATTCACCGATATTCTACAAGATGACGCTTGGCTTTGACGACTCGAAATGCGACATCGCATCACCTCCTGTACGAAAACAAAGCAGCTTTTACGGCAATTTGCCTGAATCTTCCAAGATGGAAAAGCACGATGTCGAAAATCAGCGGCCCGATGCCCTCCCAAAGAAAACGGGCTGCGTGGAATTGGTACAGGAAATAAAAGGCCGCCAAATGAAAGTGCCTGTCATCCTTAAAGCCTACATCAGCAGCTTCGAGGGTTACATCGTTGTGTCCAAAGATTGTTGTCATTCCATGGAGAGAGACTGCGTCTTTGTGAACCTTCGGGGATGTTTGATAGCAAAAGAGTCTGACGGATTTAGTATCACTCCCATGCGGACGGAGGGCGCGTCACTCCGTTTTCGTACAGCGAAGGGCGATTTGGCTCATTGGATGGGTGTACTTGATGGAGACGCTCCCAATACGAACTCACCACGACTCGCTCGTATGATCTCGCAGACAGAGAGCTTACGACGAGGTGCATGTGTGAAGGTCAGGCCACTCTCTCCCTTCTGTAACGGTCCCGTCAGCTCACCAGTCTCTCACAGACGCTCAGCTCTGTCCAGCCTCACGGAGACTACAGAGGAAGCCTGATGTGTGAACGTGTGATATAAACTGTTGCAGCGTGCCAGCGACCGACTCGTTGTTGACGACGACCTGCTCTTTGCCTGCACCTTATTTAATATGTGTGAATGTATATTTCCTGCCTCCCACTTAACTTAATCATATCAAAGAACGTCTCCTGTTTCCAGACGCATTATCGATGATTGTGATCTGCACATGGCGGTTAATGGGAAGCAGATTATCTGGCCGAATTATTGAACACTTTTGTAATTTGTAATTGTAATACGCATATGTACATTCCATCATAGTTTTCATTACTGATCATTCGATGTCATGGAATATAAAGTGCTCATTTGTTCAGTTACACAAGTCTTTATATCTTTGTGACGTTGTTACTTGCTTATCATATCGCCACCATGCATAACACAACACCACCACCAAAGAAGTGACGTAAGCAATGAGACACATGATTTCCGCTTATAAAATGGGTTTTCCTAGCTGTTAGCCAATGAGACCTCTCGAAGGACCCGAAATTCTAGTAATCACTGTCTATTCCCCAGTGGGAAATTGAAAGCCAACTTTATTTACTATTTCATTCTACTGTGGCTACCATTGTGAGCTGAAATGCGTGAGATATTAATCACAACATTTCCGATATATACTTTAGCATGGGAAGTTCCACAAAACTGTAACTCAGTCCACCACTGATTAAACCACTTCAATCAACGCCTTGAATCATGGTTTTGACCAACTTAACGAGGCTTCGGGTTTGTCGAGATGTGCCCTGTCCAAGTGACCTCGATTCCCAGGTAGCAGGGACGCACTGTGCAGCCTGGGATGCGCGCTGACGACACAAAGAGCGCATCGTAAGTTAACTGGGGGTCGTTTATGAGCAGCTAAAGGACCGCGTCATTACTTGTGGCACGAAATGCTGCTGATTGTGACGAGTTGAAGGTCACATGTCATCGTTACTGAAATACTCTGGGGCAGATGGGGGCCTCTACTTGACAATTTTGAAAATTGAGGTCGGTTGATAGGATCAAAATTGTAGTTTTTTTAATGTGTGGATTGGGCAAATATGCAGCGCATGTGGTCGATCAAAGGGTCCCTCCAAAACGTCAGCTTATATGAATTCCTTAATTGCATCGTGTGTGGAGTAGAGAGTCATAGCGTATATATAGAGAGCTTCAAATTGTTCCAGTTCAGTAACTGGATAGCTCATCAACTCATAGATCTTTGTTTGCTGTGTTGTCTTTGCAAATTCGATAGCAGCAAACTTCCTGTACAATATAAGATCTAACTAAAGTGTTGTCACAAACTAATCAAATGAATCGTTCCATTTTTCAACGGAGACACTTGCCGAACTATGCAGATTTTTTTCTCAATAATGATGATGATCTATATTGTAATCATAATACTGGTCATCATTATTACCATCATCATTGTCAGAACAGCAAAATCATTAACACTTTTAAAATTTATGAAGGGATGCTAAACGCATTACATTAAATAAATACCGAACGTTATGATAATGAACAACTCAAAGTTATGACGCTGAAATAGGGTGGGTGTGTGTGTGTAAGGGGGGGGGGTGATGTGTGAGAGTTTTGTCGGGGTGGGAGGGGGCTTTATATATCCATGTAAATCATGGAATATCATGTAACAGAGATTTGATGACCTTTGACC
The DNA here is from genome assembly GCA_034190875.2 of Urechis unicinctus. NCBI lineage: Eukaryota > Metazoa > Annelida > Polychaeta > Xenopneusta > Urechidae > Urechis > Urechis unicinctus. Next base: position 57,954,372 of record CM067345.1, read on the forward strand.
TGTCGTGTTGGTGATAAATAAATCTCAATTGAACCTCGACGCTTGGTCTAAGCAAAAACGGTTATCATATTCCTGGGCAAATCAGTCCAAAGGAATGTTTGTGGTTATGAAAGTCAACACAGAGTTACTATCAAGTCTTCTATACTCGATCCGCCATCAGGGGAAGCGCTCGATAAAGGCAGCCCTACAATCCACACCCACATTCGAACAAGCGCCACATAATCTCACGCGACGTACGTGCGTTGGGCTGCCTGCGCATGGGAGTGAGATTGCCTGGGGTTCCCAACCCAGGTGGGCCATTATGATCACGTGCTGTCGTCAGTCACAAGTGGCCTCAACGTAAGCCCTGATGTCTGCTCATGTGGGGAGAAACTCGCCCGACTGGCCACACTGCCCACATGATATTTGGAGCAGGACAAATGACTGAGAATTACAACCCGGTCATCAATCTAACCGGTAATCGAGAGCCAAGCATTGTATTTGAGGTCCCTGAGGCCCCTAACCCCATGAGCTCCTCAGCCTCGACAATAACTGACCGTTGTGCTGGTTCTGAGGTTGATGTTGTGATACCATGGAGGCCTGTAGAGGCGGCTACTCATCTACTGGCTTATGCTCCTGCCTCGACATGAGCGGATATACGCATCTTGCAAGGACAGATTTGTTGAAGTTCATTATTGTAACTGCTCTATATGCATAGGTCTGCGGTAATTGTATGATATTCACGGATGACAATAACAATAGTGGTAAGATACGATGACGTAGGCAAGGCATGTTATATACCTATGTCAAAGGCTACTTTTGATAGTAGACGGGTTTCCGGTCAATGACAGGCAGACCTCGTTTTGGGCGAAACAAAATGGCCGCTTTCCGGTTGTGTAATTGACTCACGGCTGAAATGCGTTGGGGGTCAGCTCAAAGAGAAGCGGGATCCCGTCCAGTGTTAGGCAATCAGGCATCATGTAGCTTCTACATTACAACGTTTAATGCAATAACTGAATAATAATAATAATAAAATTTATTTCAAACACAAGGTACATTCAACTCACACAGAAAAAGTGCACATTACAGAAAACAAATAAATTAAGTGTTACATTAAGCACATTTGGTCTATAATTACATGAAAATGTCAATGTCTAGCACGTTATGTCACGTTATAACATAGCACCGCCTCATGGAATTCATTGTGGCGTTAACACTTTTTAAAACAGTAGACAATGAAACATTATCAAAGTTAAACTTGTTAATATCATACTTTGCACATATCTATGTAAGACAATTGCATATATTTGCTACCACATAACGCAAGTCAAGCGGCTAATTTGGACTACAAATTTGTAGAATTAAAGGCAGTATGAAATTTGTGTATAAACCTTCCATGCAGTTGTGTCTCAACTGATTTGTTATCACAAATGCACGGCACATTTTGAATAGCCAAATATATGCTGATTAATTTCCTCCATCATTGTAAGGCTGGTATACAGTTCAGTAACTATAACTCTTCCATTAAATCGTACTTGAATGGTGGTTTCACAAGTTAAAGATGCATTTAAACAAAATGTCGATTCCCAATTTTTGACGGACGTGAATTCTAACCCAAAAATGGCATGCGGTAGACTCTGAGGCTGAAAACATGAGGAGTTTGAGCGATAATACCAGAAAATGATAGTCTTTCGCACGCGTAGTTACTGGTTTAGTTCGCAATTATTTCGAATAATTTTACAAACAGAGTTCCAGGGCTGTTTTCAGTGCTCCTAAATCGATTAATTATCGATGAATTGGTTCGTAATACGGCTTCGTGGTACAGATTGACAGCGTTATTCGTTATACAGCTTAGTGATACAGATTGACAGCGTCATTCGTAATACAGCATTGTTGTACAGATTGACAGCGTCATTCGTTATACAGCTTAACGATACAGATTGAAAGCGTCATTCGTTATAAAGCTTAGTTATGCAGATTGACAGCGTCATTCGTTATACAGCTTCGTGAAACATCCTACCGTCATGATACCCTTATAAAAACTCGTCGGATTACGCAACTTTTCCACGTGATGTAAGGCTAGGATTCCTCAGCCCTCCTCTTTTACAGCAAAGCTAATAAGTTATTCAATATCTCATCCCTCGACGGACTCAAATTTAAGCGTTCTTCCACCTTCAACGTCCGCGTCTCAACAACACACCCCTTATTGTCAGAGAATCTCTTATGGGCTTCAAAAATATAATTAACGTTGGCGTGTAATTATTAGGGGACAGATTAGATAAGCGTTCCATTGGTAAACCAAGATATGTCACGTAAGACTGACGTAAAAGGTAATGATATGGTGACGCAATGGGGGCTCTCGGGGTACAGACTGCCTTATGATATAGGTTTTTTTGTCCATAGAGACAGCAGAGCTCTCCCCCCCCCCCCCACAACACCCCCAGCCTTCCCCCTGGGTGGAAAGCGAAGAGAGAGACCACCCAACATAGGGTACGAGATGAAACTTCCCACGTATTAAACGCGTGTCATCATTGTATAAGTTATCTAGGCGGCATGGGCAAGTCGAGCTACTCAATTAGCGAAGATACCAGAGGCTCTTTCCCAGTTAAGCTGTGCAGGGAATGTGTTACGACTGCGATGCTATAGACAATCCGAGCGCATCCATCACGGTGGCATAGCCATTTATGTCAGTTCTATTGTGCGTTAGTATCCGTATTTTTTTTCTTAGGGGATGGGGATGGAGAGGTTATATTTTGTTAATCTATTAACCAAAACACGGAACGCAACCCAAACCTTCTCCCCCAAACCGCCAACCTTTCGTTGACTTGGGTCCACGAAAGGATATACCAGTATGTCCACGTAAAGTCAACGCACATTTTCTTTCAAAATGATTGAAAATATTTTGGTTTGACCATTCGAATATGATTGTCTAGTCTTAGCAACGTACAAAGATAATCTTTCACGCGTGATTTCTTTGGATTTTGAATGTAATAGCGAAATAAAATTTTAACAACTAGCCATTCGGTGACGTTACCCGCAAACTTCAATTTTGTCCATACAACCATATATACTTCGATCCAAAATGCCGAAATAATGTTTAATCATGTGTGTTGGATATGTTTATTTGAAAAACTAAACTATTTGATTTATTTTTAAATTTCATTACCGAAAACATAATTTTTCTCTTTATTCATCAATCTGCAACACCGAATTAGATCGCGAAATGTTACCAATGGTTCATAATGATCACATCGACAACAAATATTATGTTTCTAATCCATGATGACTGAAAATGACCGCAAATATTCGAAAATATATATGGGCATGAAAGGTTGGATTTATACGTATACATTAGTGTCTTGACCTTTCGTGGACGACCTTTCGAGAAATATACTAGGAATAAAAAGTGACAAAATGATTTTTATTCGCATCAAATTATTTCATTGAATCAATTAAAATAAGCCTAATGAATGATTAATAATTAATGATAGCAAAAATGTACCATAAAAATTGGTCCACGAATGGTTTGAGTCAACGAATGGTTATAATCGCCACTATATATATATATATATATATATATATATATATATATATATATATATATATATATATATATATATATATATATATATATAATATATATATATATATATATATATATATATATATATATTTTTATTTATATATATATATATTATATATATATATATAAAGCCATAAAACATACATTACAAGTGGAGTAAGGTATCTAACTTGAGCTTCCACTGTACACATTCATCAACCATTGGGTCATTTGCGGGGTATACGATAACGATTCTTTCTTGCAAACTGTGTGTCTTTTTGGTTGAGTAAGATACAAAAGTCGGGTTATTAACGACATAAGACAGAATAGGTAGGAATGAATTTGGATCTGAGGTGTGGTGGTGTGAGGGGGTGGGGGGGGGGGGTGTTCCGCTTTAGGCTTCATTTTGACGTTTTATTCGTAACCATGCTAGTCATGTTAATTACTTCAAGGTCTGATGAGGCGGTTGTTTGTATCTTGTGTTAATAAAGAGCGTCACAAGCGCGTTACACCCATTCGTCTCGAGGGAATGCGACCTTCCTGTTGCATGTGTTGAGTACAAATGTGGCAGCAATCAACATTAGTTCATTCAATGGAAAGGAATTTCATTGGCCACTTTGGTTCATGTTATACACAGACTCAAGAAGCATGGTTGCATAAGTGTAATTGAGCACGTTTGTGTAAACGGTCATTCTAAAGATTCCACGAATAAATGCAGGCATCAACATAGGTGAAACACAACCTTGATGGTGAAGCACCTGACAACAGATAAGGTCCAATGTACACCAACTCGTGAGGCATAGGCGGAACACTCGCACAAGCGATGCCAACGAGAACTCCGATCACTCAATGTCTTATCCTGTATTAATAACAGGTGGCATTGACAGTCAATGCTGTTCATAATTATTCTGAAAACGCGACAAATGTTTATTAATTAGTCGTTTAAAGAGGAACAAAGCGCCATTAGCGCAGTACTATGGTCTGACATATTCAGTTCAGGTATAATCGTGTTGTGTAAAGCGCCATGCTGGGGGTCCCTGATTATCGTCCTATAGCGCTCTGTGTTCCAGGATACTTTATTTAAGTGCAACCTGCTTCAATGGCAATAAACTCTCTGATGTATCTAACCTGAACGTCTGCACGTAGTATTGTGTTGTTGTAAGTTTTTGTCTGTGAAGCTAGGGCATCAGGTAAGGTAATTGTTATGTACAGCCCCGGTGCCCAGGCAATGCGCTACTCAAAATACCCGAGCCGCGTCATAATTTATGCATGACGCGCGGGCTAGCCTGTATAAAGCAGCTCGCACATCCAGATATAAGACAGCTCACCCAAATCACCCAAATCACGCTCAGAGCGACTTGCTTCACGGCACGCTATCAGACTTCAAGCAGCTTAAGTCACAGCTTTCCACACCAGAGCCGTCAAATCTCACTTCTGTCATTCGAGCATATCAAGCCGTACAGGGATCCAGCGGCTGCTGAAATCTGCTGAGAGACTTCCCTTCACCAAGTACCGATTTACCGATATTCTACAAGATGACGCTTGGCTTTGACAATTCGAAACGCAACATCGCATCACCTCCTGTACGAAAACAAAGCAGCTTTTACGGCAATTTGCCCGAATCTTCAAAGTCGGAAAAGCCCAATGTCGAAAATAAGCGGCCCGATGCCCTCCCAAAGAAAATGGGCAATGTAGAATTAGTACAGGAAATGAAAGGCCGCCAAATGAAAGTGCCTGTCATCCTTAAAGCCTACATCAGCATCTTCGAGCGGTACATCGTTGTGTCCAAAGATTATTGTCATTCCATGGAGAGAGACTGCGTCTTTGTGAACCTTCGGGGATGTTTGATAGCAAAAGAGTCTGACGGATTTAGTATCACTCCCCTGCGGATGGAGGGCGCGTCGCTCCGTTTTCGTACGGTGAAAGCCGATTTGGCTCATTGGATGGGTGTACTTGATGGAGACGCTCCCAATACGAACTCACCACGACTCGCTCGTTTGATCTCGCCGACAGAGAGCTTACGACGAGGTGTGTGTGTGAAGGGCAGGCCACTCTCTCCCTTCTGTAACAATCCCGTCAGCTCACCAGTCTCTCACAGACGCTCAGCTCTGTCCAGCCTCACGGAGACTACATAGGAAGCCTGATGTGTGAACGTGTGATATTACGAAGACATGATCTGAGACCATAAACTGTTGCAGCGTGCCAGCGATCGACTCGTTGTTGACGACGACCTGCTCTTTGCGTGCACCTTATTTAATATATGTGAATGTTTATTTCCTGCCTCCCACTTAACTTAATCATATCAAAGAACGTCTCCTGTTTCCAGACGCATTATCGATGATTGTGATCTGCACATGGCGGTTAATGGGAAGTAGATTATCATGCCGAATATTTGAACACTTTTGTTATAATTGTAATACGCTTATGTACATTCCATCATAGTTTTCATCACAAATCATTCGATGTCACGGAATATAAAGTGCTCATTTGTTCAGTTACACAAGTGTTTATATATCTCTGACGTTGTTACTTGTTAATCATATCACCACCTGCATTACACAATAACACCACGAACGAGGTGACTTAAGTGCGCTTTAGCAATGAGACACATGATTTACGCTTGTTAAATGAGTTTTCACAGCTGTTAGCCAATGAAACCCCTTAAAGACCCGAAATACTAATAATCACTGTTCATTCCCAATAGGGAAATTGAAAGCCAACTTTATTTACTATTTCATTCTACTGTGGCTATTATTCACAGCATGTCCGATATATACCTCCACATGGGAAGTACCACAAAACTGTAACTCAGTTCACCACTGATTAAGCCACTTCAAATAATCTTTATATCATGGTTTTGACCAACTTAACGAGGCTTCTGATTTGTCGAGGAGTGCCCTGGCCGAGTGACCTCGATTCCCAGGTAGCAGGGACGCACTGTTAAGCCTGGGACGCGCGCTGACGACACAAAGAACGCATCGTAAATTAACTTGGGGTCGTTTATGAGCAGCTAAAGGACGCGCGTCTTCGCTTGTGGCACGAAGTGCTGCTGATTGTCACGAGTTGGAAGTCACATGTCATCGTTACCGAAAATACTCTGAGGCAGATGGGGGCCTCTACATGACAATTTTGAAAATTGAGGTCGGTTGATATGATCAAAATTGTAGTTTTTTAATGTGTGGATTGGGCAAATATGCAACGCATGTGGTCGATCAAAGGGTCCCTTCAAAATCTAAGCTTAAATGAATTCCTTAATTGCATCGTGTGTGGAGTCGAGAGTCATAGCGTATATATAGAGAGCTTCAAATTGTTCCAGTTCAGTAACGGGATAGCTCGTCTACCAGATCTCTGTTTGCTCTTTTCTTCGCAAGTTCGATAACAGCCAACTTCCTGTACAATATAACAAAATCGTTGTCACAAACTAATGAAATGTATCGTTCCATTTTTCAACGGAGACTCTTTGCGAACTATGCTGATTTTTTTTTTCAATAATGATGATGATCATTAATGTCTTTTTTCCCCTCCAGCCTATGTTTTTCGGGCTTTTCTCCGGAACGGTTGGACATATTAACATGAAATTTTGGGGAATGATAGATCAAGTTGGGACACAACTACCGATCTAGTTTGACGCGCATGCGCAGTGTTGGATGCTTATGGGCTTTTCGTCGATGTTTTCTGTAACTATCTTCTCCATAACTACTGCAGTTACGAAAATATGAATTACATGGTTGTAAGAAGCAATGGGAGACCGCGTTGCGGTTTTCTCCGAGAGGTGGCGGCACAGAGCAATGCGGTCCCAATCTCGACCGGAAGTTATCAGGTTATGCGCTTACTTCGCGGTTTACGCGTAAATACAAGAGATTCATTTCCATTTTGCTTCACTTCAACGAATAAAATTTCTGGCTCTACGTCACGCGGTCATGAGATATTTGATGCTGACAAAATATAGGGTAAAGCTGTCAATGCGCTGTGCGTAGCGGACGAGCATCTCCGAAACACTGTGAAACGAGCCGACCAGCGACAACTGGCCAAGTCGAGATCAAAGAGACCCAGGTATATTGTTTTCTAGGCCACTTTTTCTACGTACAAGAATCGCAACATAATGAAGGAAGTGGTGGGTGCTACACCAGAAGGCCTTGTATCCTATGTGTCTCCCTCTTATGGCGGCGCAACCTGTGACAGGCAGGTGATGGAAATGAGCAAACTACCAGAAATGTGTGACCAGGGTGACTCGGTAATGGCTTTGTCATGCAGGACTTATTTGCTCCCTATGATGTCACCGTAAATATACCAACCTTTCTCTGTAAGAAGAATCATCTGACAGGGAAAGTGGTGCAGAGAGACCGGAAGATCTCCAGCAAGAGGGTGCACATTGATGGGATAATAGGATTTGGGAAAACCTTCAAAATCTTGGTGAAACCTATGATCCACTGTGAGGTCCAAATTTCCTCTGACATAATCTTTGTTTGTTATATGTTATGTAACTTTCGGCAGTGCATCGTGTCTACAACTGCCTAAGTTGAAGTTAAGTTTTTGTGAAGTGTGACTGTGTATGTTTTGAAGTCTATCCCACTCAGGGTGTGATATTATATGAATCTCAATGAAAGGTGATATGTAGTAGGATTTTTTTATATGTGCCTTATAATGTAATCTATAATAACCCTACACGTGAATACTGTTGAAGAAAAAAATGTATTTCACCCTTTAATTGAATAAGTGACTGTGGAACCCCCAATGGGTTAATTGTTTATAATTCAATTAAAACACTTTGTACTTCTCAAGTTTCTAGAGTTTATTATACATTCCACCACATGAAATATGCAGGCAAATGATTCCTTAAAGAAAAAAGAAATCATTGCACAACACTTCTCAGTAAGAGAAATTGTGAAAAAACATTGAATCAAGTAAAGTATCTTTGAAATAGTCCCTGAAAAACACCTCTAACTTTTAAATCATATTAGTAATAAACTCATCGTCACGGGTAACTGGAACAATCTCCATACCCTGAGACGTAAACACCACAAGATGACAAAGTTGACTGTTCGTACAAAACAGCTGGCCCTGAATTTGGTATTAGTAGTCATGTTGGCTTTAAGGGTGAGCTGGTTGTTCTCATTGACCAGGTATGGCACTGAGACAGGAGTGACAGGTTTGTCCCTGGTACTGTAGAGACACTTGGCCTCAACATTCATGCCATCAGACACAACCCCATCTGGTGAGCATGCGAGGTAGGGGTGTGTTTGGGACACTACAATCCCACATGGCTCCGTGGCGCCGCGTAGCGGATTGAAACTCGAGGTCTCTCATTATGGTAGCATGGAGTAGGCGGAATAAATATTTTTTTTCACTTTTTGTACTTTGTATAATGACATGTGGATTTTTGCTACGAGTCCTCTCTTCGCTTTTATCTCTGAAACGGCTGTATTCACGCTCATGAAATGTTGTCAGTATTTAGAACTTTGCCTCTTGATAATGATTGTAACAGTATTTTAAGCATTCACTGCAAAAAAGAACAGTTAAAAGGACGCTTAGTTTGAATGTTTGCTACTGTGTCAGCTTAGCGAGTAGGCTTTCTGCAGGCTGGACAAGTCTAAGTAGGCCAAACCTTACGTAATCAAACAGAGTCATTCATCGCTTCTCTCAGCTTTGCATTGACTTGGCTAAAGGGTCATGTCAAAACATCTGCTAAGGGGTCATGTCAAAACACCTAAGCGGCAGCAGCTTGTGACATTTATCCTAAAATAGTGCACGTTACCAGCTCCCCTCGCTGACACCTATCGCAAACGTGTGCCAACCTTAAGGCGCAATCACAGTCCTAATTGCTGAACTAATAGGTCAGGTATTAATTTTGTTTTGAGATAACATTTGTTCGTGTAATATTGTTGTTGATACCGTATTGCTGGTCGTCCAACTCGCCGTTGGAAGACATAATGTTGGCGCTTGTGACAATCTAGTTATAATCATAATAATGGTCATCATAATTACCATCATTATTGTCAGAACTGAGAAATCATTAACATTTTTAAAATTTAAGAGGGGATGCTAAACGTATTACAGTAAATTGATACTGAACGTTATCATAATGAACAACTCAAAGTTATGACGCTGAAATAGATCTATTGTTGGAATCAATTTATTGAAGTTCTTACACCTAACAACAAACGTTTGCGTCTCTTTTCGAAGACGGCAGTGGTCGCATTTGATGAGTTGACGCCTAGATGATCAATTTAACATTTCTAAAAATTTAGATGTGGTTTGTTATTCATTCGAGATATTATGGACTACCTGCGTGTGAAAAAAAACATTACTGCTTTATGTCACATTTTTGGGGGCTGTAAGGTTTCGTTTTTTGACTCGAAGAACCTCGTTACAATGCCTGTGAGAGTGAGCATTGAAAGCCTTGTGGTTACAGTTATATGTAACATTTTGTTTCAGGGAAGGTTTCTGTACACAGGATTCCTTAGTTAAAATGATAACGCACTGAGGGCAGTAACGTGGGGAACTTGAGAGCATCCGTTAGAACGCGTTATTGCCGTGGCAGAATCTTAGAAAGATGACGCAGCTCTCGCTCTTATGGCTACTGCTGTGATTCCGCTGCGCAATCGCTGCGAGTAGATGTGAACAGTGCATCAAGTCCCTGTTTCACGTGTGATTTTTTTCTCTATAATTTGGTAAAACTGTGATTTTTCTCCATAAATAGGTCCAACTATGATTTTTGACTATAAATAGTTACATCTATGATATTTCTCTGTAAATAAGTCAGACTTTGATTTCTGTCTGTAAATAGGTAAAACTACGATTTTTCTCTAAAGATAATTCAAGCTGTGATTTTTCTCCAGAAATAGGTCCAACTGTGTGTTGGGTCGGCTTCTCGGCCCGGCTGCCCGGCGAGGAGATCCAAACCAACTGTATGTTGATCTCGTCAAACGGGATCATCAGCTGTTAGTTACGACACAAGCATCAGTTATCGGCTGGCAAAGGCAGTAATTAAGTGATATATAGAAATAAACTCTCCACCAAACGTTTGTGATATGTTAGTGGCAATAACTAACTTTTTTTATTTCTCTTGAATCTCCTTTCACCATTCCGTCGATGTTGCGACGTGTGACTGAAAAACACATTATAGATACTTGTTAGATAAATATAAAGGGAATAAAATTGCCTCTCACATCTGCACCTCTTGGCATGGATCTTAAGTTGAGATTGACTTGGTGCCAGTTTCCCAACAAACTAAAAAAGGCGTCCTAAACTTTTAGCAAATGTTATTCCCACGTTAGAGTACGATTGAAAGTTTTCTGTACTTTTAACCACGTAAAACACGGATATATACAAAACCTTGGAGGAAATTAGAATCAACGATAGCGGAGTATTTCTATGGAAGCGCCTAACATAACGGCTTTATTGTCAAGTTTCAAAACGACCGAATTGATACACATTTTGGAATCAGATTAATAATCCAGTACGGGAGCCTTATGCAAACTCACCTACCATTAAGTCACCTTCTTTATAAATTAGCAGATAATGGTAAGGGAACCAGTAATTGTCGAGGTCACATCTGAAACTGATTGACGCCACACACCGATTCAGAATCCTATATCTGTGTAGAATGATGTATGGGTTCCGCTTTAGCTGTCTGCGGATAATCAATTTAGATATCAAGATGAACTATTTTCAGTTCCTGTTCAATGGTGAAGGTCAATGGCGGGTGAACTCTTTAATTACTTACTAAATACCATGCTTTTCTATACACGAATTAATGTCGTGTGTTAGCTGAAGTTCAAGTGTGGTAAAGCTTGCAACGATTATGGAATGAAACGTGATCAACATTTACATTAGATCGCGCGCCTACTTGGCTGTTTCTCAAGTTTATACCGCAATATAACAACCTTATCATAGCTGTTAGTGCACCTTTCTTTTTAAGGTATCAATATTTTCCATCACCAGTCGATGACATTTTTGTTGGTCGACTCGATAAGCGCTGAGTTTATGCAAGATCACGCAACGTTTGGACAATACGTTATAACCCACACAGCAATTGAACATAACTGTGTTAGGAGAACATGTTACATGTTACATGTTTATTGGTGTGGTTATTGGCGTTGTTACTGTGGTACACTAGCAAGAAAACTGATGAGACTTGATTTCACAGACTCTGTGCAAGTGGAAACAGCTTTCTCGGGGATAAATGGTACAATGACATATTCGGTGTGGTATCTTGTATCGTCCATTTGTTTGTCAACAAATAATCAAAAGCCATATGCTATGAGGCAGTAAGCATGCATCAAGAAAGTGTCTCGTTCCTAAATCTCACCTGCACACACAACTGGGCCTCAGCTTTGGACATCATGAAATACCCAAACTTGCGTTATGATGTATGTCTTCATCATAATGTTGGTATTGGTAATCATGATGTCTGGTGTTGAGTGTTTTCCTGCAGCAGCCGTCCTCATCTCAACTACACCGAACTTATTGTCAGATAATCTCTGATGGGCTTCAAAGTAATAATAAACGTTTGCGAGAGATTATCATGGGAGACATAAGATAAGCGTTCCATACATAAGATATGTTACGTGAGACTAACGTAAAACGTCATGACATGGTGACGTAATCGGGGCTCTCGGGGTACAGACTAACGTATGTGATGTTTTTTTTAATGTCTATAGAGACAGCAGAGCTCTTCCCCCCACACAACCACCCCCCCTCCCGCCTTCCCCCTGGGTGGAAAGCGCAGCGAGAGACCACCCAACAAAGGGTACGAGATGAAACTTCCCATGTGTTAAACACCTGTCATTTTTTAGATACAAGTTATCTACCTGCGGAGGACTTAAGCACAATATTGAAATTATCGTAAAATTAAAATACTTTTCTCATCTTTTGATGGGTATTGAAACTGCTGACACCGGCGCTTTCTCTGCGCAGCTTCATTCTAAGCAGCAAGCTTTGCTTGAAGGTCAGTTTGACTATGTTTGCAGGTCGAGTTAAATATGCCTCATACACTATAAACGAATACAAATATATTGAACCAAATAGGTCACAATGCAAACCAATGTAAAAACAAGACAGACAACATAATAAGCAAAACAAGAAGACTGTATTGTATATAAACACATAAATGCATGACCTTGATGATACTAGCCCTGATACAAAGAAGTTTGCATCAACCGGGTCCTTTGCCTCATCATCAACGACCAGCATAACCTTTTGATCATTACCAAAAGTCTTTTTGGTCGATATGTGGTAAGGCACATTAAACACATAAATTGCAGCCATCAGCATGGTCATGGACATGGCCATGTTCCCTCAATGAAAACATGGACTTGGGCATCAGGCAATTCTCACTGATAGTGCTGTGTATAATTATTCCGATACGAGACAACTGTTATTGTCGCGTAATATTAATTAGTTATAGAGAAACAAAGCGCCATTAGCGCAGTACTATGGTCTGACAGTTCAGGTGTAATCTTGTTGGGTAGAGCGCCATGCTGGGCGTCCCCGATAACCGCCCTTTAGCGCTCTGTGTTCCAGGATACTTAGTGTAAGTGCAATCTGCTTCAATGGCAATAACTCGCTGAGGTATCTAACCTGAACGTCTTGACGTAGTATGGTGTTGCTGTGAGCTGTTGTCTGTAAAAACAGGGTACCATGTCGAGCAATTGTTATGTACAGCCCCGGTGCCCAGGCAATGAGCCTCCTAACGCGTTACCTCCTCAAAATACCCGAGCCGCGTCATAATTTATGCATGACGCGCGGGCTTGTCTGTATAAACTCGCTCGCACCTTCAGATAGAAGGCAGTTCACCCATATCGCGCACAGAGCGACTTGCCATCACCGCACGCTATCAGACTTCAAGCAGCTCCAGTCACAGCTTTCCACACCAGAGCCGTCAGATCTCACTTCTGTCATTCGAGCATATCTATCAGAGAGCCGACAACGACAACTGATTAAAGCTGATATCAGCACAGAGTGAAATCGACCACGTCAATATCGTATAAAAGCCGTGCAGGGATCCAGCGGCTACTAAATTCTGCTGAGAGACTTCCCTTCACCAAGGACCAATTTACGACATACTTCAAGATGACGCTAGGCTGTGACGACTCGAAACGCAACATCGCATCACCTCCTGTACGAAAACAAAGCAGCTTTTACGGCAATTTGCCCGAATCCTCCAAGTCGGAAAAGCCCAATGTCGAAAATCAGCGGCCCGATGCCCTCCCAAAGAAAATGGGCAACGTAGAATTAGTACAGGAAATAAAAGGCCGCCAAATGAAAGTGCCTGTCATCCTTAAAGCCTACATCAGCAGCTTCGAGCGTTACATCGTTGTGTCCAAAGATTGTTGTCATTCCATGGAGAGAGACTGCGTCTTTGTGAACCTTCGGGGATGTTGGATAGCAGCAGAGTCTGACGGATTTAGTATCACTCCCATGCGGACAGAGGGCGCGTCGCTCCGTTTTCGTACGGCGAAAGCCGATTTGGCTCATTGGATGGGTGTACTTGATGGAGACGCTCCCAATACGAACTCACCACGACTCGCTCGTATGATCTCGCCGACAGAGAGCTTACGACGAGGTGTGTGTGTGAATGGCAGGCCACTCTCTCCCCTCTGTTATCGTCCCGTCAGCTCACCAGTCTCTCACAGACGCTCAGCTCTGTCCAGCCTCACGGAGACTACAGAGGAAGCCTGATGTGTGAACGTGTGATATAAACTGTTGCAGCGTGCCAGCGATCGACTCGTTGTTAACGACGACCTGCTCTTTGCGTGCACCTTATTTAATATGTGTGAATGTTTATTTCCTGCCTCCCACTTAACTTAATCATATCAAAGAACGTCTCCTGTTTCCAGACGCATTATCGATGATTGGGATCTGCACATGGCGGTTAATGGGAAGCAGATTATCTGGCCGAATTATTGAACACTTTTGTTATAATTGTAATACGCATATGTACATTCCATCATAGTTTTCATCACTAATCATTCGATGTCATGGAATATAAAGTGCTCATTTATTCAGTTACACAAGTCTTGATATCTCTGTTACGTTGTTACTTGTTAATCATATCGCCACCATTCATAACACAACTCCACCACCACAGAAGTGACGTAAGTGCGCTTTAGCAATGAGGCATGATTTCCGCTTATAAAATGAGTTTTCCATGCTGTTAGCCAATGAGACCTCTCGAAGGACCAGAAATTCTAGTCATCAATGTCTATTCCCCAGTGGGAAATTGAAAACCAACTTTATTTACTATTTCATTCTACTGTGGCTATTATTCACAACATGTCCGATGTATACCTCCACATGGGAAGTATCACAAAACTGTAACTCAGTCCTCCACTGATTAAGCCACTTCAAATAACGCTTTATATCATGGATTTGACCAACAAAACGACGAAGAGATGCATTGCATGAGGTGGCGATATTCGAGACTTCGGATTTGTGAGCTCGATCCCCAGGTAGCAGGGACGCAATGTGCAGCCTGGGACGCGCTGACGACACAAAGAACGCATCGAAAGCGAACTGGGGGTCGCTTATGAGCATCTAAAGGATGCGCGTCATGGCTAGTGGCCCGACGCATGCATGCATCGTTACCGAAAATACTCTGAGGCAGATGCGTGCCTTTACGTGACAATTTTGAAAATTGAGGTCGGTTGATAGGATCAAAATTGTAGTTTTTAATGTGTGGATTGGGTAAATATGCAACGCATGGGCATCTTCATAATGTCAGCTTATACGAATTCCTGTTTTGTAACATTCGTGGAGTTGAGAGTCATAGCGTATATATAGAGAGCATCAAATTATTCCAGATTTGTAACGGGATAGCTCATCAACTCATAGATCTCTGTTTGCTGTGTTTTCTTCGCAAGTTCGATAACAGCAAACTTCCTGTGCAATATAAGATATAACAATAGAGTGATCACAAAATAATCAAATGTATCGTTCTAACTCATATGTCGTCACAAAACTAATTAAATGAATCGTCACTTGGCGAATTATGCTGATTTTTTTTTCAATAATGATGATGATCATTATTATAATCATAGTACTGGTCATTATAATTACCATCATCATTGTCAGAACTGCAAAATCATTGACACGTTTAAAATCGAAGAGGGGGTGCTAAACGCATTACAGTAAATTAATACTGAACATCATCATAACGAACAACTGAAAGTTATGACGCTGAAATAGTTCTGACGTTGTAATCAATTTATTGAAGTTCTTATACCCAACAACAAACGTTTACGTCTATTTTCGAAGACGGCAGTGGTCGCATTTGACGAGTTGACGCCTATATTATAAATCCCACATTTTAAAAAAATTTTCGTGCACCACTATATAACCTGAGCTCGTTGATGAAAAAAAATCCGTGGACATCATGAAATACCCAAACTTGCGTTATGATGTATGTCTTCATCATAATGTTGGTATTGGTAATCATGATGTCTGGTGTTGAGTGTTTTCCTGCAGCAGCCGTCCTCATCTCAACTACACCGAACTTATTGTCAGATAATCTCTGATGGGCTTCAAAGTAATAATAAACGTTTGCGAGAGATTATCATGGGAGACATAAGATAAGCGTTCCATACATAAGATATGTTACGTGAGACTAACGTAAAACGTCATGACATGGTGACGTAATCGGGGCTCTCGGGGTACAGACTAACGTATGTGATGTTTTTTTTTAATGTCTATAGAGACAGCAGAGCTCTTCCCCCCACACAACCACCCCCCCTCCCGCCTTCCCCCCTGGGTGGAAAGCGCAGCGAGAGACCACCCAACAAAGGGTACGAGATGAAACTTCCCATGTGTTAAACACCTGTCATTTTTTAGATACAAGTTATCTACCTGCGGAGGACTTAAGCACAATATTGAAATTATCGTAAAATTAAAATACTTTTCTCATCTTTTGATGGGTATTGAAACTGCTGACACCGGCGCTTTCTCTGCGCAGCTTCATTCTAAGCAGCAAGCTTTGCTTGAAGGTCAGTTTGACTATGTTTGCAGGTCGAGTTAAATATGCCTCATACACTATAAACGAATACAAATATATTGAACCAAATAGGTCACAATGCAAACCAATGTAAAAAACAAGACAGACAACATAATAAGCAAAACAAGAAGACTGTATTGTATATAAACACATAAATGCATGACCTTGATGATACTAGCCCTGATACAAAGAAGTTTGCATCAACCGGGTCCTTTGCCTCATCATCAACGACCAGCATAACCTTTTGATCATTACCAAAAGTCTTTTTGGTCGATATGTGGTAAGGCACATTAAACACATAAATTGCAGCCATCAGCATGGTCATGGACATGGCCATGTTCCCTCAATGAAAACATGGACTTGGGCATCAGGCAATTCTCACTGATAGTGCTGTGTATAATTATTCCGATACGAGACAACTGTTATTGTCGCGTAATATTAATTAGTTATAGAGAAACAAAGCGCCATTAGCGCAGTACTATGGTCTGACAGTTCAGGTGTAATCTTGTTGGGTAGAGCGCCATGCTGGGCGTCCCCGATAACCGCCCTTTAGCGCTCTGTGTTCCAGGATACTTAGTGTAAGTGCAATCTGCTTCAATGGCAATAACTCGCTGAGGTATCTAACCTGAACGTCTTGACGTAGTATGGTGTTGCTGTGAGCTGTTGTCTGTAAAAAACAGGGTACCATGTCGAGCAATTGTTATGTACAGCCCCGGTGCCCAGGCAATGAGCCTCCTAACGCGTACACCTCCTCAAAATACCCGAGCCGCGTCATAATTTATGCATGACGCGCGGGCTTGTCTGTATAAACTCGCTCGCACCTTCAGATAGAAGGCAGTTCACCCATATCGCGCACAGAGCGACTTGCCATCACCGCACGCTATCAGACTTCAAGCAGCTCCAGTCACAGCTTTCCACACACAGAGCCGTCAGATCTCACTTCTGTCATTCGAGCATATCTATCAGAGAGCCGACAACGACAACTGATTAAAGCTGATATCAGCACAGAGTGAAATCGACCACGTCAATATCGTATAAAAGCCGTGCAGGGATCCAGCGGCTACTAAATTCTGCTGAGAGACTTCCCTTCACCAAGGACCAATTTACGACATACTTCAAGATGACGCTAGGCTGTGACGACTCGAAACGCAACATCGCATCACCTCCTGTACGAAAACAAAGCAGCTTTTACGGCAATTTGCCCGAATCCTCCAAGTCGGAAAAGCCCAATGTCGAAAATCAGCGGCCCGATGCCCTCCCAAAGAAAATGGGCAACGTAGAATTAGTACAGGAAATAAAAGGCCGCCAAATGAAAGTGCCTGTCATCCTTAAAGCCTACATCAGCAGCTTCGAGCGTTACATCGTTTGTGTCCAAAGATTGTTGTCATTCCATGGAGAGAGACTGCGTCTTTGTGAACCTTCGGGGATGTTGGATAGCAGCAGAGTCTGACGGATTTAGTATCACTCCCATGCGGACAGAGGGCGCGTCGCTCCGTTTTCGTACGGCGAAAGCCGATTTGGCTCATTGGATGGGTGTACTTGATGGAGACGCTCCCAATACGAACTCACCACGACTCGCTCGTATGATCTCGCCGACAGAGAGCTTACGACGAGGTGTGTGTGTGAATGGCAGGCCACTCTCTCCCCTCTGTTATCGTCCCGTCAGCTCACCAGTCTCTCACAGACGCTCAGCTCTGTCCAGCCTCACGGAGACTACAGAGGAAGCCTGATGTGTGAACGTGTGATATAAACTGTTGCAGCGTGCCAGCGATCGACTCGTTGTTAACGACGACCTGCTCTTTGCGTGCACCTTATTTAATATGTGTGAATGTTTATTTCCTGCCTCCCACTTAACTTAATCATATCAAAGAACGTCTCCTGTTTCCAGACGCATTATCGATGATTGGGATCTGCACATGGCGGTTAATGGGAAGCAGATTATCTGGCCGAATTATTGAACACTTTTGTTATAATTGTAATACGCATATGTACATTCCATCATAGTTTTCATCACTAATCATTCGATGTCATGGAATATAAAGTGCTCATTTATTCAGTTACACAAGTCTTGATATCTCTGTTACGTTGTTACTTGTTAATCATATCGCCACCATTCATAACACAACTCCACCACCACAGAAGTGACGTAAGTGCGCTTTAGCAATGAGGCATGATTTCCGCTTATAAAATGAGTTTTCCATGCTGTTAGCCAATGAGACCTCTCGAAGGACCAGAAATTCTAGTCATCAATGTCTATTCCCCAGTGGGAAATTGAAAACCAACTTTATTTACTATTTCATTCTACTGTGGCTATTATTCACAACATGTCCGATGTATACCTCCACATGGGAAGTATCACAAAACTGTAACTCAGTCCTCCACTGATTAAGCCACTTCAAATAACGCTTTATATCATGGATTTGACCAACAAAACGACGAAGAGATGCATTGCATGAGGTGGCGATATTCGAGACTTCGGATTTGTGAGCTCGATCCCCAGGTAGCAGGGACGCAATGTGCAGCCTGGGACGCGCTGACGACACAAAGAACGCATCGAAAGCGAACTGGGGGTCGCTTATGAGCATCTAAAGGATGCGCGTCATGGCTAGTGGCCCGACGCATGCATGCATCGTTTACCGAAAATACTCTGAGGCAGATGCGTGCCTTTACGTGACAATTTTGAAAATTGAGGTCGGTTGATAGGATCAAAATTGTAGTTTTTAATGTGTGGATTGGGTAAATATGCAACGCATGGGCATCTTCATAATGTCAGCTTATACGAATTCCTGTTTTGTAACATTCGTGGAGTTGAGAGTCATAGCGTATATATAGAGAGCATCAAATTATTCCAGATTTGTAACGGGATAGCTCATCAACTCATAGATCTCTGTTTGCTGTGTTTTCTTCGCAAGTTCGATAACAGCAAACTTCCTGTGCAATATAAGATATAACAATAGAGTGATCACAAAATAATCAAATGTATCGTTCTAACTCATATGTCGTCACAAACTAATTAAATGAATCGTCACTTGGCGAATTATGCTGATTTTTTTTTCAATAATGATGATGATCATTATTATAATCATAGTACTGGTCATTATAATTACCATCATCATTGTCAGAACTGCAAAATCATTGACACGTTTAAAATCGAAGAGGGGGTGCTAAACGCATTACAGTAAATTAATACTGAACATCATCATAACGAACAACTGAAAGTTATGACGCTGAAATAGTTCTGACGTTGTAATCAATTTATTGAAGTTCTTATACCCAACAACAAACGTTTACGTCTATTTTCGAAGACGGCAGTGGTCGCATTTGACGAGTTGACGCCTATATTATAAATCCCACATTTTAAAAAATTTTCGTGCACCACTATAACCTGAGCTCGTTGATGAAAAAAAATATTACGATTACAATTAGATGTGATTTGTTATTTATTCAGGATATAATGAGCTACCTGCGTGTGACAATAAACATTACAGCTATGTGTAACATTTTGTTGGCTGTGAGGTTTCTGTACTCACAATTCCTGAGTTAAAATGATAACGCACTGAGGGTAGTAACTTGGGGAACACACGAGCATCCGTTAGAATGCATTATTGCGGTGGCCGAATCCTAGAAAGATGACAAAGGCCTCGCTCTTATGGCTACATAGAGTAGGTTACCACAAGTCTACTGCAGTGATTCTGCTGCGCACTCTCTGCGAGTGGATGTGAACAGTGCATCTAGTCGCTGTTTCACGTCTGATTTTTCTCAATAATTCGGTTAATTTCTCTTTAAATAGCTAAAACCGTGCTTTTTATCTATAAATCGGGGTGAAACTTTGATCTCCATACATAGGTCAAACTATGATATTCTCTGTAAATAACCACGATTTTCCATATAGATAATTCAAACTGTGATTTTTCTCTAGAGATAGGTTCAACGTTGTGCTGAAATGGAAACGCCCAACAAAACGGTTTTATTGTCAAGTTTAAAAATGACCGAATTGATACACATTTTGGAATCAGATAAGTAATCCAGTACAGTAGTCTTATGCAAACTCACCTACCGTTAAGTCACGTTCGTTATAAATCAGAAAATGAGGGCAAGGGAACCAGTAATTGACGAGGTCAAATCATAAACTGATTGACGCACACACCGGATCAGAATCCTGTATCTTCGTAGAAGTATGTATGGGTTCCGCTTTAGCTGTCTGCAGAGAATCAATTTAGATATCAAGATGAACTATTTTGAATATGAACCAACTTGTTTCAGTTCCGGTTCAATGGTGATGGTAAATGGCAGATGAACTCTTTATTTACTTGCTAAATACCATGCTTTTCTATACACGAATTAATGTCGTGTGTTAGCTGAAGCTCAAGTGTAGTAAAGCATGCAACGATAATAGAATGAAATGAGGTCATTATCTACATAAAATCACGCCTACTTGGCTGTTTCATAATTATATACTGCAATATATCACCCCGATCGTAGCTGTTAGTGCACTTTTCTTCTTAAGGTATCGATATTTTCCATTACCTTAGTTTATGCAAGATCTCGCAACGTTCGCACAACACGTTATGACCCACACATCAATTGTACGTAACTCTGTTACGAGAAAAATTATATCAATTTTTTTGTTGTACAATATTAATAGCCATGCGTCCTTCAAAGCTGGTTAAATGTGGTTGAACTTCTTCAAACGCTTCGTTTATTGCTCATTATCAAGGCTGATGTCAGTCATATCCGGAAATAAGAACAACGAATCAGGCGAAAATGGCTTCATGGGATATTGGTCATCATAATGTTTGACCTGTTGGTTGGTCGTGGGATTCCTACACCGAGATCAGTTAAATCTTATCGAGTCAATGATATGTTGACATTTGATAACAACAGGAGTACCACCAAACATGTGATGTATTTATTACTAAAATTTTTGACTAATTTTAACATAAATCTGAATATTTGTCATAAAATAAATCATTCGATTTTACGAAATATATTTTATGTCTGCACACACCTTTTACGGTTGGGACATCCAGCCGATTGTTATTTGAATGATTGTTGTCGTGGTTATTGCCGTGGTTACTGTCATGGTTATTGTCCTGGTTATCGCCATAGTTACTTACGTGGTTATTGTCGTGGTTATTGTCATGTTTACTGCTGTGGTTACTGTCGTGGTTATTTTCGTGATTTTCATCGTGGTTGCTGTCATAGTTACTGACGTGCTTATGGTCGTGGCCATTTATCGTTGTTGCTGTCAAGGTTACTGACGTGGTTATTCTCGTGGTTACTGTCATGTTGATTGTCGTGGCTCTAGGCGTTGTTATTGTGGTGCACCAACAAGCAACTGATGTGACTTAATTTTATCTGTGTCTATAGAAAAAGCTTTCTTGGGGATAAACGGTACACTGATATGGTCGGGTGGGATCTTGTATTGTACATTTATTTGTCAACAAATAATGAAAAAGAACCATGGCGATCGTGATGCAAAGGGCTAGGACTATGTCATGCGAGATGAGGCAGTTAGCATGCATCAAGAAAGTGTCTCCTTCCTAAATCTCACCTGCACACATTACTGGGTCTCAGGTTTGGACATCATAAAATACCCTAACTAGCGTTATTATATGTCCTCATCATCATGTTAGTATTGGTAATCATGAGGTCTGGTGTTGGGTGTCCTCATGCAGCAGCTGGGTAGGCAGTAAGTTGGTAAGACTCATGAGCAGCAATCATTACCCCACAGTTGCATGCCTTCCACACGCTGTGGGGAGGTGTGTGTGTGGCTGGTGTTGGTTGTGGGTGTGGTCGTGGTACGTTCGGGTGAAGGTGTGTGGGTGTTGGTGGTGCGGTGGGAGATGGGGGTCGGTGTTGGTGGGTGGGGTGGGAATCATAATATATCTAAGTAAATCATTGTAAATCATGTAACAGAGCTTGGATGACCTTGACCTCTCGTGTTGACGATAAATAAATAACTATTGAGCCTCGACGCTTGGAGTTGTGGAAGCCTAAGCAAAAACGGTTATCCTATTCCTGGTTATAAAATTCAACACGGTGTTACTATCAACTCCTCTATACTAGTTCCGCCATCAGATAAAAGCTCGCGATAGAGGCAGCCTCGACTCACTTACAATCCAAACCCACACTCGAACAAGCGCCATGATATTCTCACACGACGTAAGTGCGTTGGGCTACCTCAGCATGGGGTGAGATTGCCACACGTTTCCTAACCCAGATGGGCCATTATGATCACGTGCTGTCGTCAGTCAGAAGTGGCCCTCAACGTAAGCCCTGATGTCTGCTCACGTTGGAAGAAACTCGCTCGACTGGCCAGACTGCCCACATGATATTTGGAGCAGGTCAAATGACAGAGAAATACAACCCAGTCATCAACCTAACCGGTACTCGAGAGCCAAACATAACCTATCATAAGCTCCTTATGTTGAGCAATATTCTCCTGATTAACCCTTAATGACGTATTAGGTGCGTTTTTCACCGGCCAGACTTAGTCAGTTCACTACAACTTGTCTGTATGTCTTGATGTTCTGAAGTTTCATCCCCGGGTGTAAAGTAATGATACTGAGTGGTCTGGTAGCAGATGGCAAAACTACTGAATGTAATTTTGATTTGTTTAGAAGCAGACTTAATGGGTTGTATTTGAGTCATTGGTCAAAGATAACTTCATTATCGAATTGTAGGCTTAATATCCATGTCAAATTAGACACAGGAGCGAGCAAGCGTAATTACCGCGAACAACAATTGCGACAGACGATGTCTGTATCTATTTTCACAGACAGCCTCCCTGCGCTGCAGCTCCTCTTTAATATATTCGGTTGCTGTGATATTCCACCAAACATATATTGGAAGTATTGAGATATTCACCAGTTGCCTTTATTTGAATACCTCTTTGCACCATTATAAGCTTGATTCATTTGCATGAGTATTTGGTTTTAGACTGGTACCTGTGGGCAGAGTGTTGCTCTGGATGTGTGGGATCACTGATTACGTCCTTCTGGACTGTGTTGGAGTGGGAAGATGGCGGATGACTACCACTACTCGGTATCATATTGTTTCTAACTTTTGTATCTAGCATAAACTCTTGCGGTCTTTTACACTAGGTCAACATTGGCATGGTTCATCTTGATATCAATAACATATATGCGGATTAATTTATTCTTCAAATATAGAGAGTGAGTAAGTGAGTATAGGGTTTAACGGCACACCAACACCAATGTGTTATATGGCGCTTGGAAAAATTAATAGATAAGTTTGACCTGATTAAGCAGCCGCCTTGGAAAAAAAGACGGGAAATACATGGATAACGATGAAAAAGATAAAAATGCAACTGATAATCCTAGGGCATGTCACCACTAGCCAATTGACTGGACCAGGCCATTCCAGCCTCTCGTCTAGGTGAAATCTGGGTGTGGTGCTGATAAGGCCCTCGCAAGGACCACTCCACTCAACCTGCCGCAACCCACGGCCAAGGGGTTGCTTCCTATTAGTCGCCTCTTACGACATGCAGAAGGGTACAGTGGACCTATTCTACCCCCGAACCCACAGAGGGAGCTGTGTGATACAGATTGACAGATTCGTTATGCAGATTCGCGGTACTGTCAATATGCTCTTATAAAATATCGTCGGATCGCAACATTTCATTTGATGTTAGCAAGGATTCCTCAACTTCTTCTTTTACAGCAGAGCTAATTAGTTATTCAATACCTCATCCCTCGACGGACTAGAACCAACGTGGTACATCCTACAGTCAAGATGCTCTTATAAAAACTCGTCCGATCACGCAACATTTCCACGTGGTGTTATAGCTAGGATTTCTCAACTTCATCTTTTACAGCAAATTAATTCAAGAGTTATTCAACCACATATCTCAACGGACTCGAACTCGGGCGTTCTTTCACCTTCAACGTCCTCGTCTCAACTACACACCTTATTGTCAGAGAATCTCTTATGGGCTTCAAAAATATAATAAATGTTTGTGTGAAATTATTAGGGACAGATTAGATAAGCGTTCTATTCGTAAACCCAAGATATATCACGTAAGACTGAGGTAAAATGAAATGATACGGTGACGCAATGGGGGCTCTCGGGGTCCAGAATGACGTATGTGATATAGTTTTTTGTTGTCTATAGAGACAGCAGAGCTCTCCCCTCACAACACCCCCCGGTCTTCCCCCTGGGTGGAAAGCGCAGTGAGATGAAACTTCCCGCGTGTTAAACACGTGTCATTATTGTACAAGTTATCTTGATGGGAAGGAAATTAACACAATATTGAAATTATCGTAAAATCATAATACATTTCTCTCTTTTGATGGGTATTGAAGTTGATGTTAAGATTGAACGCAGCACCAACTGGCAAAACTGCTGACATCGGCGCTTTCTCTGCGCAGCGTCATTCTAGGCATCATGGGCAAGTCCAGCTACTCACGTGTTACAACTACGATGTTATTGACAATCCGAGCGCATCCGTCATGGCGGCACAACCATTTATTTTCAGTTCTATTGTGCATTTGTATCCGTTGCCTTTTTTTTTCTTAGGGGGTGGGGATGGATAGGTTATATTTTGTTCATTTATTAATCAAAACACGGAACGCAACCCAAACCTTCTCCCCCATGACGCTGACATCCACTTCTAGCTTCACGTGAACCCAGTCAACAAGACAGTATTGTCGTCTGTACAAAAGCGATATCTGCCTGTTTTCATCCCATCCATGGTCGTTCTCATAGTTATAATGAGCTGAGGAAGCGAGTGAATTGTACCGAAGTTGAGATGGGATTTGGTATTCACCGCATGCGAGAGCTGCTCTCGTGGAGAGAGAGGCCATTAACCCCACAGCAGTAAGCCGAGGTACAGCGGGGGCGCTACTTAACTGATGTAAACAAACCCAAGCTGCATCCGCGAATGCGTCATATGTTGTTTCCTGGAATATAAAATAATTAAGCATTTTTTTATATATAAGATGCTTACGACCGATAACGACTTCAGAGGCATATGGGTTTCATAGAAGCTCCATCAGTCTTAGTGTGTTGTTAACCAGAAGGAAAAGTAAACTTCAACGGTTGAGCAGTAACAATTCCTTGCAACCATGCTCTGCAAATATCATGACTCGTTTTGGTCCTTGATGCCGTCTTCGTGGATTGAAGTAGAGAATAGACTTACCAAGAAGCTCTTCAATTGGTTAGGGGCCTTGTTTATCATGAAGAAAACACCGGCACACGATCCCAAAAGTAAGGGCACAGCACAGTATCCCTTCCACCACAGGCCGAAGTCAGTTCAATCAACGAGCGCGTTTGGCAGCATTCAGTATCGCATGACTCACCTATAGATATATAGATATATATATATATAGATAGAGAGAGGAGATATATAGATATATAGAGATATAGAGAGAGAGAGAGAGAGAGATAGAGATAGAGAGAGAGAGAGAGAGAGATCTAGAGAGAGAGAGAGAGAGAGAGAGAGAGAGAGAGAGAGAGAGAGAGAGAGAGAGAGAGAGAGAGAGAGAGAGAGAGAGAGAGAGATCTCTCTCTCTCTCTTCTCTCTCTCTCTCTCTCTCTATAGAGAGATCTCTCTCTCTCTAGAGAGAGAGAGAGAGAGAGAGAGATATCTCTCTCTCTCTCTCTCTCTCTCTCTCTCTCTCTCTCTCTCTATCTCTCTCTCTCTCTCTCTATATATCTCTAGAGAGATCTCTAGATCTATATCTATCTATCTCTCTCTCTCTCTCTATCTCTCTCTATATATATATATATATCTATATATATGTATGTCTCTCTTATTTCCCTATCTCCATATCCCCCTATATCTATATATATACAGATGTATATATATATATATATTTATGCCTATATTTCTTATATCTATATACCTCTCTCTCTATCTCTTCGATCTCTCTATTTTTCTATCTCTCTATATCCCCTGTATATAGATCTCTCTCTATGCTCAATCATCTATTTATATATATATATCTGTAGATATATATCTATTGTATCTGTCTATCTATCTCTATAGCATATATCTATCTATATCTTATATCTCTATATATATCTCTCTATCTATATATATATATATATATATCTCTCACGACAACGATTGTTTCTTGCAATGTGCGTGTCATTTGGGTTGTATAAGATACAAAAGACGGGTTATTTTCGAAATAATAAGATGAAGAATGAAGATGGATCTAGGGTGTGGTGGTAGGGGAGGGTGGGGTGGGGGCAGGTCAGCTTTTAGTCATTCATCGTGATGTTTATTCGTTGCCATGCTAGTTCTGTTTACTCCTCAAGATCTGAGAGGCTATTGTTTGTATCTTGGGTCAATAATGTATGATTATTTCAGAATTGTAACTTAGCAACTAGCGCGTCACATCTATCGGTCTCGAGCGAATGCTAACCTCGCAATTGGAGGCGATAGGTGCAAACTTGGCAGCAATAAACATGAGTTCATTTAGTGGATACTACTCGCCATTTGCGGATGAGTTATGTTACCGTGAGTGGAGTTTCGTCTGCATCTGGGTCCACTTATTGGCTAATGCTGCAAATCCTTTTTATAGGGGAATGAGGGGCAGCGACTGTGACGTCATAGAGGCGATGGAAAAGAATTTCATTGGCCGCTTTGGTTCATGCTAGATACAGTTTCGTTATTGCCTTATAAGTGTAACTGAGCAGTTCGTGTGAACGTTCATTCTAAAAATTCCACGAATGAATGTAGACATCAACATAGGGTGAATAGGTGAAAGACCACCTTGATGGTGAAAGACCTGACAACAGATACTGACTCACTGTTCCACCTTGATAAGAACCCAGATCACTCAATGTCTTATCCTGTAAAAGTACCAGGACCATTGCCATGAAGTTGGCCCCCATCCCGTTCATTGGTGTGATAAACAACTCGGTTCCTGGAGCTGATTCACTAGGTGATTCAGGTGTGATGATGAAGAAGACGCCAGCACAATGCATTCAAAACACGGAGTGGACATCCAAGTGATAGATGTTGGTTAGTGCAACGGAAATCGCTTATAGCACGCCGTATATGTAAGCAAGGGGGGAGGGGGATGGGTGGGGGTTGGGGGGATGGTTAGGGGTAGGGCGGGGGCGGGTCGACATTCAATGCTGTATATTATTATTCCGATACGAGACTAATGTTATTGTCGTTATATTAATTAGTCGTTTATAGAGAAGCAAGGCGCCATTAGCGCAGTACTATGGTCTGACAGTTCAGGTGTAATCGTGTTGGGTAAAGCGCCATGCTGGGGGTCCCTGATTATCGTCCTATAGCGCTCTGTGTTCCAGGATACTTTATATAAGTGCAACCTGCTTCAATGGCAATTAACTCGCTGAGGTATCTAACCTGAACGTCTGCATGTAGTATGGTGTTGTTGTGAGCTAGTGTCTGTGAAGCCAGGGTACCATATCAGGTAATTGTTATGTACATCCTCGGTGCCCAGGCAATGGCCCTCCTAACACGTCACCTCCTCAAAATACCCGAGCCACGTCATAATTTATGCATGACGCGCGGGCTTGTCTGTATAAACCAGCTCGCACCTCAGGACAGTAGGCAGTTCACCCAAATCGCGCACAGAGCGACTGGCCGTCACCGCACGCTATCAGACTTCAAGCAGCTTCAGTCGCAGCTTTCCACACCAGAGCCGTCAGATTTCACTTCTGTCATTCGAGCATATCTATCAAAGAGCCGACAACGTCAACTGTTTAAAACTGATATCAACAAGAAATTGACCGCGTCAATATCGTATAAAAGCGGTGCAGGAATCGAGGGGCTACTGAATTCTGCTGAGAGACTTCCCTTCACCAAGGACCGATTCACCAATATTCTTCAAGATGACGCTTGGCTTTGACGGCTCAAAACGCAACATCGCATCTCCTCTTGTACGAAAACAAAACAGCTCTTACGGCAATTTGCCCGAATCTTCAAAGTCAGAAAAGCAGGATGTCGAAAAACAGCGACCCGATGCCATCCCAAAGAAAACGGGCTGCGTGGAATTGGTACAGGAAATAAATGGCCGCCAAATGAAAGTGCCTGTCATCCTTAAAGCCTACATCAGCAGCTTCGAGCGTTACATCGTTGTGTCCAAAGATTGTTGTCATTCCATGGAGAGAGACTGCGTCTTTGTGAACCTTCGGGGATGCTTGATAGCAAAAGAGTCTGACGGATTTAGTATCACTCCCCTGCGGACGGAGGGCGCGTCACTCCGTTTTCGTACAGCGAAGGGCGATTTGGCTCATTGGATGGGTGTACTTGATGGAGACGCTCCCAATACGAACTCACCACGACTCGCTCGTATGATCTCGCAGACAGAGAGCTTACGACGAGGTGCATGTGTGAAGGTCAGGCCACTCTCTCCCTTCTGTAACGGTCCCGTCAGCTCACCAGTCTCTCACAGACGCTCAGCTCTGTCCAGCCTCACGGAGACTACAGAGGAAGCCTGATGTGTGAACGTGTGATATAAACTGTTGCAGCGTGCCAGCGATCGACTCGTTGTTGACGACGACCTGCTCTTTGCGTGCACCTTATTTAATATGTGTGAATGTTTATTTCCTGCCTCCCACTTAACTTAATCATATCAAAGAACGTCTCCTGTTTCCAGACGCATTATCGATGATTGTGATCTGCACATGGCGGTTAATGGGAAGCAGATTATCTGGCGAATTATTGAACACTTTTGTTATAATTGCAATACGCATATGTACATTCCATCATAGTTTTCATCACTAATCATTTGATGTCATGGAATATAAAGTGCTCATTTGTTCAGTTACACCAGTCTTTATATCTCTCTGACGTTGTTACTTGTTAATCATATCGCCATTTGCATAACACAACAACACCACCAAAGAGGTGACGTAAGTGCGCTCTAGCAATGAGACAAATGATTTACGCTCATTAAATGAGTTTTCACGGCTGTTAGCCAATGAGACCTCTCGAAGGACCCGAAATTCTAGTAATCACTGTCTATTCCCCAAGGGGTTGTTGAAAACCAACTTTATTCACTATTTTATTCTACTGTGGCTACCATTGTGAGGTGAAATGCGTGAGATATTATTATTTACAACATGTCGGATATATACCTCCACATGGGAAGTACCACAAAACTGTAACTCAGTCCTCCACTGATTAAGCCACTTCAAATAACGCCTTAAATTATGGTATTTACCTACTTAACGTGGCTTCTGATTTGTCGAGGGGTGCCCTGGCCGAGTGACCTCGATTCCCAGGTAGCAGGGACTCACTGTGCAGCCTGGGACGCTCGCTAACGACACAAATAACGCATCGTAAACGAATTGGGGGTCGATAATGTGCAGCTAAAGGACGCGCGTCATCGCTAGTGGCACGACATGCTGCTGATTGTCACGAGGTGATAATCAATGCTATCGTTACAGAAAATACTCTGATGCAGATGGGGGCCTCTAAGTGACAATTTTGAAAATTGAGGTCGATTTATAGGATCAAAATTGTAGTTTTTAATGTGTTGATTGGGCAAATATGCAGCGCCTGGGTCCCTTCATAACGTCAGCTTATATGATTTCCTCATTTGTAATATGCAAAGTCGAGAGGCATAGCGTATATATGGACAGCATCAAATTGTTCCAGTTCAGTAACTGGATAGCTCATCAACTCATGGATCTCTGTTTGCTGCGTTGTCTTCGCAACTTCGATAGCAACCAACTTCCTTTACAATATAAGATCTAACAAAAGTGTTGTCACAAACTAATCAAATGAATCGTTCCCCTTTTCAACAGAGACACTTGGCAAACTATGGTGATTTTTTTCAATAATGATGATCATCATTATTATAATAATAATACTGGTCATCGTAATAACCATCATCATTGTCAGAACTGCAAAATCATCAACACGATTAAAATCGAAGAAGGGATGCTAAACGCATTACAGTAAAGTAATACTAAACATCATCATAATGAACAACTTAAAGTTATGACGCTGAAATAGATCTATCGTTGGACTCAATATATTGAAGTTCTTATACCCAACAACAAACGTTTGCGTCTATTTTCGAAGACGGCAGTAGTCGCATTTGATGTGTTGACACATTTCTAAAAAATTTCGTGCACCACTTTAACTTGAACTCGTTTATGAGAAAATTATTACGAATTTACAATTATATGCGATTTGTTATTGATTCTAGATATAATGGGCTACCTGCGTGTGGAAGTAAACATTACTGCTTTATTTCACTTATTTTTGGCTGTGAGGTTTCTGTTTTTGACTTGACGAACCTCGTTACAATGCCTGTGACAGTGAGCATTGAAAGCCTTGCGGTTTCAGTTATACGTAAAATTTTGTTGGAAGTACGGTTTCTGTACACAGGATTCCTTAGTTAAAATGATAACGCACAGAGGACAGTAACGTGGGGAACTTAAGAGCATCCGTTAGAATGCATTATTGCGGTGGCCGAATCCTAGGAAGATGACGCAGCCCTCGCTCTTATGGCTGAATACCATAAGTTAACACAAGTCTACTGCAGTGATTCCACTGCGCACTCTCTGTTCGTCGATGTGAACAGTGCATCAAGTTGCTGTTTCACGTGTGATTGTCTCTTTAATTCGGCAAAACTGTGATTTTTTTCTAAATTGGTAAAACTGAGATTTTTCTCCATAAATAGGTCAAACTATGACATTTGACTGTAAATAGTTAAAACTATGATATTTCTCTTAAATAAGTCAAACTTTGATTGCTGTCTGTAAACAGGTCAAACTATGATTTTTCTCTCAAGATAATTCAAGCTGTGATTTTTCTCAAGAAATAGGTCTAAATGTGTGTTGGGTCGATTTCTTGGCGTGGTAGCCTGGCGAGGAGATACTTGCTGGATAAATTTGAAGGGAATATAATTGTCTCTCACATCTGCTCCTCTTGGCTCGGATCTTAAGTTGCGATTGACTTGGTGTCAGTTTCCCAACAAACTAAAAAAAGGCATCCTAAACGTTTAGGGAATGTTATTCTTACATTTAGACGTAGGATTGAAAAACTTTGCCATGGGAAGTTTCCTTACTTTTGACCACGGAAAGCTCTAGGAGGAAATTAGAATCAACGATAGCCGAGTATTTCTATGGAAACGCCTAACAAAACGGTTTTATTGTCAAGTTTCCAAATGACCGAATTGATACACAATTTGAAATCAGATAAGTAATCTAGTACGGGAACCTTATGTAAACTCACCTACCGTTAATTCACCTTCTTTATAAATCAACAGATAAGGGCAAGGGAACCAGTAATTGTCGAGTTGACATCAGAATCTGATTGATGCCACACACCGAATCAGAATCCTATATCTGTGTAGAAGTATGTATGGGTTCCGCTTTAGCTGTCTGCAGAGAATCAATTTAGATATCAAGATGAACTATTTTGAATTTGAACTTGTTTCAGTTCCGGTTAATGGTGAAGTTAAATGGCGGATGAACTCTTTATTAACTTACTAAATACCATGTTTTTCTATACACGAATTAATGTCGTGTGTTAGCTGAAACTCAAGTGTGGTAAAGCATGCAACGATAATAGAATGAAATGAGATAATTATCTACATTACATCACGCATTCTTTGCTGTTTCATAAGTCTATACCGCAATATAACACCCCAATCATAGCTGTTAGTGCACCTTTCTTCTTAAGGTATTGATATTTTCCATTACCAGTCAATAACATCTTTGTTGGTCGACTCGATATGCGCTGAGTTTTATGCAAGATCACGCAACGTTCGCACAATACGTTATGACCCACACATCAATAGAACATTTATGTCAAACTTTTAGTTGTATGATATTAATAGCCATGCGTCCATGAAAGCTGGTTAAATGTGGATGAGCTTCTTCGGGCGCTTCATTTATTGTTCATTATCAAGGCTGATGTCACTCACATTCGGAAATAAGAACAAAGAATCAGGCGAAAATGGCTTCTTGGGATATTGATCGTCATAATGTTTGACCCGTTGGTTGGTCGTGGGATTCCCTACTCCAAGATCAGTTAAATCATGCAAAGTCAATGATATGTTGACATTTGATAACAACAGGAGTGCTATCGAACATATGAAGTATTTATTACTCATTTTTCGACTAATTTTAACATAAATCTGAATATGATTGGTATCGTCGTGGTTATTGTTGTGATTACAGACATGGTTATTGTCGTGGTAAATGTTGTGGCTACTAACGTGGTTATTGTCATTGTTACTGACGTGGTTATTGTCGTGGTTTCTCAAGTGGTTACTTTTGTGGTTATTGTCATAGTTACTTACGTGGTTATTGTCATGGTTATTTTCCTGTTTACTGCCGTGGTTACACTCGTGGTTATTTCGTGACTATCATCGTGGTTGCTGTCATAGTTACCCACGTGGCTATTCTCGTGGTTGCTGTCATGTTTATTGGCGTGGTTATTGGCGTTGTTATTGTGGTGCGCCAGCAAGAAACTGATGAGACTTGATTTCACGGACTCGATATCTGTGCGAGTGGAAACAGCTTTCTCGGGGATAAACGGTACAATTACATATTCGGGGTGGGATCTTGAATTGTACATGTGTTTGTCAATAAATAATGAAAAGCCATATGCTATGAGGCAGTTAGCATGCTACAAGAAGGTGTCTCGTTCTTAAATCTCACCTGCACACATTACTGGGCTTCAGCTTTTGACATCATGAAATACCCAAACTAGCGTTATGATATATGTCTTCATCATGATGATGGTATTGGTAATCATTATGTCTGGTGTTGGGTGTTTTCATGCAGCAGCCGGTCGTTAATTTTGGTAGGACTCGTGAGCAGGAGCTATCCCACAGTAGCATGCCTTCCACGCGCGATGGGGTGATTTGG
Source organism: Urechis unicinctus (assembly GCA_034190875.2). NCBI lineage: Eukaryota > Metazoa > Annelida > Polychaeta > Xenopneusta > Urechidae > Urechis > Urechis unicinctus. Next base: position 57,987,743 of record CM067345.1, read on the forward strand.
GTATGGGTGGTGGTGGTGGTGGTTGTGGCGGGTGGGGGTTGGGTGGTGCTGTGGGGTGGTGTGTGTGTGGTAGGGGTGGTAGGGGGTCGTAATATATCTTAGTAAATCTTGGTAACTCATGTAACAGAGTTCGGATGACCTTTGACCTCTCGTGTTGACGATAAAAAAATTACTTTTGAGCCTCGACGCTTGGTGTTGTAGAAGCCTAAGCAAAAGCGGTTATCATATTCCTGGGCAAATCCTGGGAATGTTTGTGGTTATACAATTCAACACAGTGTTACTAGCAAGTATTCTACACTCGCTCCGCCATCAGGTGAAAGCTTGTGATAAAGGCAGCCTTGACTCTCTTACATAAACACCCACACTCGAACAAGCGCCACGCTTAGTGATACAGATTGACAGCATCATTCGTTATATTTTCGACGTCCTCATCTCAACTACACCGACCTTATTGTCAGATAATCTCTGATGGGCTTCAAAGTTATAATAAACGTTTGCGAGAGATTATCATGGGAGACATAAGATAAGCGTTCCATACATAAGATATGTCACGTGAGACTAACGCAAAACGTCATGATATGGTGACGTAAACGGGGCTATGATATACCCACCTAATAGTATGGAGGCGATTGTCAGAAGATTTATCTGAAGCGTTAAAATTTCCTGCAGCAACTGGTTAAAGTGCAAGTAATGGCTAAAAAATGAATTTTCATATAGAACGCGATTTTCTGATCAATAATTTCTGTGCTGATTTTGAAAACAAAATGTGAAAATTGTCTTAGCGGTGGTATGCTGCCTTTCGAGACGTTTCATCTGTGGTGGAATATAAGATAGAGGGGTTTAAGCTTTGATCCTTCCTCGTAGACCATTAAGTAAAGTCATTTATCGGTAGCCTGTTTCCATTACTGGAACTCTAGCTATCGCTTGTCCGCTTAAGAAAGTGGTCAGAATCTGCTCTTGCCCATTGACAAAATTGACACGGCCGATAGAGATCAGTGTGGGGCGGTTTTATAAGGCTGTTCCACAGATAACATATACATTTGTCTCGTCAAGCTTCCTAATGTAGATGTGTGCTTGCCCGACAGTAGCTTGCACTTGTCCTAGACAATCCTCGGGCGATAACCAGAGCTCAGCCCTGGCCTACTGTCAAATTTGTTTCATATAACTTTACCCTTATGTCTTCCAGTCTGTATCATCATGGTGTGAATATGTGAGGCCCAGTACTGTAATAATTCGCATCTAACAAGACAGAGTGAACATGTTTTCCCGAGGGAATTATGTGTATGTTTATGCAGGATATGTAGAGGGAATGATAAAGAGCCTTCTTGAACACTTCTCAGCTATTCCTACCCTGCTCAAGAATTTCATTGGAGAACTCCGGGGAATGAACCAGGAGCAATACCCTGACAAGGGGGAGGCTGAGAGGCCGCATATGTATAGGAAAGAACTAGTGTAAGGCGTTGAACTCCTTAAAGGCATATGATATATGTAGCCATAAACATATGGCATTGAACTTGGATTCTGGGCCATAACTGCATAAGTCCCTCTGTTCAACTCACTGGAGAGGTATATTTAATTGTAACAGCTATTCCCTGAAAGGTCTCGGCTCCCAAAACCAGTGCTAATATTCAAAATGAAATAAGTATCTACTTATCTGTTGACAAGGAGAATACAATTTATTGAAATCATATTTTCGATTTATTGCAAGAAAGAAATATCGAGTGAAATACCCATTGAATTTAGTAGCAGTTTTCATTTGCGATAACGTTTTACCATTAATTCAAATAACGGGACAAGAAAAGATATTCTCCGTAAACAGAACAGGCGAAATGGTGATCAATCATTGATAACCATGAAACGGGCCTGAAATCGAGGTGCAGCCCGTTGTTCCAGCACTGCCTGTATTATCGCTCGGTCCCATTTGGTTGACGTTTTCACACTACATAATAGAAGTTATCATAATTTAATATATTCCAGGCGAACAAGTACCCTAAGCCGCATGAAATGATGGGATTCGTTGCGGTGTATGATGTACATGATGACGGTATAAAATACGATCATGCTCACACCTACCACAGTTCCCATGTAAAAACAAACGAGGAAATGACTGCGCTATCCGGCTGGACGGTGACATATGACGTCACAAACTCAGGAGCCAATGGCCGTCTTTTTTTGCGCATATGCCAATACCGGTCCGAAAATCGAGGGGAATATTGAAAAAAACCCACATATGGACATCTTTGGACGAAAATATTGGCGGAAACGTCTTTCACACCTATTAAAACTATGATTAGGGATTCGAAAAAAGACGTTACTTGCACTTTAAAGAACCGCCTAAATGGTCAAGCTTCCGGTATATCGGTGCATTCATCCGCAACTGCAGCTGACGCGGCGCGCATCTGTGGTCATGCAACCAACCTGTGTGATCCGCGCCTCGCGGTCTCCCATTAAGGAGAAGAGAACGCTCTCAGGGTGGTCAGGTGTTATTTGACTAGTTACCTAGTCAATTTGACCACCCTGAGAGCGTTATCTTCTCTTTGTTGGGAGACCGCGATGCGCGTATCACACGGGTTGGTTACATAACCACAGATGCGCGCCGCGGCATACCGGAAGCTTGACCTTTGCGGCGGTTCTTTAACCAGTTGCTGCAGGAAATTGGAAATCTTCAGTTGAAATTTTCTGACAATCGCCTCCATACTATTAGGTGAGAATATTAAATAGTTTTCTGTATTTTTGTATGTATTGTCGTGTACCATTGCTGGTATCAGTACTAATGAGTGCTTAGCTTCAACCATAAGTCTACTATGTGTTTTAGAATGTCGCAACGCAGGACGACACCAGCAATAACATCTGTTGGAGAAGCTGTGGATGTAACAGAGGTCATGGCCATGTGCATGCTGATGGCCGCCCTTTATGTGTTTATGTGCCTTACCACCTATCGACCAAAAAGACGTTTCGTTATGTACAGAAGGTGATGCTGGTCGTTGATGATGAGGCTAAAGACCTAGTTGATTTGAAGCTTCTTTGTGTCAGGGCTAGTATTAACAAGGCATGCATGTAAGTGTTTATATACAATAAAGTCTACTTGTTTTGCATATTATGTTGTCTGACTTGTTTTTACACTGGTTCTTACACTGGTTCGACCTTTGATCATAGTCAAACTGACCTTCATTCATAGTCAAACTGACCAAATCTTCTAGTCGGTCTGACTAAGTACAATAGTCATTACTACTTACGCTATAGTCAATGTGACTAATGAGATAGTCATAGTGACTAATAGATTAGTCATATTGACCACTCTTTACTTGACTAGGTAGATTAGTCATTTTGACTAATCAATATTTGACTAACTGCATTAGTCAAATTGACTAACACATTAGTCGTTTGGTGGACAGTCAATATGACTAGCCAAGTTAGTCAAGTTGACTAGATTACATTAAGAGTGTAACTGCCAGTTTTCATCCCATCCATGATCGTTCTCATAGTTATAATGAGCTGGGGAAGCGAGTGAATTGTACCGAAGTTGAGATGGGATTTAGTATTCACCGCATGCGAGAGCTGCTTTCGTAGAGAGAGAGAGAGAGGCCATTAACCCAACAGCAGTAAGCCAAGGTACAGCCGGGGCGCTACTTAACTGATGTAAACAAACCCAAGCTTCATCCGCGAATGCGTCATGTGTTGTTTCCTGGAATATGAACAAATGATGCATTTTTGTTATATAAGATGTTTACGACCGATAACGATTTAAATGGCATATGGGTTGCAACTGTAAGGAAATGATGAAACGCCTTGTTTCATTGCAATTCCATCATTCTTATTGTGTTGTTAACCAGGCTCAAAAGACGGTTGAGCAGTAACAATATCCATGCAAACATGCTCTGAAAATATCAAGACTTTATCTGGATTCGTTTTGTTCTTCGATATGTCTAAATGGATTTATGTAGAAAATAGACTTACCAAGAAGCTCTTGTATACATATATATATATATATATATATATATATATATATATATAGATATATATATATATAGATAGATATATATATAGATATATATATATATATATATATATAGATATATATATATATATATATGTATATATATCTGTATATATATATATATATATATATATGTCTATATATATATTTATATGTTTATATATTTGTATATATATATATATATCTTTATATAAATATGTATATGTATATTTATATAGTTAATAAATACCGATATACATATTTATATTTATATATATATATATACATATATAAATATTTATAGATATACATATGGATATATATACGTATATATATATACGTATATATATATATTTTTATAAATATATATATATATGTATATATATATGTAAATATATATATTAAGATGAGAGATAAACATAGATATATATTTATATATGTAGATATATATTTAGATCTATATCGTTTTATGCTAATATCTTTGCATATATATATATATATATATATATATGCATATATATATATATATATGTATATATATATTTATATATATATATATTGTGTATATATATGTATATATCTTTATATAAATATGTATATGTATATTTATATAGTTAATAAATACCGATATACATATTTATATTTATATATATATATATATATACATATATAAATATTTATAGATATACATATGGATATATATACGTATATATATATACGTATATATATATATTTTTATAAATATATATATATGTTTATATATATGTATATATATATATTAAGATGAGAGATAAACATAGATATATATTTATATATGTAGATATATATTTAGATCTATATCGTTTTATACTAATATCGTTGCATGCATGCATATATATATATATATATATATATATATATATATATATATATATATATATATATATATATATATATATATATATATATATATATATATATATATATTGTTTTTTGTGGTGGATGGGGGGATCAGCTTGAGCCATTCATTGTGATGTATATTCGTTGCCATGCAAGTCATGTATTTTAGAATTGTAACTTAGCAGCAAGCGCGTCACACCGTCTCCGTCTCGAGCGAATTCGCAATTGGAGTCGATAGGTGAAAACTTGGCAGCAATTTACATGAGTTCATTCGGTGGATACCAGTCGCCATTTGGAGGATGAGTTGTGTTACTGTGAGTGGAGTTTCGTCTGCATCTGGGACCACTTATTGGCAGCAAATCGTTCGTAGAGCTCTTTGTCCAGGAGTAAGGGGAATGAGGGACAGCGACTGTGACGTCATAGAGGCGATGGGAATGAATTTCAGTGACCACTTTAGTTCATGCTATACACAGACTCATGATTGCCTTGGTGTAACTGAGTACGTTCGTGTGAACGGTCATTCTGAAAATTTCCACGAATGAATGCATGCAGTCATCAACATGGGGTGAATAGGTGAAACACCACCTTGATGGTGAAGCAACTGACAACAGATAATGACTCACTATTCCGCCTTGATAAAGTCAAATGTACACCAACTCGCGAGGCAAAGACGGAACCACTCTGCACAATGCTAACGAGAATCGAAATCGCTCAATGTCTTAAAGTGCCTATGACACCAAATTTCCATGTTTTGTGGTTCAATTTCTGAACCAGTCACCCGAACCTAACGTAAATTGAATTATGAAGTCGATGTTTTGGCACCCGCCGCCATTTTCCAAATTTTCGGCCCAGCACCCCGTGACGTCACTTAGAGAACTCGTCACTGACAGGTCCGCAGTTTCCACCATAAACAACGGCGAATGTTGAAGTTTCGGAGAGCGATTTATTTGAGTTGGACGATGGAATTTTGGGTTGAAGAGCCTCAAATGTTTAAGAATTAAAATCCAGAGGATGTAGCCGTACAGATACGAACCATTTCTGTCCGAAAACAGCGCCAGCGAATCTGACAGTGACTGGACTGATTCTCGTGTTCCGAGGAGCGATAATCCGGACATGAACCGTCTTCAAAACATTGACTGGTGAGTCCCATTGGAATTGTAATCACTGCACGAAACTATCTTTTCCTTTGATTTTATATTATAAATGAAGAATACCTTTTTCGTTTGATACCGTTTTCGTTTTTCTTGGTGGTATTCAACCACTGCATGAATTCTGGCATGTTCAGCAGACATCCAATCAGTTTCTTGAATGGGATTATATTCCCGAAATCCCTCACTGTTGCAGCATGGCCCTTGATGCCCACTGTTCGACAGCCTAGGAAAACTGCCTCAGGTTGTATGAGCCCTCAGTGGTTTCTATAAAAACACTCACGCTTATACTTTGTATTAAGAGTGGTGCTGGAGCACTCGAATGATACATCATTTAATACATCAGAGGTTAAACCTCTTTTTTAAGAGCATCCTTTAATTGTTGCTTTGCCATTGACATATGCAAATATAGAATGTCTGATGTATGTTCACCAACAGCATCAAGAGCCGCATTACTTAATTTATTATCAGTTTCAATACTAAACAGATATGAAGCAGTTATCATATCTTGTTGCATCGCTCCGGCCATAGGTTCATGGCCACTTCCATATGCAGATGTTTTAACATTGGTAAGTTCCATGTCAGTCGCCATATCATTTACATTCACATTATCAGTGACCTCGCTGTCATATCTGCTGACATGGTTTTTTGTAACTGCCCCAAATCTTGGTACTGAAACCACAGTTACCAAAATCACAACTAACCCTAAATCTAGGGTCATTCTTGTGATACCGCACAATGTGAGAAACAAATATTTTGTATATTTCAGTTGAAAAGCAGCACATGCTACAAAACAAAGTCTGGACTGTGGTGTTGTGCTCATGGTGCAAATGCACAGTACTGCCGATTCCAGGCCCTCTGTCAGTTGAGCCTTGAATGGGTAGCTTGTTCTTGCTTTTTATTTAGATTTCCCGAGTTCATTTTACACACTGTTTCTAACCAGTATTTAACAAAAAAACGTACCACATGTTAGCACACTCAAAAAATCATCAATGCTTATAATATCGCTCAACATGTTTTAACTTATTGAAGATGCAGTTGATAATGCACCAGAAACAGAAGCTCAAGTTATATAGACAAAAAATTCAGTTTTTCGCAAGAATAGCTGCTGACAACACAGAATAACTGCATGCATATATATATATATATATATATATATATATATATATATATATATATATATATATATATATATATATATACATATATATATATATATATATATATATATTTATGAGGTACATATGTATATAGGTATATTTATATTAATACATGCACACATATATATGTCTATACATATATATATATATATTTATATATATATTAATGCATATATATATATTTGCACACATAAATATATGTACATATAAAAATATATATATATATATAAGTGTATTTATTTATATATATATATATAAGTACATTTATATAAATATATATGTATATATATATATATATATATATATATATATATATATATATATGCATATATATATATATAATTATTATTTTGCTAAGGTAAAATATAAACCAACTCGCGAGGCAAAACGGAACCACTCTGCACAATGCCAAGGAGAACCCAAATCACTCAATGTCTGATCCTGTAATAGTACCAGGACCATTGCCATGACGTCTGCCCCCCATTTCCCCACGAGGATTTGGTTGGTACACATATCATCAGACGAAAGCATCCATCTCAGCCGAGGTGTTATAAATAACATCCGGTTCCCGGAGATGATTCACGGAGACTTCAGAGGAAGCCTGATGTGTGAATGAGTATGATATAATAAGGACCTGACCTTAGACCATAAACTGTTGCAGCGTGCCAGCGATCGACTCGTTGTTGACGACGACATGCCCTTCATAGGGTGCTCTTCGTAGGGTGCTCAAGTGGTGGTAGTGGGGGGGGGGGGGGGTTGAAATTATATGGTGTACATAATTATTCCGATACGAGACAACTGTTATCGTCATCGTAACATTAATTAGTCATTTAAAGAGAAGCAAGGCGCCATTAGCGCAGTACTATGGTCTGACATATCCAGTTCAGGTATAATCGTGTTGGGTAAAGCGCCATGCTTGGGGTCCCTGATTATCGTCCTATAGCGCTCTGTGTTCCAGGATACTTTATGTAATTGCAACCTACTTCAATGGCAATTAATTCGCTGAGGTATCTAACCTGAATGTCTGCACGTAGTATGGTGTTGTTGTGAGCTGTTGTCTGTGAAGCAAGGGTACCATGTCAGGTATTTGTTATGTACAGCCCCGGTGTAAACAATTCAAGTTACCCCCCCCCATTCAAGTTACCCCCCTGGTAACTTGAAATCGATTTCAGATTACCCCCGGGGTTAGTCTGAAATCGATTTCTGATTACCCCCCAATTCAGATTACCCCCATCCCTAAAACCATCTCTGCTAATGCTATCATTAAAATTCCCGCGAAATAAAAGTCTTATTTCTTTTGAAAAACAAATGCAGTTTATTTAGCTCACAACCACATTGTACAACATTTTTCAATTTACAAAAATTAATCAAATTAATATCGCAGGCTCAAAATGCTGAGACAAATCTGAAATCATGATTGCTTCATGAGCATGAATGTCTTTTCCATTGCTCTTCAGCGGATCGTATGAGAGCCATTTGTTGTCACGTCCACATTTGGTGAACACATAAATCCGAGTGTTCAACATTGTCGCCATTGCAAAAATCTCTACCTCTGTGCCCCAGGACCCTAATTCACCCATCTTTGTTGCCGTGATGTGATCTTTCTCACTAGGACACGTCCCCTGGAACAAATTTGGGTTGTCAAGAATATACGAAACAACTATTGTTCTCAGAAGTCCGTGGCTGTTTTGTGTTCCTGTCAGCACCTGACTGAAGCTTCTGAAGAGGCAGTTTCCATCAGCCTTGATCCTGGCGGTCCTTAGTTGCTGGATATTCTGTCTCCCAATGCCGTGAACCACTTTTGTTGCACGTTTGCAATCTAACTGTAGTAGTTTGCATTGGTTCCTTTGCCATTCCTCGCACACATGAATCACGGTTATGCAGTCAGGTGACACGGCGTTCGAAAAACACACATAAGGGTTCGGTGCGCTGAGACCAAGTCTGAGGCGTTTTGATGGACGATCCTGGGTGCTTTGCTCGTGCGTTGATGCAGACTGCTCAATGTACCTGGTGAGGTTGATGGAATTTACTTTCCTCTTTAGCACATTTTTTTCGTTGGACACCCGGTATGTGTTCTTCCCACAAACTTCTGACACAGTATACGGACCTGTGCGACGTTCACAGAATCGCCCACCCTTTCGGTCTTCCCTCACCGAATTCTTCATCAGAACCTTGTCGCCAACTTTAAATTCCTGTTGTTGATGTCTCTTGTTGTACTGGTCCATCTGGACTGACTGTGCTGCCTTTATGTTTGCAGACACCTTTGATAGCATACGCTCCCTTATTGCTAACATTACGTCGATTGTGTTTGCCAATTCATTCTCAACATTATCCTGTCTTCGGGAATCTTGGCTGATTTCAATTGGCAGTACAGCTTGTCTACTGTACATGACTTGAAATGGTGTCATCT
>CM067345.1:58002315-58047239 GCA_034190875.2 Urechis unicinctus
ATTAAAATGTGCCGTGCATTTGTGATAACAAATCAGTTGAGACACAACTGCATGGAAGGTTTTTACACAAAATTCATACTGCCATTCATTCTACAAATTTGTATTGCAAATTATCCGCTAGACTTGCGTTATGTGGTAGTCGGTCAAATGCATGCAATAGTCTTACATAGATATGTACAAGGTATGATATTGACAAGTTTTATGTTGATAACGTTTCATTGTCTACTGTTTTAAAAAGTGTTAGCGACACAATGAATTCCATGACTGACGCTTGTCTAGCAAGAGCTGGTGCTGTATTGGAATTCTTGCTATATTAGAATCCGTACATGCCAGACATAGACAAGCCCGATTTGCATGTATTACTAAATTTATTTGTTTTACGTATTGTGTGCTTTATCTGTGTGAGTTGAATGTACCTAGTCTTCGAAATAAATACTATCATTATTATTATAATTCAGTTGCTGCGTTAAACGTAGTAATGTCAAAGCGACATGATGCCTGATTGCCTAACATGGGACGGGAGCTTCTCTTTAAGTTTACCCCGAACGCATTTGATCTGGAGTAGCCCCATATCTGTGAGGAGCAGCCGTGAGTCAATTACACTTTTGTTTCGCATAATTCCAAAACGAGGTCAACCTCATCGCCGGCACAATGGTCAGTTATTGTCGAGGCTAAGGGGCTCATGGGGTTAGGGACCTCAGGGACCTCAAATACAACCCATTAAACCATTGCATCAAATAAAATCCTGTGGAGCAATGGTGAAATCCAAGAATGACAGTCTGCTTCTAAACAAATGAAAATTACATTCAGTAGATTTGCCATTTGCTACCAGACCACTCAGCACTCATTACTGGACTACCGGGTATGAAACTGCACAACATCAAGACATACAGACAACTGCTAGCGAACTGACAAAGTCTGGCCGTAGACAAAACACACCTAATACGTCATTAAGGGTTAATCAGGAGAATATTGCTCAACATAAGGAGCTTATGGTAGGTTATGATTGGCTCTTGAGTACCGGTTAGATTGATGACCGGTTGTAATTCTCTGTCATTTGGCCTGCTCCAAATATCATGTGGGCAGTGTGGCCAGTCGGGCGAGTTTCTCCCCACTTGAGCAGACATCAGGGCTAACGTTGAGGGCCACTTCTGACTGACGACAGCACGTGGTCATAATGGCCCACCTGGGTTGGGAACCCGAGGCAATCTCACCCCATGCGGAGGTAGCCCAACGCACTTACGTCGTTGTGTGAGAATATCGTGGCGCTTGTTCGAGTGAGGGTGTGGATTGTGAGTCAAGGCTGCCTTAATCGAAAGCTTTCACCTGATGGCGGAACTAGTATAGAGGAGTTGAGAGTACCACCGTGCTGAATTTTATAACCGCAAACATTCCTTGGGACTGATTTGCCCAGGAATATGATTACCGTTCTTGCTTAGGCTTCCACAACTCCAAGCGTCAAGGCTCAATAGTTATTTATTTATCGTCAACACGAGAGGTCAAGGTCATACAAGCTCTGTTACATGATTTACAATGATTTAATACGATATATATGACCCCCTCCCAGACCCACCCTCACACACCGCACACCACCCCCCACCACCACCAACACCTACACACTATCTCCCCACCGTGCCCCGACCCCCCCCCCCAACAAAAAACAACCACCACCACCCACACACACACCACCCCACAGCGTGTGGAAGGCATGCAGCGGTGAGGTGATGATTCCTGCTCACGAGTCCTACCAACTTACTACCTACCCAGCTGCTGCATGAGGACACCCAACACCAGACATCATGATTACCAATACTAACATCATGATGAAGACATATTTCATAACGCTAGTTTGGATATTTCATGACGTCCACACCTGAGGCCCAGTGTGCAGGTGGGATTTAGGAAGGAGACACTTTCTTGATGCTTGCTAGCTGCCTCATATCGCATGACATAGTCCTAGCTCTTTGCATCACGAACGCCATGGTGCTTTTCATTATTTGTTGACAAACAAATGTACAATACAAGATCCCATCCCGACCATATCAGTGTACCGTTTATCCCCACGAAAACTTTTTCCATTGGCACAGATAAAATCAAGTCACATCAGTTGCTTGTTGGTGCACCACAATAACAAAGCCTAAACCCACGACAATTAACATGACAGCAACCACGAGAATAACCGCGTCAGTAACCTTGACAGCGACAAAGACAAATGACCACGACAATAAGCATGTCAGTAACTATGACAGCAACCACGGTGATAACCATAATAATAAATACGACAATAACCCTGTTAGTAACCACAACAATAACCACGACAATAACAATGACAGTAACCACAGCAATAACCACAGCAATAACCACGACAATAGCCACGACAATAACCACGACAGTTACCACAGTAATAACCACGACAATAACCACGACAGTAGCCACGACAATAATCACGACAGTTACCACGGCAATAGCCACGGTAATAATCATTCAAATAACAATCGGCAGGACGTCCCTAAAGTAAAGGGTGTCTGCAGACTTAAAGTATATTTCGTTAAATCGAATGATTTATTTTATGACGAACATTCAGATTTATGTTAAAATTAGTCGAAAATATTAGTAATAAATACATCATATGTTTGGTGGTTCTCCTGTTGCTATCAAATGTCAACATATCATTGACTCCGTATGATTTAACTGATCTCGGTGTAGTAATCCTACGACCAGCCAACGGGGCAAACATTAAGATGACCAATATCCCATGATGCCATTTTCGCCTGATTCTTTGTTCTTATTTCCGGATATGACTGACATAATGAGCAATAAACGAAGCATTTGAAGAAGTTCAACCACATTTAACAAGCCTTGATGGACGCATGGCTATTAATATTGCACAACTAAATGTTTGACATAACTTTTCTAGTAACAGAGTTACGTACAATTGATGTGTGGGTCATAACGTGTTGTGCGAACGTTGCTAGATCTTGCATAAACTAAGGTAATGGAAAATATCAATACCTTAAGAAGAAAGGTGCACTAACAGCTACGATCAGGGTGTTATATTGTGGTATAAACTTATGAAACAGCCAAGTAGGCGTGATCTAATTTAAGTAATGATCGCATTACATTATATTATCGTTACATGCTTTACCACACTTGAACTTCAGCTAACAAACGACATTAATTCGTGCATAGAAAAGTATGGTATTTAGGTATTTAAATAAAGAGTGCATCCGCCTTTAACTTCTCCATTGAACCGGAACTGAAACAAGTTGTTTCAAATTCAAAATAGTTCATCTTGATATCTAAATTGATTCTCTGCAGACAGCCTAAGCGGAACCAATACATGATTCTTCACAGATAGAGGAATCTGATTCGGTGTGTGGCGTCAATCAGTTTCTGATGTGACCTCGACAATAACTGGTTCCCTTGCCTTCATCTACTGATTTATATAGAAGGTGACTTAACGGTAGGTGAGTTTACATAAGGCTCCTGTACTGGATTACTTATCTGATTCCCAAATGTGTATCAATTTTGTCGTTTTGAAACTTGACAATAAAACCGTTTTGTTAGGCGTCTAAACATCGTCAGAGCTTTCCGAGGTCAAACGTTTTGAAGGGACCCTTTGATCGACCACATGCGATGCCAAATCCTCAAAAAAACTACAACTTTGATTCTATCAACCGACCTCAATTTTAAAAATTGTCACGTAGAGGCCCCCATCTGCCTCAGAGTATTTTCGGTAACGATGCCATGTGACCTTCAACTCGTGACAATTAGCAACACTTCGTGCCACAAGCGAAGACGCGCGTCCTTTTGCTGCTCATAAAACGACCCCCAGTTCATTTACGATGCGTTCTTTGTGTCGTCAGCGCGCGTCCCAGGCTGCACAGCGCATCTCTGCTACCTGGGAATCGAGGTCACCCGGCCAGGGCACTCCTCGACAAAACAGAAGCCTCGTTAAGTTGGTCAAAACCATGATAAAAAGGTTATTTGAAGTGGCTTAATCAGTGGAGGACTGAGTTACAGTTTTGTGATACTTCCCATATGGAGGTATATATGTGAATAATATCTCACGCATCTCACCTCACAATTGTAGCCACAGTAGAATGAAATAGCAAATAAAGTTGGCATTCAATTTCCCAATTGGGAATGGACAGTGTTTATTAGAATTCCGGGTCCTTCGAGAGGTCTCATTGCTAAAGTGCACTTACATCACCTCTTTGGTGGTGTTGTTGTGTTGTGCAAGGTGGCGATATGATTAACAAGTAAAAACGTCACAGAGATATAAAGACTTGTGTAACTGAACAAATGAGCACTTTATATTCCATGACATCGAACGATTAGTGATGAAAACTATGATGGAATGTACACACGCGTATTACAATTATAACAAAAGTGTTCAATAATTCGGCCAGATAATCTGCTTCCCATTAACCGCCATGTGCAGATCCCAATCATCGATAATGCGTCTGGAAACAGGAGACGTTCTTTGATATGATTAAGTTAAGTGGGAGGCAGGAAATAAACATTCACACATATTAAATAAGGTGCACGCAAAGAGCAGGTCGTCGTCAACAACGAGTCGATCGCTGGCACGCTGCAACAGTTTATATCACACGTTCACACATCAGGCTTCCTCTGTAGTCTCCGTGAGGCTGGACAGAGCTGAGCGTCTGTGAGAGACTGGTGAGCTGACGGGACCGTTACAGAAGGGAGAGAGTGGCCTGACCTTCACACATGCACCTCGTCGTAAGCTCTCTGTCTGCGAGATCATACGAGCGAGTCGTGGTGAGTTCGTATTGGGAGCGTCTCCATCAAGTACACCCATCCAATGAGCCAAATCGCCCTTCGCTGTACGAAAACGGAGTGACGCGCCCTCGGTCCGCAGGGGAGTGATACTAAATCCGTCAGACTCTTTTGCTATCAAGCATCCCCGAAGGTTCACAAAGACGCAGTCTCTCTCCATGGAATGACAACAATCTTTGGACACAACGATGTAACGCTCGAAGCTGCTGATGTAGGCTTTAAGGATGACAGGCACTTTCATTTGGCGGCCTTTTATTTCCTGTACTAATTCTACATTGCCCATCTTCTTTGGGAGGGCATCGGGCCGCTTATTTTCGACATTGGGCTTTTCCGACTTTGAAGATTCGGGCAAATTGCCGTTAAAGTTGTCTCGTTTTCGTACAGGAGGTGATGCGATGCTGCGTTTCGAGTCGTCAAAGCCAAGCGTCATCTTGAAGAATATCGGTGAATCTGTCCTTGGTGAAGGGAAGTCTCTCGGTAGAATTCAGTAGCCGCTAGATCCCTGGACGGCTTTAATACGACATTGACGCGGTCGATTTTACTCTGTGCTGATATCAGCTTTAATCAGTTGTCGTTGTCGGCTCTTTGATAGAAATGCTCGAATGACAGAAGTGGGATATGACGGCTCTGGTGTGGAAAGCTGCGACTGAAGCTGTTTGAAGTCTGATAGCGTGCAGTGATGGCAAGTCGCTCTGTGCGCGATTTGGGTGAACTGCCTGCTAACTAGAGGTGCGAGCGGGTTTATACAGACAACCCGCGCGTCATGCATAACTTATGACGCGACTCGGGTATTTTGAGAAGGTGACGCGTTTGGACGCGCATCGCCTTGGCACCGGTGTACCGATTTCAAATTACCCTCCATTCACATTACCCCCCGGTAACCTGAAATCGCATTCAGATTACCTGAATGACGATTTCATATTACCCCCGTCGATTCCAGATTACCGGGGGGGGGGGGGGGGGGGGGGGGGGGGGGGGGGGGGGGGGGGGGGGGGGGGGGGTAGGATGAAATCAACTTCAGATTACCCCCCATGTGATACTTTAATGATTCACATTCATTTACATGTTGCCAGTAATCAATTGACATACTTAATATAATGTCATAAAAAGTACATTTAATCAAACAAAGACTATGGACGAATGATAAAATTCAGCAGATTTGGTAAAAATTGATAAAAATTTCACGTGAAGTTGTAGTACAACATTTATGTGATTGGGACGATATTGGGGAATGGCGTATATGCGATCCAATTATTTAACTATAGAACGTCTAAACACTCCTCAACAAAGATGACACCATTTCAAGTCATGTACAGTAGACAAGCTGTACTGCCAATTGAAATCAGCCAAGATTCCCGAAGACAGGAAAATGTTGAGAATGAATTGGCAAACACAATCGACGTAATGTTAGCAATAAGGGAGCGTATGCTATCAAAGGTGTCTGCAAACATAAAGGCAGCACAGTCAGTCCAGAACGACCAGTACAACAAGAGACATCAACAACAGGAATTTAAAGTTGGCGACAAGGTTCTGATGAAGAATTCGGTGAGGGAAGACCGAAAGGGTGGGCGATTCTGTGAACGTCGCACAGGTCCGTATACTGTGTCAGAAGTTTGTGGGAAGAACACATACCGGGTGTCCAACGAAAAAAATGTGCTAAAGAGGAAAGTAAATTCCATCAACCTCACCAGGTACATTGAGCAGTCTGCATCAACGCACGAGCAAAGCACCCAGGATCGTCCATCAAAACGCCTCAGACATGGTCTCAGCGCACCGAACCCTGATGTGTGTTTTTCGAACGCCGTGTCACCTGACTGCATAACCGTGATTCATGTGTGCGAGGAATGGCAAAGGAACCAATGCAAACTACTAGAGTTAGATTGCGAACGTGCAACAAAAGTGTTTCACGGCATTGGGAGACAGAATATCCAGCAACTAAGGACCGCCAGGATCAAGGCTGATGGAAACTGCCTCTTCAGAAGCTTCAGTCAGGTGCTGACAGGAACACAAAACAGCCACGGACTTCTGAGAACAATAGTTGTTTCGTATATTCTTGACAACCCAAATTTGTTCCAGGGGACGTGTCCTAGTGAGAAAGATCACATCACGGCAACAAAGATGGGTGAATTAGGGTCCTGGGGCACAGAGGTAGAGATTTTTGCAATGTCGACAATGTTGAACACTCGGATTTATGTGTTCACCAAATGTGGACGTGACAACAAATGGCTCTCATACGATCCGCTGAAGAGCAATGGAAAAGACATTCATGCTCATGAAGCAATCATGATTTCAGATTTGTCTCAGCATTTTGAGCCTGCGATATTAATTTGATTAATTTTTGTAAATTGAAAAATGTTGTACAATGTGGTTGTGAGCTAAATAAACTGCATTTGTTTTTCAAAAGAAATAAGACTTTTATTTCGCGGGAATTTTAATGATAGCATTAGCAGAGATGGTTTTAGGGATAGGGGTAATCTGAATTGGGAGGTAATCTGAAATCGATTTCAGACTACCCCCGGGGGTAATCTGAAATCGATTTCAAGTTACCGGGGGGTAACTTGAATGGGGGGGTAACTTGAATTGTTTACACCGGGGCTGTACATAACAAATACCTGACATGGTACCCTTGCTTAACAGACAACAGCTCACAACAACACCATACTACGTGCAGACATTCAGGTTAGATACCTCGGCGAGTTAATTGCCAATGAAGTAGGTTGCAATTACATAAAGTATCCTGGAACACAGAGCGCTATAGGACGATAATCAGGGACCCCAAGTATGGCGCTTTACCCAACACGATTACACCTGAATTGGATATGTCAGACCACAGTACTGCGCTAATGGCGCCTTGCTTCTCTTTAAATGACTAATTAATGTTACGATGACGATAACAGTTGTCTCGTATCGGAATAATTATGTACACCATATAATTTCAACCTCCCCCCCCCACTACCACCACTTGAGCACCCTATGAAGAGCACCCTATGAAGGGCATGTCATCGTCAACAACGAGTCGATAGCTGGCACGTTGCAACAGTTTATGGTCTAAGGTCAGGTCCTTATTATATCATACTCATTCACACATCAGGCTTCCTCTGAAGTCTCCGTGAATCATCTCCGGGAACCGGATGTTATTTATAACACCTCGGCTGAGATGGATGCTTTCGTCTGATGATATGTGTACCAACCAAATCCTCGTGGGGGAATGGGGGGCAGACGTCATGGCAATGGTCCTGGTACTATTACAGGATCAGACATTGAGTGATTTGGGTTCTCCTTGGCATTGTGCAGAGTGGTTCCGTTTTGCCTCGCGAGTTGGTTTATATTTTACCTTAGCAAAATAATAATTATATATATATATATATGCATATATATATATATATATATATATATATATATATATATATATATATATATATATATATATATATTTATTTATAAATGTACTTATTTATATATATATAAATAAATACACTTATATGTATATATATTTATATGTACATATATTTATGTGTGTGCAAATATATATATATTCATATATAGATATATAAATATATATATATTTATATATATGTATAGACATATATATGTGTGCATGTATTAATATAAATATACCTATATACATATGTACCTCATAATATATATATATATATATATATATATATATATATATATATATATATATATATATATATATATATATATATATATATATATATATATATATATATATGCATGCAGTTATTATGTGTTGTCAGCAGCTATTCTTGCGAAAAACTGAATTTTTTGTCTATATAACTTGAGCTTCTGTTTCCGGTGCATTATCAACTGCATCTTCAATAAGTTAAAACATGTTGAGCGATATTATAAGCATTGATGATTTTTTGAATGTGCTAACATGTGGTACGTTTTTTTGTTAAATACTGGTTAGAAACAGTGTGTAAAATGAACTCGGGAAATCTAAATAAAAAGCAAGAACAAGCTACCCATTCAAGGCTCAACTGACAGAGGGCCTGGAATCGGCAGTACTGTGCATTTGCACCATGAGCACAACACCACAGACCAGACTTTGTTTTGTAGCATGTGCTGCTTTTCAACTGAAATATACAAAATATTTGTTTCTCACATTGTTCGGTATCACAAGAATGACCCTAGATTTAGGGTTAGTTGTGATTTTGGTAACTGTGGTTTCAGTACCAAGATTTGGGGCAGTTACAAAAAACCATGTCAGCAGATATGACAGCGAGGTCACTGATAATGTGAATGTAAATGATATGGCGACTGACATGGAACTTACCAATGATAAAACATCTGCATATGTAAGTGGCCATGAACCTATGGCTGGAGCGATGCAGCAAGATATGATAACTGCTTCATATCTGTTAAGTCTTGAAACTGATAATAAATTAAGTAATGCGGCTCTTGATGCTGTTGGTGAACATACATCAGACATTCTACATTTGCATATGTCAATGGCAAAGCAACAATTAAAGGATGCTCTTAAAAAAAGAGGTTTAACCTCTGATGTATTAAATGATGTATCATTCGAGTGCTCCAGCACCACTCTTAATACAAAGTATAAGCGTGAGTGTTTTTATAGAGACCACTGTGGGCTCATACAACCTGAGGCAGTTTTCATAGGCTGTCGAACAGTGGGCATCAAGGGCCATGCTGCAAGTGAGGGATTTCGGGTATATAATCCCATTCAAGAAACTGATTGGATGTCTGCTGAACATGCCAGAATTCATGCAGTGGTTGAATACCACCAAGAAAAACGAAAACGGTATCAAACGAAAAAGGTATTCTTCATTTATAATATAAAATCAAAGGAAAATATAGTTTCGTGCAGTGATTACAATTCCAATGGGACTCACCAGTCAATGTTTTGAAGACGGTTCATGTCCGGATTATCGCTCCTCGGAACACGAGAATCAGTCCAGTCACTGTCAGATTCGCTGGCGCTGTTTTCGGACAGATATGGTTCGTATCTATACGGCTACATCCTCTGGATTTTAATTCTTAAACATTTGAGGCTCTTCAACCCAAAATTCCATCGTCCAACTCAAATACATCGCTCTCCGAAACTTCAACATTCGCCGTTGTTTATGGTGGAAACTGCGGACCTGTCAGTGACGAGTTCTCTAAGTGACGTCACGGGGTGCTGGGCCGAAAATTTGGAAAATGGCGGCGGGTGCCAAAACATCGACTTCATAATTCAATTTACGTTAGGTTCGGGTGACTGGTTCGGAAATTGAACCACAAAACTGAGTAATTGCAACTTTGTCTTTCATTCAGTTTCATAAAAATTTTCATGGAAATTTGGTGTCATAGGCACTTTAAGACATTGAGCGATTTCGATTCTCGTTAGCATTGTGCAGAGTGGTTCCGTCTTTGCCTCGCGAGTTGGTGTACATTTGACTTTATCAAGGCGGAATAGTGAGTCATTATCTGTTGTCAGTTGCTTCACCATCAAGGTGGTGTTTCACCTATTCACCCCATGTTGATGTCTGCATTCATTCGTGGAAATTTTCAGAATGACCGTTCACACGAACGTACTCAGTTACACCAAGGCAATCATGAGTCTGTGTATAGCATGAACTAAAGTGGTCACTGAAATTCATTCCCATCGCCTCTATGACGTCACAGTCGCTGTCCCTCATTCCCCTTACTCCTGGACAAAGAGCTCTACGAACGATTTGCTGAATTAGCCAATAAGTGGTCCCAGATGCAGACGAAACTCCACTCACAGTAACATTACTCATCCTCCAAATGGCGACTGGTATCCACCGAATGAACTCATGTAAATTGCTGCCAAGTTTTCACCTATCGACTCCAATTGCGAATTCGCTCGAGACGGAGACGGTGTGACGCGCTTGCTGCTAAGTTACAATTCTAAAATACATGACTTGCATGGCAACGAATATACATCACAATGAATGGCTCAAGCTGATCCCCCCACCCACCACAAAAAACAATATATATATATATATATATATATATATATATATATATATATATATATATATATATATATATATATATATATATATATATATATATATATATATATATATATATATATATATATATATATATATATATATATTCAAACGCGAATATAAAAGAATTTCGAGATGGGTTGTCAGGAATCAGGACAAGTTGTCGGTAGAACGCATGGCGGAAGCTTTAACAACCGATAGAAGCCGTGATTTCTGGTCTGAGGTTAAGAAAAGTTGTAGATAATGTGAGAGGTGAGACTGGTATACGTGAATTATTCTCTACCAAATACAAAGAATTGTTTAATAGTGTGTCATATAATGTTGATGAATATGAGCGATTAAGAGTGGTTCTGAATGACCAAGTTGAGCAAAGATGTAATTCAGGCAAATGCGAATCTGATCATTATATTTCAGTCAGTGATGTCACGGCAGCCGTGGAGAAAATTAAGGCCCATAAGGCTGACATTAATGAATATGTAAATTCGGACCATATTATAAATGGCACTCGTGAATTGTTCACACATTTATCTCTGTTGTTCAATTCAATGATTGTTCATTCATTCACTCCAGTTAAAATGACAAGGTCGGTGATTGTTCCGTTATTGAAAAACAAAAAGAAATTGGCAAGCGACAGCAATAACTATCGATCGATAGCGCTGAGTAGTGTTGTAGGCAAGGTTTTAGATAACGTTATTTTGTCAAAGTATTCAAATGTTTTAAGCACCAGTCACCTCCAGTTTGGTTTTAAACCAGACCATTCCACTTCTCAGTGTACCTATGTAGTTCAAGAAGTTATAGATTTTTATGTCAATCAAAAATCGCCATGTTATGTTGTGATGCTAGACGCATCGAAGGCATTTGATAGGGTTAATTATATTAAATTGTTTCAATTATTGATACGTAGAGGTTTGTGTCCTACTATTGTAAAGTTTCTCCTTTATATGTATTTCAACCAATCGTTGTTAGTTAAATGGGGCTCTAATGTGTCTTAGGCATTCCAATGCAGTAATAGCATAAAGCAGGGCGGTGTGTTATCGCCGATTCTTTTCTGTATTTATATCGATGAGCTGCTTAATCGTCTTGAACGTAGTAATGTTGGTTGTCATGTCGGTCATCAGTTTATGGGGGCATTTGGATATGCTGACGACTTAACACTCCTTGCTCCCTCAGTCACTGCTGCCGAGCTTATAATTTCAATATGCGAAGAATACGCACAAGAATACGATGTAATGTTCAATAGTGAAAAAAGTATGCTGCTGTGCTACAATATTCCACAATGTAATACCAATCTCGAATTACGGCTGAATGGAGCTATTTTACAAAAGTACTCTAAGGTTGTTCATCTAGGCAGTTATATTGGTTATGAAAACAACGATGCGAATATCGAAAAAGCTGTAGGAGAATTTATTTATCGTACTAACATTTTGATGTCCAGATTCGGCTTTTGCCGCACCGACGTTCGCACTAGGCTTTTTGATACCTTTTGTACAAGCTTCTATGGTAGTCCTTTATGGAAATTGGATTTAAAGTCACTTGAAAAAATAAGTGTTGCTTGGCGAAAGTGTGTAAGGAGAGTTCTTAAGCTTAATAGAAGAACGAGGTCTCGTTTTTTTTTACCGCTGCCTGTAGGCAGACCTGATATACGCACTCAGTTATTGTTACGTTTTGTTAATTTTTGGGTTAAATGCACCGTTAGTAACAACCCAAAAGTTCGACTTGCTACTATGCTCACTAATGTAAGCTCATCTGTCGTATCGAATAATGTAAGATCATGTCTGTCATTACTAAATTTAGACTACCAACAACTAAGATTAATTAATGAAGGTAACCTTAATAATGTACGCGAATTGCTTTTAAATATTAATGAAAGTAACAGCAGAAGACAGGGCGACAATATGCGCTTTGCAAGAATTGGGTCAGCAGCGCGAAGGCAGTCTGTTAACTTCTTTAACACTGCAAGAGGCAGATGAGCTTCGTGTGTTCCTATGTACAAACTGATTGGTACTCATGTATTGTTTATTTTTTATTGCTTAATTAATATATCTTTTTGTAAACTTTGATTTGCGAATAAATGATATATATATATATATATATATATATATATATATATAGATATATATATATATATATATATATATATATATATATATATATATGCATGCAAAGATATTAGCATAAAATGATATAGATATAAATATATATCTACATATATAAATATATATCTATGTTTATCTCTCATCTTAATATAGATATATATAGATAGACATATATATATATATACATAAATATATATTTATAAAAATATATATATATACGTATATATATATATACGTATATATATCCATATGTATATCTATAAATATTTATATATGTATATATATATAAATATAAATATGTATATCGGTATTTATTAACTATATAAATATACATATATATATTTATATAAGACTATATATATACAAAATATATATAAATAAATATAGATATATAATATATATATATATATATATACATATATATATATATATATATATATATATATATATATATATATATATCTATATATATATATATATATATATATATATATATATATTTATATACAAGAGCTTCTTGGTAAGTCTATTTTCTACATAAATCCATTTAGACATATCGAAGAACAAAACGAATCCAGATAAAGTCTTGATATTTTCAGAGCATATTTGCATGGATATTGTTACTGCTCAACCGTCTTTTGAGCCTGGTTAACAACACAATAAGAATGATGGAATTGCAATGAAACAAGGCGTTTCATCATTTCCTTACAGTTGCAACCCATATGCCATTTAAATCGTTATCGGTCGTAAACATCTTATATAACAAAAATGCATCATTTGTTCATATTCCAGGAAACAACACATGACGCATTCGCGGATGAAGCTTGGGTTTGGTTACATCAGTTAAGTATCGCCCCGGCTGTACCTCGGCTTACTGCTGTTGGGTTAATGGCCTCTCTCTCTCTACGAAAGAAGCTCTCGCATGCGGTGAATACTAAATCCCATCTCAACTTCGGTACAATTCACTCGCTTCCCCAGCTCATCATAACTATGAGAACGATCATGGATGGGATGAAAACTGGCAGTTATATATGGCTTTTGTGGAACAACAATACAGTCTTGTTGACTTGGTTCACGTGAAGCTAGAAGTGGGTGTCAGTGTCATGGGGGAGAAGGTTTGGGTTGCGTTCCGTGTTTTGATTAATAGATGAAGAAGTGATAACCTCTGCATCCCCACTCCCTAAGAAAAAAAAAGTCAACGGATACTTACGCACAATAGAGCTGAAAATAAATGGCTGTGCCATCGTGACGAATGCGCTCAGATTGTGCATAACATCGTAGTCATAACACGTTCCCTGCACTCTTTACCAAATCTAGTCAAAATGACTAGCTAACCTAGTCACCCAGCTATTAAAGTTAGTCAAACACTGTAACGACTACTCACATGGTAAAATCGACTAAGCAACATCGTCACAATGACTAACAAGGCTGGTCCGGTGGTATTTGACTAGTTACTTAGTCAATCTGACCACCCTGAGAGCGTTCTCTTCTCCGTAATGGGAGACCGCGAGGCGCGGATCACACAGGTTGGTTGCATGACCACAGATGCGCGCCGCGTCAGCTGCAGTTGCGGATGAATGCACCGATATACCGGAAGCTTGACCTTTTAGGCGGTTCTTTAAAGTGCAAGTAACGTCTTTTTTCGAATCCCTAATCATAGTTTTAATAGGTGTATATCAGCCTGTGAAAGACGTTTCCGCCAATATTTTCGTCCAAAGATGTCCATATGTGGTTTTTTTCAATATTCCCCTCGATTTTCGGACCGGTATTGGCATATGCGCAAAAAACGACGGCCATTGGCTCCTGAGTTTGTGACGTTATATGTCACCGTCCAGCCGGATAGCGCAGTCATTTCCTCGTTTGTTTACATGGGAACTGTGGTAGGTGTGAGCATGATCGTATTTTATACCGTCATCATGTACATCATACACCGCAACGAATCCCATCATTTCATGCGGCTTAGGGTACTTGTTCGCCTGGAATATAATAAATTATGACAACTTCTATTATGTAGTGTGAAAACGTCAACCAAATGGGACCGAGCGATAATACAGGCAGTGCTGGAACAACGGGCTGCACCTCGATTTCAGGCCCGTTTCATGGTTATCAATGATTGATTCACCATTCGCCTGTTCTGTTACGGAGAATATCTTTTCTTGTCCCGTTATTTGAATTAATGGTAAAACGTTATCGCAAATGAAAACTGCTACTAAATTCAATGGGTATTTCACTCGATATTTCTTTCTTGCAATAAATCGAAAATATGATTTCAATAAATTGTATTCTCCTTGTCAACAGATAAGTAGATACTTATTTCATTTTGAATATTGGCACTGGTTTTGGGAGCCGAGACCTTTCAGGGAATAGCTGTTACAATTAAATATACCTCTCCAGTGAGTTGAACAGAGGGACTTATGCAGTTATGGCCCAGAATCAATGCCATATGTTTATGGCTACTTATATCATATGCCTTTAAGGAGTTCAACGCCTTACACTAGTTCTTTCCTATACATATGCGGCCTCTCAGCCTCCCCCTTGTCAGGGTATTGCTCCTGGTTCATTCCCCGGAGTTCTCCAATGAAATTCTTGAGCAGGGTAGGAATAGCTGAGAAGTGTTCAAGAAGGCTCAGTATCATTCCCTCTACATATCCTGCATAAACATACACATAATTCCCTCGGGAAAACATGTTCACTCTGTCTTGTTAGATGCGAATTATTACAGTACTGGGCCTCACATATTCACACCATGATGATACAGACTGGAAGACATAAGGGTAAAGTTATATGAAGCAAATTTGACAGTAGGCCAGGGCTGAGCTCTGGTTATCGCCCGAGGATTGTCTAGGACAAGTGCAAGCTACTGTCGGGCAAGCACACATCTACATTAGGAAGCCTGACGAGACAAATGTATATGTTATCTGTGGAACAGCCTTATAAAACCGCCCCACACTGATCTCTATCGGCCGTGTCAATTTTGTCAATGGGCAAGAGCAGATTCTGACCACTTTCTTAAGCGGACAAGCGATAGCTAGAGTTCCAGTAATGGAAACAGGCTACCGATATGTAAATGACTTTACTTAATGGTCTACGAGGAAGGATCAAAGCTTAAACCCCTCTATCTTATATTCCACCACAGATGAAACGTCTCGAAAGGCAGCATACCACCGCTAAGACAATTTTCACATTTTGTTTTCAAAATCAGCACAGAAATTATTGATCAGAAAATCGCGTTCTATATGAAAATTCATTTTTTAGCCATTACTTGCACTTTAACCAGTTGCTGCAGGAAATTTTAACGCTTCAGATAAATCTTCTGACAATCGCCTCCATACTATTAGGTGGGTATATCATAGCCCCGTTTACGTCACCATATCATGACGTTTTGCGTTAGTCTCACGTGATTCTTTGGGAGGGCATCGGGCCGCTGATTTTCGACATCGTGCTTTTCCATCTTGGAAGATTCGGGCAAATTGCCGTAAAAGCTGCTTTGTTTTCGTACAGGAGGTGATGCGATGTCGCATTTCGAGTCGTCAAAGCCAAGCGTCATCTTGTAGAATATCGGTGAATCGGTCCTTGTTGAAGGGAAGTCTCTCAGCAGAATTCAGTAGCCGCTAGATCCCTGCACGGCTTTTATACGATAATGACGTGGTCGATTTCACTCTGGGCTGATATCAGCTTTAAACAGTTGTCGTTGTCGGCTCTTTGATAGATATGCTCGAATGACAGAAGTGAGATCTAACGGCTCTGGTGTGGAAAGCTGTGACTGGAGCTGCTTGAAGTCTGAAAGCGTGCGGTGATGGCAAGTCGCTCTGAGCGCGATTTGGGTGAACTGCCTGCTATCCTGAGGTGCGAGCTGGTTTATACAGACAAGCCCGCGCGTCATGCATAAATTATGACGTGGCTCGGGTATTTTGAGGAGGTGACGTGTTAGGAGGCGCATTGCCTGGGCACCGAGGATGTACATAACAATTACCTGACATGGTACCCTGGCTTCACAGACACTAGTTCACAACAAAACCATACTGCTGAAGTAGGTTGCACTTAAATAAAGTATCCTGGAACACAGAGCGAAAATCGACTTTGTTTGACGACGCACGATCAGCGGTGGTTGTGAGCGTGCGCAGCCGTGTTGAGTCAAGGCAAGGTTGACCCTGATACGGGCTCACGGGGCGAGCATGCGATGGTTGCACAACGTTTTGAAGTGCAAAATACGACAAAACGGCTCTATTTAATAAGAAAATAACTTCACCCATTTGTAACATCATACTTAAATTTGTCAAAAGTGTGTACCTTTATCGCGAGACTCTGATAAAATTGGGGAAAAAATACATTTGTTTACACCGCAACATTGCGTACGTAAATAATATTATTTTCCCTTTGGCCATTTTTTTTAGATTTTATATGATCGTAAACATTAGAATGTCATCTTGTCATTCACCAAACAATAAAAACGATGCGAGTAACGATTACGAACCGATTTAGATAATTCAAAACGGAGTGAGTCACGCAAAGTCTAAAATACTCACCAAGAATTTTCACGTATTGCTCCATAAACACACCTTTTTAATGCCTCAAACGGAGTAAAATGCGGAAAGTAAGGCGATATTCAATACGTTAGCTCTCGTTTGATGTATCATTCGTCCATGTATCTTAAATATAAATGCCATTTAGAGCAAGTTGAAAAAAATTGGAATTAACATTGAGGCACAAGCGCGGCCGTCTGCGGCGAGGTTCGGCTGACACCCCTACTATAGGACGATAATCAGGGACCCCCAGCATGGCGCTTTACGCAACACGATTATACCTGAACTGGATATGTCAGACCATAGTACTGCGCTAATGGCGCTTTGTTACTCTTTTAATGACTAATTAATATTTCGACGACAATAACAGTTGTCTCGTATCGGAATAATTATATACAGCATTGAATGTCGACACGCCCCTCCCCCCTTTGCTTTCATATAAGGCGTGCTATAAGCGATTTCAGTTGCACTAACCAACACCTATCACTTGGATCTCCACTCCGAGTTATGAATGCATTGTGCTGGCGTCATCTTCCTCATCACACCTGAATCACCTAGTGAATCAGCTCCAGGAACCGGATGTTGTTTATCACACCTCAGCGGAGATGGATGCGTACCAACAAAACCGTCGTGGGGGAATGAACGGGATGGGGGCAAACTTCATGGCAATGGTCCTGGTACTATTACAGGATAAGACATTGAGTGATCTGGGTTCGTATCAAGGCGGAACAGTGAGTCAGTATCTGTTGTCAGGTGCTTCACCATCAAGGTGGTGTTTTCGCCTATTCACCCTATGTTGATGTCTACATTCATTCGTGGATTTTTTAGAATGAACGTTCACACGAAACGTGCTCAGTTACACTAAGGCAATAACGAAACTGTATCTAGCATGAACCAAAGCGGCCAATGAAATTCTTTTCCTTCGCCTCTATGACGTCACAGTCGCTGCCCCTCATTCCCCTATAAAAACGATTTGCAGCATTAGCCAATAAGTGGACCCAGATGCAGACGAAACTCCACTCACGGTAACATAACTCATCCAGCAAATGGCGAGTAGTATCCACCGAATGAACTCATGTTTATTGCTGCCAAGTTTGCACCTATCGCCTCCAATTGCGAGGTTAGCATTCGCTCGAGACCGATAGGTGTGACGCGTTTGTTGCTAAGTTACAATTCTGAAATAATCATACATTATTGACCCAAGATACAAACAATAGCCTCTCAGATCTTGAGGAGTAAACAGAACTAGCATGGCAACGAATAAACATCACGCTGAATGACTAAACCTGACCTCCCCCACACCCCCCTCCCCTATCACCACACCCTAGATCCTTCACTCCTTATTATTATTTTTGATTATAACCCGTCTTTCGTATCATATACATCCCAAAAGACACGCAGATTGCAAGAAACAATCGTTATATATATAAAAGATATATTATATATAGATATATATATATATATATATATATATAGATATACATATATAGATATAGAAATATATATAGAGAGAGCGATATATAGATATATATATACATATATATAATTTATATATATCTGTATATATATATATAAATATATATATAATTATATTTATATATATATCTGTAAATTTATATATATATATATGTTTTATATGTATATAGGGAAATGAATAGATAACATATATATATACATATAGAGAGGGATATATATAGAGAGACAGATATAGATACAGATAGATATATATAATAGATATATATTTACATATATATATACAGATATATATCAGAGACATCTATATATAGAGGATTTATCTATATCTAGATATTCTATATCATATATGATAGAGAGATACTCTCTGAGAGATATCTATAGAGAGAGAGAGAGAGAGAGAGAGAGAGATATCTAGCTAGAGAGAGAGAGAGACATATAGAGAGAAGAGAGAGAGATATCTCTCTCTCCTCTAGAGAGAGATCTCTCCCTCTAGAGAGAGAGATCTCTCTCTAGAGAGAGAACAGAGAGAGAGAGAGATGAGAGAGAGATCTCTCTCTAGAGATATCTCTCTCTCTCTCTCTCTATCTACTCTCTTAGAGAGAGAAGAGATCTCTCTATATCTCTCTCTCTCTCTCTCATCCCTCTCTCTCCTCTCTCTCTCTCTCTCTCTCTCTCCTGAGATATCTTATCTCTCTCTCTCTCTATCTCTCATCTCTCTCTCTCTCTCTCCTTCTCTCTCTCTCACTCTCTCTCTCTCTCTCTCTCTCTCTCTCTCTCTCTCTCTCTCTCTCTCTCTCTCTCTCTATATCTCTCTCTCTCCTCTATCTCTCTATCTCTCTCTCTATCTATCTCTCTCTCTCTATATCTATCTCTCTATCTCTCTCTCTCTCTATCTCTCTATCTCTCTATATATATATCTATATATATATACATGCTGCCAAACGCGCTCGTTGATTGAACTGACTTTGGCCTGTGGTGGAAGGGATACTGTGCTGTGCCCTTACTTTTGGGATCGTGTACCGGGTGATTTTCATGATAAACAAGGCCCCTAACCAATTGAAGAGCTTCTTGGTAAGTCTATTTTCTACTTCAATCCACGAAGACACCATCAAGGACCAAAACGAGTCATGATATTTGCAGAGCATGGTTGCAAGGAATTTTTACTGCTCAACCGATGAAGTTTAGTTTTCCTTTTAAGTCTGGTTAACAACACACTAAGACTGATGGAGCTTCTATGAAACCCATATGCCTCTTAAGTCGTTATCGGTCGTAAGCATCTTATATATTAAAAAAATGCTTTATTTGTTTATATTCCAGGAAACAACATATGACGCATTCGCGGATGCAGCTTGGGTTGGTTTACATCAGTTAAGTAGCGTCCCGGCTGTACCTCGGCTCACTGCTGTGGGCTGTCGCTTGCGGTGAATACCAAATGCCGTCTCAACTTTGGTACAATTCACTCATTTTCCCAGCTCATTATAACCATGAAAACGACCATGGATGGGTTGAAAACTGACAGTTATGGCTTTTGTGGAACAACAAACACAGTTTTGTTGACTGGGTTTACGTACAGCTAGAAGTGGGTGTTAGTGGCATGGGGGGGAGAAGGTTTGGGTTGCGTTCCGTGTTTTGACTAATAGATGAACAAAATATAACCTCTCCATCCCCACCCCTAAGAAAAAAAAATAAACAACGGATACTAACGCACAATAGAACTGACAATAAATGGCTATGCACACCGTGATGGTTGCGCTCGGATAGTCTATAGCATCGCAGTCGTAACACATTCCCTGCGCAGCTTAACTGGGAAAGAGCCTCTGGTATCTTCGCTAATTGAGTAGCTCGACTTGCCCATGCCGCCTAAATAACTTGTACAATGATGACACGCGGTTAATACGTGGGAAGTTTCATCTCGTACCCTATGTTGGGTAGTCTCTCACTCCGCTTTCGCGCAGGGGGAAGGCTGGGGGGTGTTGTGGGGGGAGAGCTCTGCTGTCTCTATGGACAACAAAAAACTATATCACATACGTCAGTCTGTACCCCGAGAGCCCCCATTGCGTCACCATATCATTACCTTTTACGTCAGTCTTTACGTGACATATCTTGGTTTACCAATGGAACGCATATCTAATCTGTTTCCTAATAATTACACGCCTACGTTTATTATATTTTTGAAGTCCATAAGAGATTCTCTGACAATAAGGGGTGTGAAGTTGAGACGCGGACGTTGAATATGGAAGAACGCTTAAATTCGAGTCCGTCGAGGGATGAGATATTTAATAACTTATTAGCTTTGCTGTTAAAGAGGAGGGCTGAGGAGTCCTAGCCTTACATCACGTGGAAAAGTTGCGTGATCCGACGAGTTTTTATAAGGGCATCTTGACGGTAGGATGTTTCACGAAGCTGTATAACGAATGACGCTGTCAATCTGTATAACTAAGCTGTATTACGAATGACGCTGTCAATCTGTATCATTAAGCTGTATAACTAATGATGCTGTCAGTCTGTACCACAAAGCTGTATTACGAATGACGCTGTCAATCTGTATAACCAAGCTGGATAACGAATGACGCTGTCAATTTGTATCATTAAGCTGTATAACGCATGACGCTTTCAATCTGTACCACGAAGCTGTATTACGAACCAACTCATCGAAAATTAATCGATTTAGGAGCACTAAAAACAGCCCTGGAACTCTGTTTGTAAAATTATTCGAATGAATTGCGAACTTAACCAGTAACTACGCGTGCGAAAGACTAACATTTTCTGGTATTATCGCTCAAACTCCTCACGTTTTCAGCCTCAGAGTCTACCACATGCCATTTTTGGGTTAGAATTCACGTCCGTCAAAAATAAAAAATCGACATTTTGTTTAAATGCATCTTTAACTTGTGAAACCACCATTCAAGTACGATTTAATGAAAAAGTTAAAGTAACTGCACTGTATACCAGCCTTACAATGATGGAGGAAATTAATCAACATATATTTGGCTATTCAAAATGGGCCGTGCACTTGTGATAACAAATCAGTTGAGACACAAATGCATGGAAGGTTTATAACACAAATTTCATACTGCCTTTAATTCTGCAAATTTGTAGTCCAAATTAGCCGCTTGACTTGCGTTATGTGGTAGCAAATATATGCAATAGTCTTACACAGATATGTGCTAGGTATGATATTAAGAAGTTTAACTTTGATAATGTTTCATTGTCTACTGTTTTAAAAAGTGTTAACGCCACAATGAATTCCATGAGGCGGTGCTATGTTAGAATTCTTGCAAGTGGCACAATGACATAACGTGCTAGACATTGACATTTGCATGTAATTAAAGACCAAATGTGCTTATTTGTTTTCTGTAATGTGCCTTCTCTGTGTGAGTTGAATGTACCTTGTGTTTGAAATAAATTTTATTATTATTATTATTCAGTTATTGCGTTAAACGTAGTAATGTAGAAGCTACATGATGCCTGATTACATAACACGGGACGGGATCCCGCTTCTCTTTAAGCTGACCCCGAACGCAAATGATCTGGAGTAGCCCCAAATCGGTGAGGAGCAGCCATGAGTCAATTACATAACCGGAAAGCGGCCATTTTGTTTCGCCCAAAACTAGATCAGCCTGTCATTGACCGGAAACCCGTCTACTATCAGACCTTGTAGAAATTAACAGGACTAGCATGGCAACGAAAAAAACGTCCAAATGAATGCCTAAAGCTGACCGCCCCCCCTCTCCCCCACCACCACACCCCAGACCCATCTTCACTTCTTCCTATTCTGTCTTATTTCGGTAATAACCCGTCTTTTGTATCTTATTCATCCAAAAATACACACAAATTGCATGAAACAATCGTTATCGTGTACCCCGCAAATGACCCTATGATGAAGGTGTACAGTGGAAGCTCAAGTTAGATGCCTTGCTCCACTCGTAATGTAACTTTTATGGCTTTTTATCCTGTTATTAGGAATGGGTTGTGTGTTGGTAGAATACACAGGCGCTAGAGTCTGTGATCAACTCTTCTCCCGGCGACAAGAGCTGTAAAAGAATAATAATATTAATATATGCATATATATATATATATATATATATATATAGAGATATATAGATATAGAGAGATAGATATTATATATATATATATATATAGATATATATATCTATATCTATATATAGAGATAGAGAGAGAGAGATAGATCTCTCTAGATATCTATCTCTCTCCTAGAGATCTCTGTTATTATCTCTCTCTCTCTCTCCCTATCTGTTTCTATCTAGATCTATATCTTTCTCTCTTTCTCTCTCTCTCCCTGTCTATCCCTCTCTATCTTATCTATCTAGATCTCTCTCTCTTCTCTCTATATAGAGATATCTATATAGAGATCTCTAGGGGGATAGAGATATAGGGTCTATCTCTCTCTAGTATATATTCTCTCTATCTCTTTCTCTAGAAATATATAGATATATCTCTCTCTCTCTCTCTATATATATATATATATGCCTATTCTATATCCTAATATATCTACATCTATGTTTACATCTCTATATATATTTATATATTTATGTATATATATACATGTCTATATATATATCTCTCTATATATGTATATTATATATATATATACCAGATATATCTCTATATATATATCTATATATCTCTATATATATATATATATCTCTCTCTATATATATATCTCTCTCTCTATATCTCTATATATCTATCTATCTATATATATATTATCTATATATATATATATATATATCTATATATATATATACATATATAAAATAAATTAATGGCTGTACCACCATGACGGATGCGCTCGGATTGTCTATAACATCGCAGTCAAAACACGTTCCCTGCGTAACTTAACCGGGAAAGAGGCTCTCGTACCTTCGCTAATTGAGTAGCTGGACTTGTCCATGCTGCCTAGAATGACGCTGCACAGAGAAAGCGCTGATGTCAGCTGTTTTGCCAGTTGGTGCTGCGTTCAATCTCTGCATCAACTTCAATACCTTTCAAAAGATGAGAAATGTATTTTAATTTAACGATAATTTCAATATTGTGTTAAATTCCTCCCCAGCTAGATATCTTGTACATAACAATGACACGTGTTTAAGACGTGGGAAGTTTCATCTCGTACCCTATGTTGGGTAGTCTCTCACTGCGCTATCTATCCACCCAGGAGGAAGGCCGGGGGTGTTGTGGGGGGGAGAGCTCTGCTGTCTCTGTAGACAAAAAAACCACATCACAAACGTCAGTCTGGACCCCAAGAGCCCTGATTGCGTCACCATATCATGACGTTTTACGTTAGTCTTACGCGACATATCTTAGGTTTACGTATGGAACGCTTATCTTATCTGTCCCCTGATAATCTATCGCAAACGTTTATTATATCTTTAAAGCCCATAAGAAATTATCTGACAATAAGGTGTGTGTAGTTGAGACGAGGACGTCGAAGGTGAAAGAACGCCTAGGTTCGAATCCATCGAGGTATGAGGTATAGAATAACTAATTAGCTCTGTTGTAAAAGAAGAAGTTGATCCGACGATATTTTATAAGATCATCTTGGCGGTAGGATGTATATATCACGAAGCTGTATAGCGAGTGACGCTGTCAATTTGTATCACGAAGATGTATAACGGATAACGCTATCAATCTGTATCACTTAGATGTATAACGAACGACTCTGTCAATCTGTTTCACCAGGTTTTATAACAAACGACGCTGTTAATCTGTATCACTAAGCTGTATAACGAATAACGCTGTTAATCTGAATCACTAAGTTTTATAACAAATGACGCTGTCAATCTGTATCGCCAAGCTGTATAACGAATGACCATTTTGGGGTTAGAATTCACGTCCCGTCAAAAGTAAGAAATCGAACTTTACAAAGGCCATGAACACAGCTGGGGTCACGGATTGAGTATTTGAATACCATTGCTAAACGTAGTAGGTAATTGGTCGACAATTTTATTTCCAGAACAGAATTTCGACGATTTTCGATTAAACTCATCTTCAACTTGTAGGACCACCATTCACCCGGTCCTTTTAGGGATGTGTGCTTTATCGGTGAGCAAGAACGATTTAATGGAAGAGAAAAGTTACTGCACTGTATTCCAGCCTTACAATGATAGAGAAAATGATCAGCTTATATTTGGCTAATTAAAATGTGCCGCGCATTTGTGATAACAAATCAGTTGAGACACAACTGCATGGAAGGTTTTTACACAAATTTGATAATGCCATTAATTCTACAAATTTGTATTCCAAATTATCCGCTAGACTTGCGTTATGTGGTAGTCGGTCAAATGCATGCAATAGTCTTACATAGATATGTGCAAGGTATGATATTAACAAGTTTTATGTTGATAACGTTTCATTGTTAGTGTTAGCGACACAATGAATTCCTTGACTGACGCTTGTCTAGCAAGAGCTGGTGCTGTATTGGAATTCTTGCTATGTTAGAATCCTTACATGCCAGACATAGACAAGCCCGATTTGCATGTATTACTTAATTTATTTGTTTTACGTATTGTGTGCTTTCTCTGTGTAAGTTGAATGTACCTTGTCTTCGAAATAAATATTATCATTATTATTATTATAATTCAGTTGCTGCGTTAAACGTAGTAATGTCGAAGCAACATGATGCCTGATTGCCTAACATGGGACGGGAGCTTCTCTTTAAACTTACCCCCAACGCATTTGATCTGGAGTAGCCCGAAATCTGTGAGGAGCAGCAGCCGTGAATTAATTACACTTTTGTTTCGCATAATTCCAAAACGAGGTCAGCCTTTCAATGGCCAGAAAAACCGACTACTACCAAAGGTAGCCGTTGACATAGACATATAACATGCCTTGCCTGCGTCATCGTCACCTACCACTATTATTATTATTGTCGGTGAATGTCATAAAATTACCACACAGACTTATGCATGTAAAGCAGTTAGAATAATGAAATTCAACAAATATGTTCTTGCAAGATGCTTATATCCACTCATGTCGTGGCAGGATCATAAGCCAGTAGATCAGTAGCCGCCTCTACAGGCCTACATGGTATCACAACATCAACCTCATCGTCGGCACAATGGTCAGTTATTGTCGAGGCTGAAGGGATCATAGGGTTAGGGGCCTCAGGGACCTCAAATACAACCCATTAAACCATTGCGTTTCTGCATCAAATAAAATCCTGTGGAGTAATGGTGAAATCCAAGAATGACAGTCTGCTTCTTAACAAATGAAAATTACATTCAGTAGATTTGCCATTTGCTACCAGACCACTCAGCACCCATTACTGGAAACCGGGTATGAAACTGCACAACATCAAGACATACAGACAACTGGTAGCGAACTGACGAAGTCTGGCCGGTGACAAACGCACCTAATGCGTCGTTAAGGGTTTATCATGAAAATATTGCTCAACATAAGGAGCTTATGATAGGTAATGATTGGCTCTCGACTGCCGGTTAGATTGATGACTGGGTTGTAATTCTCTGTCATTTGTCCTGCTCCAAATATCATGTGGGCAGTGTGGCCAGTCGGGTGAGTTTCTCCCCAAGCGAGCAGACATCAGGGCTAACGTTGAGAGCCACTTCTGACTGACGACAGCACGTGATCATAATGGCCCACCTGGGTTAGGAACCTGAGGCAATCTCGCCCCATGCGGAGGTAGTCCAACGCATTTACGTCGTCGTGTGAGAATATCGTGGCGCTTGTTCGAGTGTGGGTGTGGATTGTGAGACAGTCAAGGCTGCCTTTATCGCGCGCTTTCACCTGATGGCGGACTGAGTATAGAAGACTTGATAGTAACTCTGTGTTGAATTTTATAACCACAAACATTCCTTTGAACTGATTTGCCCAGGAATATGATAACCGTTTTTGCTATGTCCAAGCGTCGAGGCTCAATAGTTATTTATTTATCGTCAACACGAGGGTTCAAAGGTCATCAAGTCTCTGCTACATGATTTACTATGATTTACTAAGATATATAGTGCGCCCTACCCCTCCCACCCCACCCTCACCCCCCCACCCTCACCCCCCCCCCTCAACAACCACCATCACCACCCACACACACACGCTACCCCACAGCGTGTGGAAGGCATGCTGCTGTGAGATGATAACTCCTGCTCACGAGTCCTACCAACTTTAGCGGCCGGCTGCTGCATGAAGACTCCAGACACCAGACATCATGATTACCAATACTCACATTATGATTAAGACATATATCATAATGCTAATTTGGATATTTCATGATGTCCAAATCTGATGCCCAGTAATGTGTGCAGGTGAGATTTAGGAAAGAGTCACTTTCTTGATGCATGCTAACTGCCTCATATCGCATGACATAGTCCTAGCTCTTTGCATCACGAGCGCTATGGTGCTTTTCATTTTTTGTTGAAAGACAAATGTACAATACAAGATCCCACCCCGACCATGTCATTGTACCGTTTATCCCCGATAAAGCGTTTTCCATTGGCACAGATAAAGTGTCTATGAAATCAAGTCTCATAAGTTGCTTGTTGGTGCACCATAATAAACACGCCAATAAACATGAAAGCAACCGGGAGAATAACCACGTCAGTAACCTTGACAGCAACCAGGAGAATAACCACGTCAGTAACCTTGACAGCAACCAGGAGAATAACCACGTCAGTAACCTAGACATCAACTTCGACAAACGACAACGACAATAGGCACGTCATTAACTATGACAGCAACCACAACGATAACCACGAAAATAACCACTACAGTAACCACGACAGTAACCCCATCAATAATCACGACAGTAACCACGACGGTCACCACAACTATAACCATGTCAGTTCCCATGACAGCAACAACAACAATAACCACGATGATAAAAACGACAATAACCACGTTAGTAACCACGACAATAACCACGACAATAACCACGCCAGTATCTACGACAATAACAACGACAATAACAAAGTCTGTATTCACGTCAATAACCACGAGAGTTACCACGACAGTAACCATGACAATAACCAAGGCAGTAACCACGACAATAACCATGACAATAACCATGACAATAACCACGTCCGTAACCACAACAATAACGGCGTCACTTACCACGACAATAGCCACGACAATAACTACGTCAGTAACCACAACAATTACCACGACAATAACCAAGTCCGTACTCACAAAAATAACCACGACGATAGCAATCATTCAAATAACAACGGCCGGATGTCCCAACTGTAAAGGGTGTCTGCAGACATAAAGTATACTTCGTAAAATTGTATGATTTAATTTTATGATAAATATTTCAGATTTATGTTAAAATTAGTCGACAATATGAGTCATAAATACATCATATGTTTGGTGGTTCTCCTGTTGCTATCAAATGTCACCATATCATTGACTCGGAATGATTTAACTGATCTCGGTGTAGGAACCCCACGACCAACCAACGGGTCAGACATTATGATGAACAATATCCCATGAAGCCATTTTCGTCTGATTCTTTGTTCTTATTTCCGGATGTGACTGACATCAGCCTTGATAATGAACAATAAACGAAGCGCTTGAAGAAGTTCAACCACATTTAACCAGCTTTAAGGGAAGCATGGCTATTAATATTGTACAACAAAAAATTTGATATAATTTTTCTCGTAACAGAGTTACGTACAATTGATGTGTGGGTCATAACGTGTTGTGCGAACGTTGCGAGATCTTGCATAAACTAAGGTAATGGAAAATATCGATACCTTAAGAAGAAAAGTGCACTGACAGCTACGATCGGGGTGTTATATTGCGGTATATAATTATGAAACAGCCAAGTAGGCGTGATTTTATGTAGATAATGACCTCATTTCATTCTATTATCGTTGCATGCTTTACTACACTTGAGCTTCAGCTAACACACGACATTAATTCGTGTATAGAAAAGCATGGTATTTAGCAAGTAAATAAAGAGTTCATCTGCCATTTACCTTCACCATTGAACCGGAACTGAAACAAGTTGGTTCATATTCAAAATAGTTCATCTTGATATCTAAATTGATTCTCTGCAGACAGCTAAAGCGGAACACATACATACTTCTACGAAGAAAGAGGATTCTGATTCGGTGTGTGCGTCAATCAGTTTATGATTTGACCTCGACAATTACTGGTTCCCTTGCCCTCATTTTCTGATTTATAACGAACGTGACTTAACGGTAGGTGAGTTTGCATAAGGCTACTGTACTGTATTATTTATCTTATTCCAAAATGTGTATCAATTCGGTCATTTTTAAACTTGACAATAAAACCGTTTTGTTGGGCGTTTCCATTTTAGCACAACGTTGAACCTATCTCTAGAGAAAAATCACAGTTTGAATTATCTATATGGAAAATCGTAGTTATTTACAGAGAATATCATAGTTTGACCTATGTATGGAGATCAAAGTTTCACCCCGATTTATAGATAAAAAGCACAGTTTTAGCTATCTAAAGAGAAATTAACCGAATTATTGAGAAAAATCAGACGTGAAACAGCGACTAGATGCACTGTTCACATCCACTCGCAGAGAGTGCGCAGCGGAATCACTGCAGTAGACTTGTGGTAACCTACTCTATGTAGCCATAAGAGCGAGGCCTTTGTCATCTTTCTAGGATTCGGCCACCGCAATAATGCATTCTAACCGATGCTCGTGTGTTCTCCACGTTACTACCCTCAGTGCGTTATCATTTTAACTCAGGAATTGTGAGTACAGAAACCTCACAGCCAACAAAATGTTACACATAGCTGTAATGTTTATTGTCACACGCAGGTAGCTCATTATATCCTGAATAAATAACAAATTACATCTAATTGTAACTTCGTAATATTTTTTTTCATAAACGAGCTCAGGTTATAGTGGTGCACGAAAATTTTTTAAAATGTGTGATTGATAATCTAGGCGTCAACTCGTCAGATGCGACCACTGCCGTCTTCGAAAAGAGACGCAAACGTTTGTTGTTGGGTATAAGAACTTCAATAAATTGATTACAACGTCAGAACTATTTCAGCGTCATAACTTTCAGTTGTTCGTTATGATAACATTCAGTATTAATTTACTGTAATGCGTTTAGCATCCCTTCTTCGATTTTAATCGTGTCAATGATTTCTCAGTTCTGACAATGATGATGGTAATTATAATGACCAGTATTATGATTATAATAATTATCATCATCATTATTGAAAAAAATCAGCATAGTTCGCCAAGTGACTCTGTTGAACAATGCGACGATTCATTTAATTAGTTTGTGACGACATATGAGTTAGAACTATACATTTGATTATTTGGTGATTACTCTATTGTTATATCTTATATTGCACAGTAAGTTTGCTGTTATCGAACTTGCGAAGAAAACACAGCAAACAGAGATCTATGAGTTGATGAGCTATCCCGTTACTGAACTGGAACAATTTGATGCTCTCTATATATACGCTATGACTCTCAACTCCACGAATGTTACAAACGAGGAATTCGTATAAGCTGACATTATGAAGATGCCCATGCGTTGCATATTTACCCAATCCACACATTAAAAACTACAATTTTGATCCTATAAACCGACCTCAATTTTCAAAATTGTCACGTAAAGGCACGCATCTGCCTCAGAGTATTTTCGGTAACGATGGCATGCGACTTTCACCTCGTGACAATCAGCAGCACGTCGGGCCACTAGCCATGACGCGCATCCTTTAGATGCTCATAAGCGACCCCCATTCCGCTTTCGATGCGTTCTTTGTGTCGTCAGCGCATCCCAGGCTGCACAGTGCGTCCCTGCTACCTGGGGATCGAGCTCACAAATCCGAAGTCTCGAATATCGCCACCTCATGCAATGCATCTCTTCATCGTTTTGTTGGTCAAATCCATGATATAAAGCGTTATTTGAAGTGGCTTAATCAGTGGAGGACTGAGTTACAGTTTTGTGGCACTTCCCATGTGGAGGTATATATCGGACATGTTGTGAATAATATCTCACGCATTTCAGCTCACAATGGTAGCCACAGTAGAATGAAATAGCAAATAAAGTTGGCTTTCAGTTTCCCAATGGGGAATAGACAGTGATAGCTAAAATTTCGAGTCCTTCGAGAGGTCCCATTGGCTAACAGCTGGGAAAACAGCGTCATTTTATAAGCGGAAATCATGTGTCTCCTTGCTAAAGCGTATTCACGTCACCTCTTTGGTAGTGCTGCTGCGTTATGCATGGTTGCAATATGATTAACAAGTAACAACGTCACAGAGATATAACGACTTGTGTAAGTGAACAAATGATCACTTTATATTCCATGACATCGAATGATTAGTGATGAAAACTATGATGGAATGTACATATGCGTATTACAATTATAACAAAAGTGTTCAATAATTCGGCCAGATAATCTGCTTCCCATTAACCGCCATGTGCAGATCCCAATCATCGATAATGCGTCTGGAAACAG
Source organism: Urechis unicinctus (assembly GCA_034190875.2). NCBI lineage: Eukaryota > Metazoa > Annelida > Polychaeta > Xenopneusta > Urechidae > Urechis > Urechis unicinctus. Next base: position 58,033,643 of record CM067345.1, read on the forward strand.
GAGACGTTCTTTGATATGATTAAGTTAAGTGGGAGGCAGGAAATAAACATTCACACATATTAAATAAGGTGCACGCAAAGAGCAGGTCGTCGTCAACAACGAGTCGATCGCTGGCACGCTGCAACAGTTTATATCACATGTTCACACATCAGGATTCCTCTGTAGTCTCCGTGAGGCTGGACAGAGCTGAGCGTCTGTGAGAGACTGGTGAGCTGACGGGACCGTTACAGAAGGGAGAGAGTGGCCTGACCTTCACACATGCACCTCGTCGTAAGCTCTCTGTCTGCGAGATCATACGAGCGAGTCGTGGTGAGTTCGTATTGGGAGCGTCTCCATCAAGTACACCCATCCAATGAGCCAAATCGCCCTTCGCTGTACGAAAACGGAGTGACGCGCCCTCCGTCCGCATGGGAGTGATACTAAATCCGTCAGACTCTTTTGCTATCAAGCATCCCCGAAGGTTCACAAAGACGCAGTCTCTCTCCATGGAATGACAACAATCTTTGGACACAACGATGTAACGCTCGAAGCTGCTGATGTAGGCTTTAAGGATTACAGGCACTTTCATTTGGCGGCCTTTTATTTCCTGTACCAATTCCACGCAGCCCGTTTTCTTTAGGAGGGCATCGGGCCGCTGATTTTCGACATCGTGCTTTTCCAACTTGGAAGATTCGGGCAAATTGCCGTAAAAGCTGCTTTGTTTTCGTACAGGAGGTGATGCGATGTCGCATTTCGAGTCGTCAAAGCCAAGCGTCATCTTGTAGAATTTCGGTGAATCGGTCCTTGTTGAAGGGAAGTCTCTCAGCAGAATTCAGTAGCCGCTCGTTCGTTCGTTCGTTCTCTCTTGCTTTGAGCCGTTTGTGGCAACAGAGGCCATGTACCGCTAACAGTAGCCGCTAGATCCCTGCACGGCTTTTATACGATAATGACGTGGTCGATTTCACTCTGTGCTGATATCAGCTTTAAACAGTTGTCGTTGTCGGCTCTTTGATAGATACGCTCGAATGACAGAAGTGAGATCTGTCGGCTCTGGTGTGGACAGCTGTGACTGGAGCTGCTTGAAGTCTGATAGCCTGCGGTGACGGCCAGTCTCTCTGTGCGCGATTTGGGTGAACTGCCTGCTATCCTGAGGTGCGAGCTGGTTTATACAGACAAGCCCGCGCGTCATGCATAAATTATGACGTGGCTCGGGTATTTTGAGGAGGTGACGTGTTAGGAGGCGCATTGCCTGGGCACCTAGGATGTACATAACAATTACCTGACATGGTACCCTGGCTTCACAGACACCAGCTCACAACAACACCATACTACTGAAGTAGGTTGCACTTACATAAAGTATCCTGGAACACAGAGCGTTATAGGATGATAATCAGGGACCCCCAGCATGGCGCTTTACCCAACAGGATTACACCTGAACTGGATATGTCAGACCATAGTACTGCGCTAATGGCGCTTTGTTTCTCTATAAATGACTAATTAATATTACGACGACAATAATAACAGTTGTCTCGTATCGGAATAATTATATACAGCATTGAATGTCGACCCCCCCCGTATCCCAATAAGCCCCACCGATCCCCAGCCCCCCCCCCACACAACCCCCCCCCCCCTTGCTTACATATAAGGCGTGCTATAAGCGATTTCCGTTGCACTAACCAACATCTATCACTTGGATGTCCACTCCGAGTTATCAATGCATTGTACTGGCGTCATCTTCCTCATCACACCTGAATCACCTAGTGAATCAGCTCCAGGAACCGGATGTTGTTTATCACACCTCCGCGGAGATGGATGCGTACCAACAAAACCGTCGTGGGGGAATGAACGGGATGGGGGCAAACTTCATGGCAATGGTCCTGGTACTATTACAGGATAAGACATTGAGTGATCTGAGTTCGTATCAAGGCGGAACAGTGAGTCAGTATCTGTTGTCAGGTGCTTCACCATCAAGGTGGTGTTTCACCTATTCACCCTATGTTGATGTCTACATTCATTCGTGGAATTTTTAGAATGAATGTTCACACGAACGTGTTCAGTAACACTAAGGCAATAACGAAACTGTATCTAGCATGAACCAAAGCGGCCAATGAAATTCTTTTCCTTCGCCTCTATGACGTCACAGTCGCTGCCCCTCATTCCCCTATAAAAACGATTTGCAGCATTAGCCAATAAGTGGACCCAGATGCAGACGAAACTCCACTCACGGTAACATAACTCATCCAGCAAATGGCGAGTAGTATCCACCGAATGAACTCATGTTTATTGCTGCCAAGTTTGCACCTATCGCCTCCAATTGCGAGGTTAGCATTCGCTCGAGACCGATAGGTGTGAAGCGCTTGTTGCTAAGTTACAATTCTGAAATAATCATACATTATTGACCCAAGATACAAACAATAGCCTCTCAGATCTTGAGGAGTAAACAGAACTAGCATGGCAACGAATAAACATCACGATGAATGACTAAAGCTGTTCTCCCCCACACCCCCCTCCCCTACCACCACACCCTAGATCCATCTTCACTCCTTCTTATTATTATTTTGATAATAACCCGTCTTTCGTATCATATACAGCCCAAAAGACACGCAGATTGCAAGAAACAACAATCGTTATATATATAATATATATATATATATATATATATATATATATATATATATATATATATATACACATGATATATATATAAATATATATATATATATATATATATATATATAGATATATATATACACATATCTATAGAGGCTATATATATAGGGGGTATATAGAGATATATATATAAATAGATATATAAATATATTTAGAGATACACATATCTGTATATTCATATATAGATATGTTTAGAGACAGATATATGTAAATGAATATATACAGAGATATATATATAGAGAGATATAGATAGAGATATACAGAGAGATAGAGAGAGAGATATAGAGAGAGAGATATATAGAGAGAGACCCGAGATAGAGAGAGATATATATAGAGAGAGAGAGAGAGATAGAGAGAGAGAGAGAGAGATCTCTCTCTAGAGAGAGAGAGAGAGATCTATATCTCTCTCTCTCTCTCTCTCTCTCTCTCTCTAGAATCTCTCTCTCTCTCTATCTCTCCTCTCTCTCTTCTCTCTCTCTCTATCTATCTCTCTCTCTCTCTCTCTCTCTCTCTATCTCTCTATATCTCTCTCTCTCTCTATATCTCTATATATATCTCTATATATATATATATATCTATATATATATATATATATATATATATATATATATATAGGTGAGTCATGCGATACTGAATGCTGCCAAACGCGCTCGTTGATTGAACTGACTTCGGCCTGTGGTGGAAGGGATACTGTGCTGTGCCCTTACTTTTGGGATCGTGTACCGCGTGATTTCTTCATGATAAACAAGGCCCCTAACCAATTGAAGAGCTTCTTGGTAAGTCTATTTTCTACTTTAATCCACGAAGACAGCATCAAGGACCAAAACGAGTCATGATATTTGCAGAGCATGGTTGCAAGGAATTGTTACTGCTCAACCGTTGAAGTCTGGTTAGCAACACACTAAGACTGATGGAGCTTCTATGAAACCCATATGCCTCTTAAGTCGTTATCGGTCGTAAGCATCTTATATATAAAAAAAATGCTTTATTTGTTTATATTCAAGGAAACAACATATGACGTATTTGCGGATTAAGCTTGGGTTGGTTTACACCAGTTAAGTAGCGCCCTGGCTGTACATCGGCTTACTGTTGTGGCCTCTCTCTCCCACGAGAGCAGCTGTCGCATGCGGTGAATACCAAATCCCATCTCAACTTCGGTACAATTCACTCGCTTCCCCAGCTCATTATAACTATGAGAACGACCATGGATGGGATGAAAACAGGCAGATATGGCTTTTGTACAGACGACAATACAGTTTTGTTGACTGGGTTCACGTGAAGCTAGAAGTGGGTGTTAGCGTCATGGGGGAGAAGGTTTGGGTTGCGTTCCGTGTTTTGATTAATAGATGAACAAAATATAACCTCTCTATCCCCAATCCCCTAAGACAAAAAAACAACGGATACTAAGGCACAATAGAACTGAAAATAAATGGTTGTGTCGCCGTGACAGATGCGCTCGGATTGTCCATAACATCGCAGTCGTAACACGTGAGTAGCTGCCTAGAATGACGCTGCGCAGAGAAAGCGCCGATGTAAGCAGTTTTGCCAGTTGGTGCTGCGTTCAATCTCAACATCAACTTCAATACCCATCAAAATATGAGAAATGTATTTTAATTTTACGATAATTTCAATATTGTGTTAATTTCCTTCCCATCAAGATAACTTGTACAATGATGACACGTGTTTAACACGCGGGAAGTTTCATCTCACTGCGCTTTCCACCCAGGGGGGAAGGCCGGGGGGTGTTGTGAGGGGAGAGCTCTGCTGTCTCTATAGACAACAAAAAACTATATCACATACGTCATTCTGGACCCCGAGAGCCCCCATTGCGTCACCATATCATTTCATTTTACCTCAGTCTTACGTGATATATCTTGGGTTTACGAATGGAACGCTTATCTAATCTGTCCCCTGATAATTTCACGCAAACATTTATTATATTTTTGAAGCCCATAAGAGATTCTCTGACAATAAGGTGTGTGTAGTTGAGACGAGGACGTTGAAGGTGAAAGAACGCCCGAGTCCGTTGAGATATGTGGTTGAATAACTCTTGAATTAATTTGCTGTAAAAGATGAAGTTGAGACATCCTAGCTATAACACCACGTGGAAATGTTGCGTGATCGGACGAGTTTTTATAAGAGCATCTTGATGGTAGGATGTATCACGTTGGTTCTAGTCCGTCGAGGGATGAGGTATTGAATAACTAATTTGCTCTGCTGTAAAAGAAGAAGTTGAGGAATCCTTGCTAACATCACGTTGAAATGTTGCGATCCAACGATATTTTATAAGAGCATCTTGACAGTACCGCGAATCTGCATAACGAATCTGTCAATCTGTATCACACAGCTCCCTCTGTGGGTCCGGGGGTAGAATAGGTCCACTGTACCCTTCTGCATGTGGTAAGAGGCGACTAATAGGAAGCAACCCCTTGGCCGTGGGTTGCGGCAGGTTGAGTGGAGTGGTCCTATCGAGGGCCTTATCAGCAACACACCACACCCAGATTTCACCTAGACGAGAGGCTGGAATGGCCTGGTCCAGTCAATTGGCTAGTGGTGACATGCCCTAGGATTATCATTTGCATTTTTATCTTTTTCATCGTCATCCATGTATTTCCCGTCTTTTTTTCCAAGGCGGCTGCTTAATCAGGTCAAACTTATCTATTAATTTTTCCAGGCGCCATATAACACATTGGTGTGCCGTTAAACCCTATACTCACTTACTCACTCTCTATATTTGAAGAATAAATTAATCCGCATATATGTTATTGATATCAAGATGAACCATGCCAATGTTGACCTAGTGTTAAAGACCGCAAGAGTTTATGCTAGATACAAAAGTTAGAAACAACATGATACCGAGTAGTGGTAGTCATCCGCCATCTTCCCACTCCAACACAGTCCAGAAGGACGTAATCAGTGATCCCACACATCCAGAGCAACACTCTGCCCACAGGTACCAGTCTAAAACCAAATACTCTTGCAAATGAATCAAGCTTATAATGGTGCAAAGAGGTATTCAAATAAAGGCAACTGGTGAATATCTCAATACTTCCAATATATGTTTGGTGGAATATCACAGCAACCGAATATATTAAAGAGGGGCTGCAGCGCAGGGAGGCTGTCTGTGAAAATAGATACAGACATCGTCTGTCGCAATTGTTGTTCGCGGTAATTACGCTTGCTCGCTCCTGTGTCTAATTTGACATGGATATTAAGCCTACAATTCGATAATGAAGTTATCTTTGACCAATGACTCAAATACAACCCATTAAGTCTGCTTCTAAACAAATCAAAATTACATTCAGTAGTTTTGCCATCTGCTACCAGACCACTCAGTATCATTAATTTACACCCGGGGATGAAACTTCAGAACATCAAGACATACAGACAAGTTGTAGCGAACTGACTAAGTCTGGCCGGTGAAAAACGCACCTAATACGTCATTAAGGGTTTATCAGGAGAATATTGCTCAACATAAGGAGCTTATGATAGGTTAAGTTTGGCTCTCGAGTACGGTTAGGTTGATGACTGGGTTGTATTTCTCTGTCATTTGTCCTGCTCCAAATATCATGTGGGCAGTCTGGCCAGTCGGGCGAGTTTCTCCTAACGTGAGCAGACATCAGGGCTAACGTTGAGGGCCACTTCTGACTGACGACAGCACGTGATCATAATGGCCCACCTGGGTCGGGAACCTGTGGCAATCTCACCCCATGCTGAGGTAGCCCAACGCACTTACGTCGTGTGAGAATATCATGGCGCTTGTTTGAGTGTGGGTTTGGATTGTAAGTGAGTCGAGGCTGCCTCTATCGCGAGCTTTTATCTGATGGCGGAACTAGTATAGAGGAGTTGATAGTAACACCGTGTTGAATTTTATAACCAGGAATAGGATAACCGTTTTTGCTTAGGCTTCCACAACTCCAAGCGTCGAGGCTCAATAGTTATTTATTTATCGTCAACACGAGAGGTCAAGGTCATCCAAGCTCTGTTACATGATTTACAATGATTTACTTAGATATATTATGATTCCCACCCTCACCCACCCACACCGACCCCCATCTCCCACCGCACCACCAACACCCACACACCTTCACCCGAACGTACCACGACCACACCCACAACCCCCACCAGCCACACACACACCTCCCCACAGCGTGTGGAAGGCATGCAGCTGTGGGGTAATGATAGCTGCTCATGAGTCCTACCAACTTACTGCCTACCCAGCTGCTGCATGAGGACACCCAACACCAGACCTCATGATTACCAATACTAACATGATGATGAGGACATATAATAACGCTAGTTAGGGTATTTTATGATGTCCAAACCTCTCGAGAGTGAGTCATGATCGTCCGTATCGTCCAGAACATCAAACTTATTTTGAATTGCCGCCATTTTACCTCGTGCTCGGTCAGATCATCCGAAAGAATATCTTTTAGGGAAGACGAGGTTAAAAAACTCAAACTGCGTGAAACGTGGTGGTACTCCTGTTGTTATCAAATGTCACATTATCATCAACTCGGTATGATTTAACTGATCTCGGTGTAGGAATCCCACGACCAACCAACAGGTCAAACATTATGATGACCAATATCCCATGAAGCCATTTTCGCCTGATTCGTTGTTCTTATTTCCGGATATGACTGACATCAGCCTTGATAATGAGCAATAAACGAAGCGTTTGAAGAAGTTCAACCACATTTAACCAGCTTTAAGGGAAGCATGGCTATTAATATTGTACAACAAAAAATTTGATATAATTTTTCTCGTAACAGAGTTACGTACAATTGATGTGTGGGTCATAACGTGTTGTGCGAACGTTGCGAGATCTTGCATAAACTAAGGTAATGGAAAATATCGATACCTTAAGAAGAAAAGTGCACTGACAGCTACGATCGGGGTGTTATATTGCGGTATATAATTATGAAACAGCCAAGTAGGCGTGATTTTATGTAGATAATGACCTCATTTCATTCTATTATCGTTGCATGCTTTACTACACTTGAGCTTCAGCTAACACACGACATTAATTCGTGTATAGAAAAGCATGGTATTTAGCAAGTAAATAAAGAGTTCATCTGCCATTTACCTTCACCATTGAACCGGAACTGAAACAAGTTGGTTCATATTCAAAATAGTTCATCTTGATATCTAAATTGATTCTCTGCAGACAGCTAAAGCGGAACACATACATACTTCTACGAAGATAGAGGATTCTGATTCGGTGTGTGCGTCAATCAGTTTATGATTTGACCTCGACAATTACTGGTTCCCTTGCCCTCATTTTCTGATTTATAACGAACGTGACTTAACGGTAGGTGAGTTTGCATAAGGCTACTGTACTGTATTATTTATCTTATTCCAAAATGTGTATCAATTCGGTCATTTTTAAACTTGACAATAAAACCGTTTTGTTGGGCGTTTCCATTTCAGCACAACGTTGAACCTATCTCTAGAGAAAAATCACAGTTTGAATTATCTATATGGAAAATCGTAGTTATTTACAGAGAATATCATAGTTTGACCTATGTATGGAGATCAAAGTTTCACCCCGATTTATAGATAAAAAGCACAGTTTTAGCTATCTAAAGAGAAATTAACCGAATTATTGAGAAAAATCAGACGTGAAACAGCGACTAGATGCACTGTTCACATCCACTCGCAGAGAGTGCGCAGCGGAATCACTGCAGTAGACTTGTGGTAACCTACTCTATGTAGCCATAAGAGCGAGGCCTTTGTCATCTTTCTAGGATTCGGCCACCGCAATAATGCATTCTAACCGATGCTCGTGTGTTCTCCACGTTACTACCCTCAGTGCGTTATCATTTTAACTCAGGAATTGTGAGTACAGAAACCTCACAGCCAACAAAATGTTACACATAGCTGTAATGTTTATTGTCACACGCAGGTAGCTCATTATATCCTGAATAAATAACAAATTACATCTAATTGTAACTTCGTAATATTTTTTTTCATAAACGAGCTCAGGTTATAGTGGTGCACGAAATTTTTTTAAAAAATGTGTGATTGATAATCTAGGCGTCAACTCGTCAGATGCGACCACTGCCGTCTTCGAAAAGAGACGCAAACGTTTGTTGTTGGGTATAAGAACTTCAATAAATTGATTACAACGTCAGAACTATTTCAGCGTCATAACTTTCAGTTGTTCGTTATGATAACATTCAGTATTAATTTACTGTAATGCGTTTAGCATCCCTTCTTCGATTTTAATCGTGTCAATGATTTCTCAGTTCTGACAATGATGATGGTAATTATAATGACCAGTATTATGATTATAATAATTATCATCATCATTATTGAAAAAAATCAGCATAGTTCGCCAAGTGACTCTGTTGAACAATGCGACGATTCATTTAATTAGTTTGTGACGACATATGAGTTAGAACTATACATTTGATTATTTGGTGATTACTCTATTGTTATATCTTATATTGCACAGTAAGTTTGCTGTTATCGAACTTGCGAAGAAAACACAGCAAACAGAGATCTATGAGTTGATGAGCTATCCCGTTACTGAACTGGAACAATTTGATGCTCTCTATATATACGCTATGACTCTCAACTCCACGAATGTTACAAACGAGGAATTCGTATAAGCTGACATTATGAAGATGCCCATGCGTTGCATATTTACCCAATCCACACATTAAAAACTACAATTTTGATCCTATAAACCGACCTCAATTTTCAAAATTGTCACGTAAAGGCACGCATCTGCCTCAGAGTATTTTCGGTAACGATGGCATGCGACTTTCACCTCGTGACAATCAGCAGCACGTCGGGCCACTAGCCATGACGCGCATCCTTTAGATGCTCATAAGCGACCCCCATTCCGCTTTCGATGCGTTCTTTGTGTCGTCAGCGCATCCCAGGCTGCACAGTGCGTCCCTGCTACCTGGGGATCGAGCTCACAAATCCGAAGTCTCGAATATCGCCACCTCATGCAATGCATCTCTTCATCGTTTTGTTGGTCAAATCCATGATATATAAAGCGTTATTTGAAGTGGCTTAATCAGTGGAGGACTGAGTTACAGTTTTGTGGCACTTCCCATGTGGAGGTATATATCGGACATGTTGTGAATAATATCTCACGCATTTCAGCTCACAATGGTAGCCACAGTAGAATGAAATAGCAAATAAAGTTGGCTTTCAGTTTCCCAATGGGGAATAGACAGTGATAGCTAAAATTTCGAGTCCTTCGAGAGGTCCCATTGGCTAACAGCTGGGAAAACAGCGTCATTTTATAAGCGGAAATCATGTGTCTCCTTGCTAAAGCGTATTCACGTCACCTCTTTGGTAGTGCTGCTGCGTTATGCATGGTTGCAATATGATTAACAAGTAACAACGTCACAGAGATATAACGACTTGTGTAAGTGAACAAATGATCACTTTATATTCCATGACATCGAATGATTAGTGATGAAAACTATGATGGAATGTACATATGCGTATTACAATTATAACAAAAGTGTTCAATAATTCGGCCAGATAATCTGCTTCCCATTAACCGCCATGTGCAGATCCCAATCATCGATAATGCGTCTGGAAACAGGAGACGTTCTTTGATATGATTAAGTTAAGTGGGAGGCAGGAAATAAACATTCACACATATTAAATAAGGTGCACGCAAAGAGCAGGTCGTCGTCAACAACGAGTCGATCGCTGGCACGCTGCAACAGTTTATATCACATGTTCACACATCAGGATTCCTCTGTAGTCTCCGTGAGGCTGGACAGAGCTGAGCGTCTGTGAGAGACTGGTGAGCTGACGGGACCGTTACAGAAGGGAGAGAGTGGCCTGACCTTCACACATGCACCTCGTCGTAAGCTCTCTGTCTGCGAGATCATACGAGCGAGTCGTGGTGAGTTCGTATTGGGAGCGTCTCCATCAAGTACACCCATCCAATGAGCCAAATCGCCCTTCGCTGTACGAAAACGGAGTGACGCGCCCTCCGTCCGCAGGGGAGTGATACTAAATCCGTCAGACTCTTTTGCTATCAAGCATCCCCGAAGGTTCACAAAGACGCAGTCTCTCTCCATGGAATGACAACAATCTTTGGACACAACGATGTAACGCTCGAAGCTGCTGATGTAGGCTTTAAGGATGACAGGCACTTTCATTTGGCGGCCTTTTATTTCCTGTACCAATTCCACGCAGCCCGTTTTCTTTAGGAGGGCATCGGGCCGCTGATTTTCGACATCGTGCTTTTCCAACTTGGAAGATTCGGGCAAATTGCCGTAAAAGCTGCTTTGTTTTCGTACAGGAGGTGATGCGATGTCGCATTTCGAGTCGTCAAAGCCAAGCGTCATCTTGTAGAATTTCGGTGAATCGGTCCTTGTTGAAGGGAAGTCTCTCAGCAGAATTCAGTAGCCGCTAGATCCCTGCACGGCTTTTATACGATAATGACGTGGTCGATTTCACTCTGTGCTGATATCAGCTTTAAACAGTTGTCGTTGTCGGCTCTTTGATAGATATGCTCGAATGACAGAAGTGAGATCTAACGGCTCTGGTGTGGAAAGCTGTGACTGGAGCTGCTTGAAGTCTGATAGCGTGCGTGATGGCAAGTCGCTCTGAGCGCGATTTGGGTGAACTGCCTGCTATCCTGAGGTTGCGAGCTGGTTTATACAGACAAGCCCGCGCGTCATGCATAAATTATGACGTGGCTCGGGTATTTTGAGGAGGTGACGTGTTAGGAGGCGCATTGCCTGGGCACCGAGGATGTACATAACAATTACCTGACCTGGTACCCTGGCTTCACAGACACTAGCTCACAACAACACCATACTACTGAAGTAGGTTGCACTTATATAAAGTATCCTGGAACACAGAGCGAAAATCGACTTTGTTTGACGACGCACGATCAGCGGTGGTTGTGAGCGTGCGCAGCCGTGTTGAGTCAAGGCAAGGTTGACCCTGATACGGGCTCACGGGGCGAGCATGCGATGATTGCACAACGTTTTGAAGTGCAAAATACGACAAAACGGCTCTATTTAATAAGAAAATAACTTCACCCATTTGTAACATCATACTTAAATTTGTCAAAAGTGTGTACCTTTATCGCGAGACTGATAAAATTGGGGAAAAAATACATTTGTTTACACCGCAACATTGCGTACGTAAATAATATTATTTTCCCTTTGGCCATTTTTTTTAGATTTTATATGATCGTAAACATTAGAATGTCATCTTGTCATTCACCAAACAATGAAAACGATGCGAGTAACGATTACGAACCGATTTAGATAATTCAAAACGGAGTGAGTCAAGCAAAGTCTAAAATACTCACCAAGAATTTTCACGTATTGCTCCATAAACACACCTTTTTAATGCCTCAAACGGAGTAAAATGCGGAAAGTAAGGCGATATTCAATACGTTAGCTCTCGTTTGATGTATCATTCGTCCATGTATCTTAAATATAAATGCCAGTTAGAGCAAGTTGAAAAAAATTGGAATTAACACTGAGGCACAAGCGCGGCCGTCTGCGGCGAGGTTCGGCTGACACCCCTACTATAGGACGATAATCAGGGACCCCCAGCATGGCGCTTTACGCAACACGATTATACCTGAACTGGATATGTCAGACCATAGTACTGCGCTAATGGCGCTTTGTTACTCTTTTAATGACTAATTAATATTTCGACGACAATAACAGTTGTCTCGTATCGGAATAATTATATACAGCATTGAATGTCGACACGCCCCTCCCCCCTTTGCTTTCATATAAGGCGTGCTATAAGCGATTTCAGTTGCACTAACCAACACCTATCACTTGGATCTCCACTCCGAGTTATGAATGCATTGTGCTGGCGTCATCTTCCTCATCACACCTGAATCACCTAGTGAATCAGCTCCAGGAACCGGATGTTGTTTATCACACCTCAGCGGAGATGGATGCGTACCAACAAAACCGTCGTGGGGGAATGAACGGGATGGGGGCAAACTTCATGGCAATGGTCCTGGTACTATTACAGGATAAGACATTGAGTGATCTGGGTTCGTATCAAGGCGGAACAGTGAGTCAGTATCTGTTGTCAGGTGCTTCACCATCAAGGTGGTGTTTCACCTATTCACCCTATGTTGATGTCTACATTCATTCGTGGATTTTTTAGAATGAACGTTCACACGAACGTGCTCAGTTACACTAAGGCAATAACGAAACTGTATCTAGCATGAACCAAAGCGGCCAATGAAATTCTTTTCCTTCGCCTCTATGACGTCACAGTCGCTGCCCCTCATTCCCCTATAAAAACGATTTGCAGCATTAGCCAATAAGTGGACCCAGATGCAGACGAAACTCCACTCACGGTAACATAACTCATCCAGCAAATGGCGAGTAGTATCCACCGAATGAACTCATGTTTATTGCTGCCAAGTTTGCACCTATCGCCTCCAATTGCGAGGTTAGCATTCGCTCGAGACCGATAGGTGTGAAGCGCTTGTTGCTAAGTTACAATTCTGAAATAATCATACATTATTGACCCAAGATACAAACAATAGCCTCTCAGATCTTGAGGAGTAAACAGAACTAGCATGGCAACGAATAAACATCACGATGAATGACTAAAGCTGTTCTCCCCCACACCCCCCTCCCCAACCACCACACCCTAGATCCATCTTCACTCCTTCTTATTAAGAAAAAGCGAGAGAGAGACCCAGAGAGAGAGAGAACAGAGAGAGAGAGAGGAGAGAGGAGAGAGAGAGAGAGAGAGGAGAGAGAGAGAGAGAGAGAGGAGAGGGAGAGAGAGAGAAGAGAGAGAGAGAGAGAGAGGAGATAGAGAGAGAGAGAGAGAGAGAGAAGAGAGAGAGAGAGAGAGAGAGAGAGAGAGAGAGAGAGAGAGAGAGAGAGGAGAGAGAGAGAGAGATGAGATGAGAAGAGAGAGAGAGAGAGAGAGAGAGAGAGAGAGAGAGAGAGAAGAGAGAGAGAGAGAG
>CM067345.1:58047339-58191693 GCA_034190875.2 Urechis unicinctus
AAACGTAAATTCAGGCAATTGCATTTAAATGCAAATAAAAGTAGACAGCCCGAATAATGAGATTCCTACCTTCGGAGGAGTAGTAGCAAACAATGTGACACATTGGCTGGGAAGCGCAGTTGTGTAAACCTAGGAGATGACGCTTACTGTTTTGGTCCCCTGATCATCGACCAAAATGCAAGTATGGGACAAAATGGTCGGTGAATTGTACCAAATTGGTAGGACTTATATGAATATATATATATATATATATATATATATATATATATATGTATATATATATATATATATACATATATATATAAACATACATATATATATATATATATATGTATATATATATATATATATATATATATATATATATATATATATATATATATATATGTATATATATATATGTATATATATATATATGAATATATATATTTATATGTATCAACACATATGACAATTTATTTACACATGACATTCACAAAAGAGACTCTAAGAAGGACCGTGGTTTTATGCTATCTCAAATAGCGCTATCATTGACAGCAACAGTCACCTAGCATGGGGAAGGTAATCGAGATTTAGCGTACGATTGCGTTTTGGATTCTTGAAACAATACACTCATCTACTTAAATAAAGTAGCCACTGTCAAGCAAATTTAAATGCCTACACAACTGTGGCCTAATTCTGATGGCAAAGGTCACATTTACTGATCCGGCCATCATAATTTGTCTGATCAAGGGTAGACATTAATGCCACATCCTGCTCGTCGACAAATGTAACCCATGCCGTAAATGTGGGCCAAAATAAGCCTACCAAGTGATAATTGTACCTGTCTATATTTGTTGTCAAACAATTTGCTGATATATTGCTTTGACTATTTTATTTTGAGAGTCTTTTATTATTTAGCTAATCTAAACATGTTACCTTCCATGACTGAGCTATTGTATTATGAATATTATACCGAAATCAAAGTTGAGCACCAAACCGTGCGTGTACCTTACCCAACAACAGTATATACTTTTACCCGAACATAAGTTAAGTTTGCATGTCGAATATCTGATATAATTAATTATGTTGCTGATTTGGTGAACATTAAGAAATTGTAAAATATTAATCCAGAAATAAAAATTTGCTAGCAACCAAAATCTTAATCAGAAGACATCGAAAGCACGCATGTTCGGTCAAAATGCCTGTGTCTGCTAAATTACTTGGCCAAGAAGTGATCAGCAGCATAAAAGGTACGATCGGCAGGCACAATGAGGGTCAGAGAGCGAATGAGCACAAACAAACCTGAAGGCAAACAAACCTGAAGACAATCAATATGTCACACAAAGCTAACATGAACCAGTAATCAGTTTTATTGATGTCCATTTTTACCCTCGCTTGAATCATTATTCACAGTAAATAAATGACCGTCTATGAGGCGAAGCATATTTATGTAAATGTTGAAACATCATAAATGGTACAATGCATCAGCGACAGTTCGGATTTAACTCAGGAACCAACGTTAAATAGCTACAATGCAGAAACGTTTAAAATCAATTATCATAATGCGTGAGTGTATCCTGATCAAACAGTCATTACAGTAAACATCAGAAGGCACACCATGCAGGGTGCAAAGGCGACATTAAATTTCCCTAAAAAAGATTCAATATCAATACACAGAAAAACTATTGCGTTAAAGGTATTTAGTTTGTTGGGTTAATAACAATCGGTGTTTTGTAGTTATTGAGCTAAACACAGTTAACCAGAAACGTCAGTAGATGTAAATTTCTTCCCGTACCCGAGAATACTATTCCGCATGGCAATGATCATCAATCGATCATTACAGACAGCACGGTCGCTATAGACGAAGACAGGCTATTTATCAACGCCACACACCAGCGGACCCAACAACACATTATTCTGATTCAACACAGCGACAAACAGAACATTCAACAACATCCGGTCTTGCAACTGAACGCGCAAATCTATACGTTCATTCCAATCAAGTGTACAAGATCGCATGAATAATATGCGTCATAAATACGATAGTATTTAGAACGAATACATTACGCGACAACTACCAATACAGGGCATGTGGTAACTTGACCTATTTTTCTATATCTGCATTTCCTTGTTCTGGTATAATGTTCATCAATGCTGCTACCTGGTGGCTAGGTATGACATTACCCGCGTCTAATGACGTGTGTCGCTGTAGTTGAAGTCAAATGGTATATATCCTTAATGAATTGCCGAGTATGCGTGATTGCTCGTCCAGCTGATACCTGAGCATTCCTTATGGTGTGAAATGAAAGATATATAAAAAATTTCAAATACAAGCTGGTTTGCTGTCTTTGATCAACCGAAATTGAAATGAATATACCGACAATCAAGCAAAGAAAGCGCGAGGATGAATATGATTGCTACTGGGTGTGTGCTTCATTTCACTTGTTAGCTCAGAACTGTGCTGCATGTTTTCTCAAATCTCCGTCTCTGTCTCACAACACTATATCATACAATTGGCGGGGGGTAGAAAAGTCGGCGTCGGCAGCGGCTGTTATTGTCGCAGCCAGCCTTAAACAGGTCGTGCTCAGTACAGCCTGCATTGTTCATTTCTATCACTCCATTCAAGGCGCTCTATTGAGTTACAGGCGCCTTGTTAACGTACGTCGGCAAATATCATCCATCAATTATCATGGAAGCTAATGCAAACATTATGTTATTGTACAATATTACTTCGTCGTTTTATATGTTCTCCCATCGACCTAATTATTATTTGCCACGTGACGTAGATTCAGGAAGGGAGTCACGGCGAATTCGGCTCAATATTTGTGGTTCAGTTTTGAAGCAATACTGAATTTCTGTGACACAAAACGCCCAGGCAACGTTCGACCGTGAAATAAAGAATGTAATTTCTTAAACAGGTGCTGAGTACACTACTGCAGTTACACATTGGATCGGCAGTTGGCACATGACGGATGATATGTGACATGATATCACTTCATCATGACCATTCGTGGATCAACACGTCGTTAGGCTTACCTAGGCAAACACCGGGTCCCGTGTTACAGTATCCGCATAGGACACCACAGCCCACATTAGTTGCGAATTAAAAGTCATCAGTAGGCAGCTTAAGTGCTGGACGGTTGTCATTCTTGCATCTCCTACTCTCTACTAGGCACTATAAACAGTGGACAGTATAATATGACTTTAGACTTGAAAAGTAGATTAGCTAATTTAGTCATAGAGGATATTACATGTCATTTAAGACGTCCGTTCATTGTATAAACCTATTCACGAATTCTCGTTATATCATCTCCATCGCAAAATGGAACCTAAATGAATAGTTGAAATTCGAAGCATCCTAATTTCCCTATAATCTCAAACTATCTCTGCTCATCTAACCTGTATAAAATCATTGATTTGAATGATTGCCTGTCATGCAAAACGGCTGCACGCAATTCGAAAGAAGGGAAAGTTGAAAAAACTTCACGGAAATGCCCCCATCACTGACCTTGCCATGCATATCCCAGCCAGTGTCAATTTCTACTTCTCTAACCATGATGCACAGTTGAATTACAAGCCCTACTCAGGCATGCCGGAAAGTATTTCACCTAAATAATCATGGATGCCCGTTGAAACACTATTTTTGCAGTTGACAGCATCCTGTCTGGTTTTTCATTTCTTACATCCTTACCGCAATGTGTATTAAATAAACATCTGTGTTTCTTGCTGGGCTAAAAGCAAATTATTAGACTCTCCCATGACTGTTTCATAATGGGTGGACTAATGTTGATTTGTTGAGAAAAGATATGAGACCATCAAGATAAATGTTGCTTTTTCCCTTTATTGTCTGGCAAGCATTACAAAATATTACAAATGTAACTTGTTAAAAAGAGAGTTAATGGAAATATATGATGTGGGATCTATTCTTCAGTCGACATTTTGAACATCCGAAACCATAACGAATTTACTTATATCATATGATCCCCATCGTTCCATAAAGAGCATTGTTTGCGGTGAAACAATTTTTTAGAGAAAGTCAACAAAATCCACATTGTCGGCGTCCGACGATCAGGCACCGTGACAACATGCTTTATTCAAATGCAAATTCAAAATTGAATTGCTCCTACAGTAAATGATAACTCAATACGACCATACCATACAACGAATGCTGCACATTATGGGATATTCTACACGGGATGTTAAGACGCACCTCACTTGCAGTCCAAATGCTTCTATTGACGACATATTGGCCTCTTGGTACACACGCATCATGTACATGGCTGCAGTCATCGAAGTCATTAATTCAGTCTATTGATGCTACAACCGGCTTTACTTTGATTGGCATATACATGTGAAACACTTGCTTAGGCCTAACGTACACGGAACTTACGATGGGCCACCAGATACCTCTCTTTCCCAGCCGATATAAATATTTAAGGCACTTTCACGGCGGCATTTTTCTTTTGTTTTTGTCCACAGAGTTTCCAAACAATTCAACAAATGCACTGGACTGCAAACGCCGTTGAAATTTCATCCATCAGAAAAGTGATTAAGTTGATCAGCGATTTATGTTTCGTCTATCTGCAAGGCACATGGCTGACACGTGGCACCCGTCTCTGACGTCACGTACAATGGGCACGAATACGATTCAATGATCCTCAAAATCACACAAATGTGCCCGCCTACAGATGTACCGAGTAATATTGCGTTTGCTTTGATATATGCAACATATTCTTCGCTCATCCTGTTTCAGTTATTGGTGTATTCTATGGTAGCATGGCACGTTGTTTGCAGACAAGTGGTAGCGGCATGAAAATTATACCAGTCGCCAGGTGCTTAGTAATTAGTCAGATAACGATTAAATTGCTCTCCTCCGTCTTCATCCTCATGAAGTGTTTGTTTTTCGCGTCACATCCACCAACATCGGTGGTATTACGGATTTCGTCGACTTCTGGCTCATCTCTATAATCACTAGTTTTTCTTTTAACTTTGCCATTTTGCTTACGTTATCCTCTGCTGCTAGGCTCTATAAACATATCTACCCAACATCCGAATAATGGGCTCTAAGTCGACACAGAGGCTCTTGGTTTCTTAAATTTTAATTCTTTCTGATTGAAATAATATTCAAATTTAAAGAAAGTGACTTCATTATCTGACAATTCAACCAAGCAGAACTCTGACGCGTGCGTCACCTCGCTATTTGTGTACCCTGGTGATGAGGGTGCGTGCAATGTTTTATAAGTTCGTCAGTTGGCGCATTCAATGATATTTTATTATATCATTCGTTAACAACTTGCCAAAATAGGTACGATCGGTCAGGCAACGCTCAAATCGTAAAAACATCGGATTTACTCGAGTAAATACAATTCATCTATCGTTGGGATAAACACTGGCACGAACTGTATTCCTAAGTAATCTGCTGGTCTCACTTCGATTATCAAAATAAGGCACTGATCATCTTTAATGCACCACAGTCCTACATGTCTTCCATTACGTCAGAGGAATAAATCTTGTTGACATTTTTATGATGTAAACTTAATAACCATATAAGCAATCAGAGGGGGCACAAATAACAGCTAGGAACCGATACCACATGATACTGTAGGTCGAGGTCAAAGCTCAATTAAATTTATTTGTCCATTTTTTCAACAATATATCCATTGCTTTCTGAAATCACTCATAATCCCGGATAGTTCTTGATTAATTACGGCCACATGGATGAAGGCTGCACATTTATCACTGCCTTTTTTGCTAATCATATAAGCGGAAATAGCGGAAGTACGGCTGGGTATTTTGTTGTTCAGGCGACTTTACTTGAATGGGATAAATCATACCATCTCGATATTTGTTTAAAGCGCATCATCCTATTTGGTTTATTACCATAACAGCTCATTGCCATGCGACATATATATATCGCAGTGTGACCAATTGATTCATGTAAATTACATATTTGGCTTTACGTCATATAAGTGTCAGCAAAACAAGCGTTGCCATTTGAATATAACATCACATTTCTCATGATACCTCAGATGACCATGGAAGTCAAATCCCATATACCCATGACATTCAACATCAATCGTGATCCCCCAAACCCCCACCACATCGGATATTCTTAGAGTGAGTGTTTGTAAGTATATGTTTGTGTGCCTGTGCACATTTATATGAATTTAGGGTAACAGATCACTCTGAACTGTGCACTACGACTACCTCGCATTGCCTTCTTGTTTTCTTTCGCCAAAACATGTAACCTAACATACACTGACAGACATATGGGTAGGCTCGTAAATGTGCAGTGGTTTTTTGATTCACAAAAGCTTCCAATGCTGCAGCAAATGAGTCACTTTACCATATAATCCTCACCGCCTCTTTTACCCCTTGCAAAATACAGGTACTGTTTATAAGAGTCTGAGACAGATCGATATCGCTTTGGCTCATTGTAATTTACCTCGGCATAGCTTTGAGTAGAACACATTACGGATATTTTATATGGGCATTCCCAAACGCTTATCACACTCGTTGACCTCACGCCATGACCCTACTGCCACACCCATCTGTTACCCTCCTTACTTTACCTCACCCATTCCTTAAAATACACCACATATGTTCGCGTCAAGTGTTAACAGATCTCTGAACTTCAACCACGGGCAGTATTAATTAATCTAGTAATAATGTTCATTTTAATAATGACACCCAGTATTGATTAATCTGGTTGGAATGCCCATTTTAATAAATGTTGCAAGTATTAATTAATCTATGTATAGTGCTAATTCTGATAACCACGCCCGGCATTAATTAGCATGGTTATTATGCTCCTTCTAATAACCATGCACAGTGTTAATTAAGCTAGTTATAATGCCCCTTTTAATATCAACCAGCTAATCATTCTAGTTGCAGATAACAAGGACGCATTAAATGCATTTGCTTTCATGACGAAACAGCGCGAACATTATCTCTGAATGCCTGCTATGTTTAAATACAATAAGCACACATCTTAGCAACATGTCAATAAGTCACATTAACCCATTATTGTGGCGTATTTATATGCAGACAAAATCGCGGATATGGCGAGTATGGTACATAATGCAATATTGGTAGAGCGTGAGAGTGAAGAGTGTCTTTGGAGAGAGCCCGATGGAAGCAGATGATATGGCGTCCGGTGATCGACATGTTCTGCTCGTCATAACGGAGCGAGAGTCAGACACATTCTCTCATTTTCGTCGTTTGCTCAAATGATCTCAGAAGCTACATGGCGAATACACCTTGACCTAGAAACATCGCTAGGGGCAGGAAATGTACCGAGCTTATAATGTTGCAAACATTGACAGGCTGACATGATGTATATCCGGCTTGACCGCAGCGTACCGCGCATAGCATTTTGTACGACTAGTGATGATGAAACGGGCAAAACCTAACATTATGACCTGCGCAACGCTTGTAAGCATATAGTGTAGTTGTTTATCTACATGACATAGATAGCTTTGATGTGATATAAAGATGGGCGCCTATTAAGTTATTAGTGGCCCTAGTTGGACTCCATCAATAATTCTAAGGCATTTCATCCTTGTGTTTGCACACTGCTAGTCCCATTAGAACCACCACCCGGAGACCATATCTGCGCATTGCACCTCCATCACACTGAAATACAGCTAACAGACCCAATCTACATCTATTGCCATAAACAGTGAGGATCACCTCGTTTGTTAAGGACAGCATAATACGGAGTTACATTTACTTGATGAGACGTGCATTTTATCCGAAGGCTAGCTTGATGTGTGAAAGGTGGGTTTAGATATCTTAACCTTTACCACCGGACATGCATTAAAAGTGTTGTGTTCCATTACTGCACATTGTAAAAGCTGTGTATGCATAGCTAACACCACCAACGGTTCCAGACACTATTCTGTAGTGCGGAAGATACTACCGCTGCCCTCAGCTGGATTGTAGTAGAGGTTATTCAGCGACATGTTATCTTATACTTCAATGAATTGAAAAAGAAAACACGACATAACTAATGCGACATTTGGACCAGTAATCAGATGCACTAATTTAAAAGATGAGCGGGACTATTTAGCGTTCAATAAGACGCGGGAAAATCATTAGAAAGCGTTACAAGAATGTGTTGCGTTACACGTCCATGGAAATTGCCATGAAGTAGTCCTCTGAGCATATCTTAACGTCACCGATTATGTTAAAAGAACAACTCCCCTGACACAACGTAACTTAAGTAGCATTGAGAACCATATTGAGCTGAATTATTTTTCGTTCAACAATACGCATGTTAATGGGAGAAAGTCATTGCAAAACATAACAAAAGTAGGTTTAACAATTCTCGCAAAACATCCGATAGATATCCATGATTATCAAGCAGTTAGATCTGAGATCATTGTTGTCTCTCAGCAGAATCCGTTCATTGCGCCAATGCATGTAAGGCCATATGTGGATGCTGCGTACTGGTAATAATAGGCAAATAGCGGTAGATGGCTCGCGATGCCCCCTCACTGTTTCTATCTCTGTTCCTACCCCTCTATGATAAAGCATTGTTCCATTCCCTTACATACATATAGATAATATTTATATACATATAGAAATAAATATATATATATATATACATAGATATATATATATATATATATATATATATATATATATATATATATATATATCATATATATCTATATATATCTATATATATATATATATATATATATATATCTCTATATATATATATATATATATATATATATCTCTATATATATATATATATATATCTATATATATATATATATATATATATATATATATATCCCGGAATCCCGGAATGGTCTGTTCTCTAATAAATAAAGTCGAATTTTAATCAACTTCTGGAAGCTGTATACATTGCAGTGCACCTCCAATATGAGAGTCAATGCAGCTCCAAAATGAGAGAGGCTACCTTATGACAACTGTCTCACTCGTTGATTCCATAAGGAGGGTATAATTTATTACTTGGGAGTTAATCCTATTTACTCCTGGGCAATATTCTTCACAATTATGAATCAAAATGATTCTCTTCACTTTCCATGATATCATGGACATTTATCGCTAGCAGTTATTACGTCCAATAGAAAGTTGATCATCGACAAACGACGCCAATATCTTACTCCCCGTCGTTGCTTTCATTGTAAAATCGAGCTGTATCAGATAAGCTGAGCACGACATAAACACGCCGCCTGCCGTGGACATAGTTTTGATGCTTGCTGATGTATTGAATGACGCGCACCTGGGCGATTTGACCACATATCAATAGCGGCCATACAGGTGAGATGCTCCTAGGGAGCAAAATAACTAATATGAAACCGCACACTTATCTCCGGCACGATCAACATCGATCATATAACATTGTTCTAATAGATTATCATCCATCAACTCAGAGCCCCATTACATGTGTACACTGCAATACATTGTGTATCATTCTGCCCCCGACCTCTTACGCTTAAATCAGGTCCATGTCGCTGTGATATTTCTATTGGCTTATTCCTTCATGGTATTTCAAATTGAGTGCAGCCGATAATTTTCCGACCATCCATCATTGTATAAAAAGTATAAAAGGCTCCTTTTGAGCTTTAAAAGTGCGCAGTACGGCTATCGCTACATTCAACTGGCGCTGATGCTTCTGTAAATATTACACGCCTCGACGCAACCCAGTACTTATAGAGACACATGTAAAGTAGTTTACGGTCGTACGCTGACATGAGTAAAGCTGTGGTCAGCTCACCTTATTTTCATAACAGCTGTAATTGCAGCTGGTGATATTAACCTTCATTCTGCACAGCATGCTGCGGCTCTGTGGGCATCATTCACTATTTTACGACAATGAAGAAGAGTCTGATGAAATAGATTGGACCTCACCCTATGATGTGCGCAACAGCATACAGAGTCTTTGTTTATCTGCATTACTAAGGTAGCTTTGATATGATATGATGATGGGCGCTTATTAAGTCATTGGTGGCTCTTTTTGGACTCTTTCTCTAGTTCTAAGTCATTTCATCCTTGTGTTCGCACACTGATAGTTTTATTAGAGCTACCACATGGGGGACATAGCTGTGTGCTGAGAAAATCCAGCTCCCTCCAACTACCATATCCGAGTCGTGGCCGTGACCAACTAGAGCTAAGAGACTCATTCTACATATATGTTCTTAAAAGGTGATTACTCCCTTTGTTAAAGGTCAACTTCAACGATTTTCATCATTTCTTTATAATGTGTTTCAAATTGAAGATTAATAACTCATAAACCAACGGGGACCCATAATTCATTGCAACGGAATGCATAAGTACTAAAAATCCACCGATAAGTTTTCATTCGGAAGAAAATACGAAGCCATCTTCTCGATGCCATTTTGCCTCAGTTGGCCGCTAGGTGCACGTTGCGTGACGTCATTCCTGCTGCGCTGTTTCCAAGAGAATTTGACTGCGAGCGAGCGAGCGAAGCGAAAAACGATTGTTTGGATTTTAAAATTACACCGTTTTGATAAGCCATGTCGTCTTCTGGTGAAGTTTACGAGTCCCCATAGCATAACATTGGGGCAAATCATGTCCATGACTATTTATTTGAGCCAATACGGACGGGAGTTGAAAAATCCAAGTCACACTACGAAATGACACCGGGAGCTCTAATTAAGTCTAACTCAAGGGTCCGCTTCGGATGAAGAATCAACAAAAGATTTCGATGAATGGTAAGTTTTAGAATACCCTTCCCAAGCTTTATTGAACTATATTAACTGGTAAAAAAATATCGTTAGTTTCATTTACCCAATAAATTTACACATTCTGTACGTTGAGGATGGTATGTTGACAGACCTAACTACTATAGCCCTACAAGACGTCTGAGGTATAAATTCATGTTACCGTTACGACCGGAGCTAAACTACTACAACAAATAGTACTTGGCTAGTGAATGTAGCTTTGTCATTGTACCCTGAGCACATTGAATATTGTGGACAGATGTTTGCATGCAGTTTATAAAGTATTTTCCTTTTATATTCATACATTGTACCACAAATATAAATTTACAATGACTCTTTAATTATTTCTCTAACTTAGGTGTAGATGTCATTACTGCATCCCAATGGACGCAGCCACAGAAGTTTGGAGAGAGTGATGGCTCTAACGGACGAATGGACATGCATCACCAAGCATCCCAGATTCCTGGCTAGCTGCATGAATAAAAATGTGCTGGAAGTGTCCAAATTTGAATCTATTCAAATGGACAGACCTGTTGGAGATGAGGTCTCTACAATGAGTAAGTTAGCCATTATTGCTACCAAAAAGGATGGTATCATATTTATTACAAAGGGAACATTTTGATGAACTACAATATATTTTACATAGCCAAGAATAAATAATGCCAGTTACATGAAATCCAGAGGCAGAGCTTACAATAAAATTATGAAGTGAGGGAATGGTTGACAAATGACAATTGTTTTTTAGCTATACAACTTATTTTAAAACCATAGACAACTAATTGACATATTGCTTCAGATTATTCAGGTATCTAGCTTACCGACAGTTTACACTCTGGATATGGCACAGACTGGGCAAAAGAAACAGGAAAGTGCTGGCAGCCTGTGTGGTAACAGCTGTTAGAAAATCCTTCCCTGACCCGGGCGGCAAATATACAGGTTATGTACAATGGAGCGGAAGATTTCTTGGTCAGGTTGAATCGACACCTGTGAGCACCTACGAGAAGATCCTTTTCAGGTTTCTCGTACTGGGAGGCAATAGGTGGTGGGACAGTCCTGTCATCTGCAAGGACCTCAGCAAGTCTGTAGCTTGGATATTTTTGCCTTAGATCAAGCACCTGATGTACATAGTCTGAAGCAAATCAATGATATTCATATTTTTATGATAGTCATATAATAAGTAAGTTATATTATATGCCAATTTTTAATTGGGTAACAATGTTTGTGCAAATGAAACTTATTCAGGTTTTGGTAATAAATGTCAAAATAACATGTGTTTCATTTTAGATTAATGCATGTTCACACCAAAAGAAATTGGTACTTTGACAGGCTTGGGATTTTCCCATACCTGAACATGTTCAGTGTTCTAATAGCATTACTGCCACTAACAAAAATCCCTGAAGCCATAAACAAATTCCCTGCGGGCATAGCTCCTGTAAAAAAATGGCAATCCCACATCTTACGGTGTCCATTCACGCTGATTTGTTCAAAACAAGCAAAACTCCCCCGGAATCTTTGATTCTGACTAGGGCCATCCTCCAGATCAACACCACTGTATATAAGCATTCTGTGAGCTAAATTTTTCTTCCATCAAATAAAACCCTGTGATTACACTACAAACAAAACAACATTTACCTAACAGTTCTTCAAACGCCATGTCATCATCAGTTTCCATCTCAGCATCATCACTTCGTCAGTGAAGTCATAGTCAGGGTCAGTTTCCATCTCATCATCGCTGTCCACCAGATTCCTCCTAGGGCTCATATTGGGTGCCCCTGGTGACACTTTTGGTGGGATGGGCCAACTTGGGTACCTCTTGAATATTTCTTTATCCCAGGAAAGATAGAACTATGTGTTTGTAGAGACTTGTCAGCCATCTATGGTATCAATACAATAAGTATGCTACAATTTCATTCATCATAGCCTTTAAGGATGTCAATGTTTACAAATTGACTCTGAAAAGACACATGGAAACATACAACAGAAGTTATCCCTGCCAATGCATTTCACCATATATAATAATGCAGTTGCCTTGTGACACTCACCAAAACATTTGCCTTCACCCCTTATGACAAGTGAGAGCAAGCTTCATGGTCGGCAGACGGCAAGGCACTCGCCCCTGGTGTAGCAAACAGCGCGGACGCTGACAGGCGAAGTTTCTTCGCCTAGCCGACGTCGGCAGTACTTGAGTGTGACACCTCAGTCTGTGATTCACCACTGTCACTTGATTTATCTATCTGCTCAGCTGCCAATACCATTTCGGAGCCTAGGTTTCTTACGAAATCCTAGACTTTTGAGCAGCTCTGGGTCAGTCTCATAAGCACTTTTCTCGAAATGGTCAGAACATAGAACTGTCGTATAACTATAACTATAAGGGCAAGGACTCCAGTGTTTACGCTTGACTTTCGACACCCATATGCGGCGCATATGTCTTTTAGAAACAAAAAAAATCACGCCTGACTTCACATTGTTCCGACAACCAAACGCACAACAATAAGGTATAATCCACACCAAGAAACGCACCAGACCGTGAAGAAAGACGAGTTAGTCAGTCACACGCTGTCAACCAACCGGGCAGGCTAAAGATGGCGATGAATATTCGCAAACAACCTGAATGACGTCACTGTTCGGAAATTCACGAATTTTACCGAGCGGTATCTTGTCAGATTCGACGTGGGAAATATACATTTAAAAATCATTTTTCTTAAAGAAAAAAAGCGCGCAGTCACCTTATTTTGGTCACGATTCCCTTTTAAAACATAGAACTTTGGAAAAATGGAATAAAAAAAATCTTTGTAGTTGACCTTTAAGGACTACGTAATAAGGAGTTACATTTGGCAAAGAAAACAGAACCCAACTCCTGTGACATTTTTATCAGTTTTCAGATGCACGATTTTACAAAATGAGCTTGACTATTTTGCTATCAACAAGACGCATGTAAAATTGTTATAACTTCTTCAATGCGGGAAAATCATTAGAAAGCGTTACACGCGTATGTTGCGTTACACGTCCCTAGAAATTGCCATGAAGTAGTCACGATCAGCATATCTAAATGGCACCCATGATGTTCATGGAACAACTCACCTGACACGACGGTACTAATCTGGCACTGGGAGCTATATTGGGTGGCACGATTTAACTAGACGAGTTGAATTATTTTGCGTTCACAATACGCATGTTAATGTCGGAAAACGTTACAAGAATATGTTTGGTTACAGATGCTAATGCTTCCGAAACACCTCCGATGGCACAGTTAATATAGGCCGTCATTCTATCAGCCTGTATTTCGCATATCTAGCGTCTCAGTGACGTAATTAATTCTTTAGATAAATTGACGCGACATCTTATCCGGTACACAGGCAAGTATGGTAGGGATGGATTATTCATTTGCATTGCTATTGTGCCAGTTGGGACTGGATCATTTTGCGCAACAATCAACGAACGGCATTGTTGAGTAGTGATTCAACAAGGAATTTATCGGGTGGGTTTGATTATGACGATGCACATATATCAAGTGTCAAGCGGATATGTTTGACGACAAATTGCGCATAATCGTCAGCCAGATGCGTTTTGCTGAATCTTTGTCTGTTATATTGGGTTCGACATAAGTCGTTTAGACAATTCCCATATAACATCCGATAGATAACCATGATTATCAAGCAGTGAGATTTCAAGACTATAGTTATCTCTCAGCAAATTCCGTCCACTGTGCCTATGCGTGTATATATATATATATATATATATATATATATATATATATATATATATATATATATATATATATATATATATATATATATATATATATATATATATATATATATATATATATATATATATATATATGATACCTAATTTATGCATCTCGCTCATTTGGAGCCCTTGGACCAAGGATATCAGGATATCGCCAATTATTTCATTCTCAAATAATACAGACTACCTTCTTCTTGCTCATGACGCAATCACTCACACTAAATTCAATGATATAGAGGAGTTCAACAGCAAGAAATTTGGCGTTATAAAACTGTGCGTAGTTATAACCTATACAAGTCAAAGCATGTGCACAGCATGCTTTACCTTCCTATGACAGATGCACCATACTGTGCAGTTCAGGCAAGGTGTAATCCATGTACATTTGTATCAGTTTATTCGAAGAAGAGAGCGGCAAGCCGAATGCCTCCAGTTGCACCTGTGTTGCTGAACAAGATAAAGCCTGCACTCATGTGACTGCAATTCTCCCCTTTGTTTTGTGTAGTGCATGTCGTCCCAGGATACTTAAAACCATACTGAATGCCTTAAAATATGTATAATGTCTATCTGTAATGTTGCGGTACATAACAGCATAGTTGTCATGGGCACAGAGCATGGGTAGGACATTTTCAATAGCTCGCTCAATTATTTAAATGGTAAGCTTCATGAAAATGTCCCTTTCAATTTATTTTGCGGACTTTGTGAATAGTTTGAATGGTTCTGTAGCTCCGTCAAGTAACTATGATTAAGTCGGGTCTTGACACCCAATAAGTTGCCTTTAAATCGGCAGGTGGTGCAAGAGGTGTGGAAAAAACGGATCTGCTTGGTGCAGCCCGAAATGAATTGCAGCCATCATTTAATCCATTAAATCAATAAGCTTTCATCTTCCAAGCACCTCAGCTGCTATCCGTGTTTGCCATTTCTACTAAAAGACACAGCCACAACTGTGAGTAGAATATTATTTTTGTAGTTTTGTGTGACTGACCTTATTTGCAGCAAAGGTGTGACATATATGTGTGACAGATCTGTCTCAAGTATTCGGTAATAGAAAACATTATATACAGTAGCGAATCTTGGCTTTCTCAAAAAGATATCGTCAGCCAGGTCACTTGCAGATGATTTCATGTTTTATTTTGGAACATGAATGGCAGTCAATAAGCAAGTGTATCAGAAACAAAAGTACCCCAAAGAGCCCACAAATAATCCACGGCTTAAACCAGGCGTGATGCTCTAATCGTTTCAAGTTGAAAAGGCCAAAAATGCGGCAGGTGCCCCAAGTTTAAAGATTAAAGCTGTTACCAAAGGTCATCACAATGCATAGCCATATGCATATCTGTGTTATAGATATGTCATATCGGACAAACTCTCAGGTAGTTTCTGCGCGCTGTATGTATGTTCGGAACAGGAAATGCTGTACTCCAAAAGGTTTATTCGCACGTTACCTGCCTTGTTCGGGCTACAGGTGATCATATCTGAATAAACCTCTGTTTTAAACGTATTTGTTATTGTTAAAGGTGCTCGTTTAACCGATTAAAGGTTTTCATAACTTTTGGCTTGATAGAAGTACTATAGCTAATTTAGAGATGATTGTAAGCATGTTGGGCTTATACTGGCTGTTTACACCCCTTTACAGTGATTTGTTGGCAAAAGTAAGCATACCATGACTTTTTGAGACACGTCGAGTTTTTTTATAAAGAATGTATTTACTCATGTATTCGGAAATTTAATGGGAGTGTTTTATTCATGGTCAAAATATTTAATCCTGTATTGTGGGCATTGCACCTGATACCCAACGTTGGAAGGTAATATTTTGATGCTCGCAACAAATATAAATGTGTTTCAGTGCTGAGATGAATTGTGTTGCAGCTGTTATTTTAGCAACGACACATAAGTTCTTTATTATAAGCTACGTACGTTGCTGACTAGAGTTTGCAGCTGTTAAGAACTGCTATTTCCTGGCAAAAGTTGCGCCTTCCGGATAAATTGCGTTTAATCGCATTCTGTTCAAAGCCGGCTTACTTAGTGACAGTTGCAAGCCAAGTAACTTACCGTATCTGTTTGTTTCTTTAAATACCAGGATGACCTATCACGCCATTACGTCCGTTCGTGATATTCTAAATATTATCCAACAGTGCTTATTCATGGTTTTCTTGCGTTATGTTGGTAGATGTGACGTTTCCCTTGACAATTATCTATAATTAAGCGCTGGTTAAGAAGATGGTCCCTCATCTAGTTACGAAATAATAGCCGAAGTTTCTCCCCCTTGAGATTCGTCCACCTACGTCATGACTCTTCGGATACCTTGGTTTCTTGGTCATAACGCGGAATGTCTTGAATTATAAAATACTTGTGTGAGCTGTTAAAGTGCGTACCTACATGACCGCCTTTAAGACCATTCCGCTGCATTGTCATCATCATTTATTCGTTTTTCAAATTCAACCAATTTGGTTGTCAATATAACAAACTGTAAGTTCTAACACGTACAAGGTTCTAACACGTACAAGGGCATTTTAATTCATCTCTCAGCATACAAGACTCAATGCAGATATAAAAAGAAATGCAAATGGTAATCTCCATAACATAGAATGGCCAAATGGTGGAAGGTCTAATCTAAGTATATGACGGAAGCTTATCAATTTATCAACCCTTTATTAGTTGTCAGACAGTCCATCAAACGTGCTGGCTGATTTGTCATAAACAGAAGCTGTTAGTCTCTACAATATTGTTGCTGATAACTAACTGCCTGATTGTTAGGCGATGTCCGTTGGAAATAAACAAATAAAGATAAAAGAGCAACTGCTAATCAGTACTTGTGTTTCAATATATAGCCCCAAAAGTCGCACGTCGTAGGTTTTACTATTCTGGAACATAATGTAACTTAAGTTTGTATGTTGCAGCCGAACGCAATTATGCTGCTCCAGAACATCCTTCAGTTCCTTCTGGTCTTCTATGGAGAGCTTGTGACTGGCATCTCGGAGGTCTATAGATCATCAAACAATCTAGTCGCGTTACCTGATATGCCAGTTAATGTCACAGAAATATACCTAGAACATAATCTCATCACTTCATTACACGAGCAGGCTTTTGAACGCTATCCTTTATTAACGAAAATTTCTTTGAGTTACAATGAATTAACACATGTATCGGACAATGCATTTGCCGGTACCAAGTTAATTTACATAAACCTCAACAACAATAAAATGTCACAAGTCCCTTGTATAATCCTACCGATGTTGAAGACACTCTTTATGAACAAAAACTCACTTAGTTATCTTAACTTTGATTTGATTAGTTCATGTTACCAGTCGCTAGAGCTTCTTTATTTGAATGACAACCCCATCGGAGGAAATATTACTGGCTCACTTAGACTCCAAAATTTGACTTCACTGTTTCTTTGGCGCACTAATATGCGAAACATCGAGACATTGATCAGCGTCAAGCAAAGCATAACTTATTTAATGCTGGGAGGCAACGTTATATCATATGCCAATTTCGCGAATTATTCATCGTTGAAAAATTTGTATTTACACTATAATAATTTATCTGTTCTCGCATATCTTTCCAAGTCCAGTAGAAAGGATTTTTCTGGGTCGAAATGCTTTTTATTCCCTGATCAATCTTTCTTGTTTGAATAACACTCTAAGAATGGTAACGTTAGACCACAATATGATATCAAGCATACCTCACGATGCATGGACGAATTTCTTACGTCTTACATATATCAACATAAACACAAACAGAATTGAGAAATTCCCATGTAGTGCAGTAAATGGAACGATAGTTAGAACACTTGATTTATCTCATAACATTTTGGGGATCATACCCAATCTAGACTGTGTAGGATCGACATTGACCTGGTTGAATCTAGGCAGCAATGATATCACTATAGTTGAGCATGCGCAAATCAAGCATCTGGTGGAACTGACTTTTTTCAATCTGAGATCCAACCGAATCACCGTTATAGAGCAGGTAATGGAAAGAGTCAAGCTTGATGGTTTGTAAATGATATTGATTGACACATAGAAGTCCAGTAAA
This sequence comes from Urechis unicinctus, assembly GCA_034190875.2. Taxonomy (NCBI): domain Eukaryota; kingdom Metazoa; phylum Annelida; class Polychaeta; order Xenopneusta; family Urechidae; genus Urechis; species Urechis unicinctus. The sequence continues at coordinate 58,065,825 of CM067345.1, forward strand.
CCCAGACTTAATTTTTAGCTTGCCTTTTCAGCCTCCCGATTTCTTACAATCGGCGACATTCCTTTTCACCGACAACCCTCTGTATTGTGATTGCGCCCTGACGTGGATCTTTCAAGAGGCCTGGAAGGCAATACGCTCTAGAATTCCCGCAACTAATTCGCTATGTGCTGGGGGGGCATCTTCGGTAACAACGCTACCATGGTCCAACATTACAAAGGCTGATATATGCTCATATCAAGGTATGGTACTTTGAATTAATGACACTACGGAAGATTCTGTGAAAACTGCATACGAAGACATATTTAAATGTTTCAATATTGGTTCTGCCATTGCTCTAAATAGTTGTTGTGATCATCTGGCCTGCAGATTGCGAATCATACTATCTCAAGTCGAGCGTCATTAGGGATCAACTAGTTGTAACACAAACGTCGTTCCCCACTGAAAATGTTCTTGATTGCTGGATGATATGCACACTTCACAATGCTTTGTGTACTGCCGTCAGTGTGACCGTAACTGACTCTTCTGTCACCTGCTACTTGTCAACAGACACGGTTCCGACGTTTCTCCCAATGCACGGAGCCCTGACGCACGTCTTTGTACCAAGATACTGTCGTCTTTATGATCGCATTGTAGAAATATGATGTCCTTAAGAGGCGGGTGTTTTGGGATCCAAAACAAATATTGAGTATGCATCAGTACATCCCATTTGTTGGAAAAGTTTGCATAAAATATATTCAGTTTTTATGAATATGTGGCAATTATACAGGTCCCGAATATTTAGCTAGTCCTGATGTCCTTTCCATCTCTTATTAAGGCGCTGTTGGTACACTGCACACAATGGTTTGCATAATAGACGTTCGGTTTATTTCTGTATTTGTAAATATTTCTCGTAATCAAATGCTTGTTATTTGCAAAATTGGCTTGTATTTCTGGAAAACTGCATGGCATTTTAGTAACCGATTGCTTTGCTCACTACTAGAATGCATTTGATTAAACCGAAAAATAACGCATTTAAGGCTTAGCTCCATTAATCACTCTGTACTATGGATTCTGAGCACCACATGTTCTTAACAGATTTAAACTACGCAATTATTGTTTTACTTGTACAGCCATTTATCGATGCACGTCTGTAAGTAGTAGCTTGTAAAGGAGTATATAGTGTAAACATGTATACATACCCCAAAAGGGTTGTGCCAAAAAAGTCATGATAGTTTTGTCATGCAAAAAACCACCATATTTGACATTTTATATAACCAACCATTTTGGCAAGTTTATATAACCAACCATTTTGGCCACTTTATATAACCAACCATTTTGGCCACTTTATATATCCAACCATTTGGTTTTTTTAATCGGCCATATTGGCCATTTTAGTACACAAAAGGGCCGGCCAGCTCTTTTTTCTCTTCGATATTACCAACCATTTCTAACATCGTGTGCTTAGGATTGATGATCGTCGCTGGCAAAAAGTTAGATAGTTTGCATTAGAATGATTGGTTCAGTTGACAGTTCATGAGGCAAGTGTATGCTTTGATGGCTGGAAATGCGCTTCCTGAGATAAACAACAACGGCCGTCGTATATTTGTGTGTAAACAATAAGAACAATTAATGGAACCAAACAGCATCCATTACAAAACACCCTCTAGTCGCTTGAAGTATAGATAATAATCCAAAGATCATCCATTGAGTTATAGCCAAAGCTATATATATGCACGTAAGGTTGGATTTATACGTATAAATCATTATCTTGACCATTCGTGAACGACTTTTAGAGGACCAACAGTATACACCAGGTTTATAAAGTGGCATATTATCATTCAAGATATGCCGAATGAGTAATAATTAAATAATGCTAGTAAAAATGTACTTAAACAATTTGTCCACGAAAGGTTGGAGTCAACGAATGGTTGTAATCGTCAATTATGAGTGAGTTGTGAGGACGTGAATTGGTGATTACCTCATCTCTTCCAATCAGACTGGCACGTTTTGAATGACAGGCCTAGACATGCAGGCCGAAGCATTCTTAATCAAGCAGTTTTTGCGAATCTATATCGACGGGTTACCATTGATCTTGTATATGAGGTCATTTCCCACCTCGTTGGACTTTCGTCCACGGCGCCACTCGTTAATGCCTTTGGTGTAATTAGCCTGATCCAAGCTGATATGATTTGGTGACGTGTTGAAATTCAATTTGGGGGGGGGGGTGGGGGGTTCACTACACTGTGGCAATGCAGGCGATAAAAAAAAATTCCAGTGAGGGAGATGAATATCTAATTTTGGAGATCAGATATATATGGGATGAAGGAAAACCAAGCAGACACGTTCCACTTCGTACAAAAGGTGAAGGTTTGTTTAACCTGATTGCCAAGTACTAATGAGTACGAGCGATTGTCTGAATATACTACTAGATAGTTCTTATTTTGCTCCAGTAGTCCCCTTGATAAATTAAACAAATAAAGAAAATATAAGATAATACAAAAACAAACGAAAAGTTAGGCTGCTTATATAATGACTATTTCACATCGCCGACTATGGTATTCGCTAGTTTGTCACTCACCGCCATGATCGACGCACACAGTGGTCCGACATTGTCGGGTCACTGAGACAGGGACCAAAAAGATTATACAAGCAAAACCAACAGAAGTATAGAAATCTCCAACGAGCGACTAAAATATGAAGGAAGTCGGGTGTGATGCTTATTGTAATCTAATCGGTTTCAGCTATTGAGTGACAATTACTATCGATAAAATGTATTCCCATCAACTACACATGTCGTCCGCAAAAAATGTTTTGTTGTTTAATTGATACTCCTGAAACAACCAGTATGGAGCGCGGCAGCCTGATCATCCGCTCATTATAGATGATGTAATGAAGGTAAACGTGACATTGATGTGCATAATCCTGATTATTATTCGGCTGGTGGTGACATAGCGTGATCTCCGTGTTGCTCAAACATGAACATCACAAAAATCTCGGGCCCAGCTTACTATTTGGCGGCGCTTGTCATGGCGCGATTTTGCCGTTTTCTTGAAGTGAACATGGCTAACCGACCTAACAATATCACGTCGTGTCTCACAGGTTTTGTGATACAATGCAACATTCTTGGCATACATAAACGGCATAGCATAAAAAACCTAATGGGATAATGAATCGTCAATTAAAGTTCAGGCAATTGATGGCATCGATATATAACAACACACGGCACCATATTCTACAAATTGCTCAGATATTGCTTTGATATAACCCTGCCAAATAACTAAGGAGCGTTTTCACACTTCACAGATATATTCATATCCTAGTAAAACAAGGGGAGCTAAGTGAAAATAGTATTACGACAGTTGCAATGAACGCTGCTCAGATGCCTTAGCAGAATGAAATAATGTGCTTACAAGCGTGGATTGAGATGATTTGACAATCAGCCTAGAAAAAATACGACAATATATTAGCAAATATTTTCGCTAGCTAGATGTCGAAGAAAATTTGCTTCACACTTTCCAGGCATCTTAGTGCATTGCTAACATAAAGCTTTGGTGCCTTATTCGTAGTTAAATAACATGGGTGCTTTTAAACGATCCACGATGCCACGATTAGAAGCTCATGTATGCATCATATCTAACTTGACATCAAATGTTACCGGATATGATATCTTAACAGCTCAGAAATATAGCGTGTGACTTAAGGCACAGACGCATTAATGTAAGGTGAACGAACCATGAAGGTGCAGTTACTTACCAAGCAAGCCATTGCTTTAGACAAGCATCTGCGAACAAGCACATGTACTTCCCTCTCACATGTTGGTCTTGCAAGGTACCCTCTCAGGGATATCAATAGAAATGTGTCACACTGATAATTACATTGATATTTAAGATTTCATCATGTGCATCATATATATATATATATATATATATATATATTTATATATATATATATATATATAAATATATATATATATATATTTATATATAAATACAAATGCATATTTATGAATACATATATACATAAATATCGTGTGTGTATACATATAAATTTATATATACACATACATATATACATATATATGTAAATATATATATATATATATATATATATATGTCTATATAAATATATATTTATATATATATTTATATATTTATTTATATGTGTATATATATGTTTATATTGATATGCATATATATATTTATATATATATACATGTATATATATATGTATTTATATATATATACATGTATCTATATATATATATATGTATGCATATATATATATATATATATATGTATATATATTTATATATATATATATATATATATATATATATATATACATATATATATATATATATATATATTTATTTTGAATACATGCTTACATATACTAAGTATAATCAAGATAATACTGAGAATCATTCGATCTTAATACACAGCGCTTTCGGGGTGACATGTACTGCACTAAGAACCTCGGCAGTTTGGCCTGCCGCAAATGTGCGTCACATGTTAGGTGTCGTCAGATATCATGCCTGAAAGAGTAGGTCAAACATCTCGGGAATAAACTATTTGATTACAACCTGTTTCAAGGTGCTCATAATAAATTTCTAATACGTTATGTTGACATATTTACGCGTCTTTTTTGCAGATGTTGTTGTTTAGAATTCCTCGAACATACGTTATGGAACATACGTTATTGACACACCAAATCTTTCGGACTCTGACATCTAATAGCATTACATAACATGATTTATGAATATTTTGAGCAAAGCTATAAGAATGCTTTTTGATCAGAAGAGTTTCCCAAAAAAAGCAACACTAAATACAATAGGAAATCGACACTTAATTTTCCTTAACAAGAGTGACACATTATTTCCAATAGGATAATCGACTCGGCCAATGATTTCGAATGGCTTGTGACAATCCATGTAGATTCTGACCCCGCATTAGCCGGGCTTTCTTACAGGGTTTACTGCTTCTTTCAGGAAGCTATTTTAGCTCCAAATAATACAAGTGTAACGTTAAAGATCACTATTAGGTGAAATCTACATCAAGCCAGTGCTTGTAGGAAAACAACTACAACTGCAGTTATTGGTGGATTCTCAAGCTGTGAGGTGAAGCAGGAAGTATATGTGAACAAAAAGACGTACTTAACTATCCCTTTATAGCTGATGAAACACAATTGGGGTGCTTTCAAATGATATGGCTGAATGCAGCCTGAATGCAGCATGTTTGTGGATTTGAGGCAATAGCAAAAGGAGTTAAAGTCGAAGATTAAACCTCGGAGCAAGTATTTTGTCAGCCATCCAATGACTCTCATGTGGCAACCAAACATGATCCTCGTGGCTATATGTGCTTATGGGTTTAATCTTACACATGCCGTTCCACAAAATCATTTTCTCTTTGACCTGATTTCAATTTTAGCATGTTTTCCGTTAGCGACCCAATGCCATTTTCACTTTTTCTTCATAAATGCGATATAATTGGTACATCAGATATGCAGAATCAGGTAGCTCAATATGACTAGGAGAGGCTGCGTAACGATAGCAACATCAGAGGTGAGCGACTGACGCTACCAAAGTTTGATGACTGCTATCCATTGCGGATTGAAAATTCACTTACTTGGGAATGAAATGTAATGGACAACTTCGCTCTATTTATGACGAGTAAGAGGTTTCCTTTTACTCCTTTGCTGGCTTCACTAACCTGGTTAGACACACCCATCATGGTCATTAGCACCTAATACCTTACACGTCGTGAATGCAGACATGCTTCAACTAAGTCTATAACTGCTTGGCGCTTCATGACACGATCGTTGGAAATGAATACAGGCACATTGAGTTAGATGGGGCAGCCAATGATTTGAATGATCACGATAAAAAGAGATTATTGAACAAACAGCGGCACATTTTGTGTTTATAAGAGCCATTTAGTTATTAATAATGCACCGGTTCAAAGATGTTAATGTTCTCTGTATTGTTTGAGAAAGTAAAATGTAATCTGTGAAGAGATGGATTTTTTTTGGAAATGAGGTCACACAAAAATTCTGTTATGTCCTTAATAACAATTTGTAGCTTCCAATAGGTGACGTGTAGATGATATTCATGGAAATAAAATGCCTTTTATATTGCCGTATATATTAACGAGCTGCCTCAAGCTTCAGAGAAGAATTGTTAAAAGAACCTTGTAGTTTTATGAGACGTGATTCAGTAATGATGAGTGACTGGTGCTTATGATATATTGTTTTTATTAAGAACAGTGCTTGCAATTAATATGGCAGGTTATGTACTATGAATACGAACGTACTGATGAAATAGAAGTGAGAGTGGGCGTCGAAAGCCTATTGTGTTTTGTTTGACTTATGTCTTCTAAAGAAACTGGATCCGTAGAAATTAGGAAAATGCGAATGAGTCATGCTTTTTCAGCAATGAGCTGAATCGAAATATTCCATATAAGGTCTGATAGAACAAATTACATTAGACGTATTCCGGCGGATGGATCTTTTGCCCTTTCCCGACTGATTGCCTTCCATACTTTTAACGACGCCTCATTTTACAGACGACTAAAAAGAGGTTCACATTACGGCAAATTTAGTTCATTGTGTCCTAACTATTCGGTTTAATTTTATAACTCGGTGAATTTATAACGTGAGTTTAAATTAGAATGAAAATTACAAACAAGGCTAATTTATAATGAGCGCCTATTAAAAGAAGCATCACAATCAAGTTTGTTGATACTGCATGTGGTTATTAAAATTCATTATAAGCAGATTTATTAGTACTTGGCGTGGTTATTAGACAAAGCATTATAACTAGGTTTATTATTACTGCGCACGGTCATTACACTGATCACTACAACTAGGTTGAATAATAATGTGCAGGGTTATTCAGATGGTCATTACAACTAGGCTGATTAATACTGCACATAGTTATTATAATCAGCATTATAACCAGGTTTATTAACACTAAGTTTGGTTATTAGAAAACAATATTATAACTAGGTTAATACTCTTGTGAAATGAGAATTATAACTGGGTACATGTTGCGCATGTTTTTTTGAATTAGCATAATTACTCAATCAATTCGCATTGCACATGGTTATTATAGAATTAACACTAATACTGGGTCAAATGATAGAATGAGCGAAATAACTATGTTGATTATTTGTCATCAATGACCAATTTGTTTTCTAGATGTGAGTTCCAGGTTATTTCCCCGAACGCCAAATAAGAGGCAAGTTCTGTACTGTAGTGCGAGATATAGATCTAATAATACAGTTATAGACAGAAATAGCCGGATTGATAAAAGTGGCGAATAAGATTATTTTGATGTTGTGACTTAATGAGCAGCGGTATATGTGGGCTTGTGTCTAATTCACACTTAGCTGGAATCATTAGTACGGTGGCCTACACCAGGGTAGAAATACTCTCGTGTTGAAGACGTTTTTCACTTACCCATTGCGCCGTAATTTAGCAAATAGCTCCAAGTAGCTAATGCGTTTATCCTTTGATAAAAGTCGACAGCAGAATGTATTCAAAGACGTTCATTGTATAAGGCCGCTAGCTATGGATGTTGATGCCAAAAGAGAGCACGCTCTTGGAGGAATAATTCCATGTCCAATTGAATTTCCGCCAGGCAGTTTCCCCGAACAGCCAAGCCGAGATAGGTGGGGACAAAACAAATATAAATAGGTCAACTCAACCGCAAACCATTCACGCAGTAGAAAATTTGGCAGCATTACAAATGTTTGTAAGCTTGTGAAGGAAAGACAGCCTTCCTAACGCAACCAATTATTCTTCTGCATGAAAATAGACAACTCATTGTTGGCGTTATCTACGAGAGGGAACAGCGGGTTCAAGCGGAGAGAAAAGTAGAGCTGTAAATGGAGCTCGGGACGCAGGCTATGTAAGGACTAAGGCGCGATTCGGGGAGGACATTGAAGGCGTAAATGAGAGGCGTATGATGATGACAATAATTGTCATCTTATCAATAACCTGTATACTGCCAGGCATTTGTTTTCCATGCAAAGTATCAAAGTTATTTAAGTTTGAGATGACGTAGTTGTCATGTACGCAATGGTTGAAGTCTCAGTTCACAGAGAAGCAGTTCTGCTATGGGATGAACATGCTACGCAGTGATGGTCACATGATATATGGGCTTCACGTCAGCATGGTGTCACTCTCCCCGTTTGACTCAAGGCAGCGGATAGCCACGAACGGCGTAGACATCTTAGCCTATGGTCACGTTAATTAACATGTCCGGCCTGAGGGGGGTCGGACCCGACCCGCCTTTCAGCCGCCTGGCCCTGTTGCGAGTCACAATACAAGTGACAGGGAGCAAAAATCTAAAACCCTGTATAAGCGGAACTGGCACACGTTGGTTTAATTGACTGAATTGCCCCAGTACCGCCATTTTCTTTACTACTTCTGGACTATCATAACGCTTACCAGTGCATTTTAAGTCATAACGCGATTGCTCCGGTCGTAGAAGTAGTTTCGTTGTCAGATTCGCTTGTTGTTGCCGAAGACGTGATAACGAACAGAACGAGTAGCAGTTTTGACCAGCGAGTCGTTCATTGCACAGGTGATTTTAAACTACCACCGTTTTCTGTAATGTTGAATCATAGAAGATTGTGAAAGCGGTGTCGTCAAAGTAGTGTATGCTGTATTCCGCGATATAGTTTCATTGTAATGATTGTTGTGGCCCTGAGTAGCTTCCTGTAATGGGGTCAATACACAACGATTAAGATTAATGTATGAGGGTAGATATGCTAGTGAAGATAGCCGCCCACAGATTTGTGCTGGTGTGTGGGTCGCCGGTATTTGAGGCCATGTTGACGGCAGGACGAAAAGGTGATATTGTGTTGGAGGACGCGGAGCCGGCAGTGTTCGACGCAGTGCTGAGGTTTGTTTATTGTTTGTGATGTTATTCCGGTAGCAAAGATAAATCATACACATTAGTAAAATAGGGAACTCAGAATATTTATTTAGCTTATTTCAATTTGCGTGCGGTTTTCCAAGATTAAGATTTAAGATATATTTTCTATGATAGTAAATTGAGATGCTGGCCGCATGTTCTCAGGTTCCTGTACTGTGAGCAGATAGAACAGAAGGTAGATACCGTTTTGGGTGTCTTCACGCCGCAACGAGGTATGAAGTGTCTCGGCTGGTGTTAAAACGTACCGGCTATCTGATGGGCACCATTGATGTCCACAATGTGTGTCTCTTTCTGAAAAAGAGTGTCCAATATGACGAAAAGGAACTGTTTGAAGGTTGTATTGATTTCATGCAACACTATCCAGGCTCTTGATTCCTCAGAATTCACTCGTATATCTCACCAAAGTCTGAAGAAGGTACTGGAATCTGACTTGACTTACACCCCGAGGTGTATACACAGCGTCTCTGCGATGGGCCGACGCACAGTGTACTGTTGAAGCCCAAGCTCTCACAGACGAAAACAGACGAGCAGTGTTGGGGAGATGTCTGTATCTGATACGCTTCCCTGATATGTTAATCAAAGAGTTCACAGGAGTGACGTAGAAATCCAAGTTGCTAGCTAACTATGAGCGTTTGCAGATCTTGGAATATATCGCCCACCGTGTGCACGGTTATGAGTATAAGGGGCCCAGGGTGTTTAGTGTGGCTAAGTGCAAACCAGGGGAAGAATACCGGATAAAAAGACATACGGGTTATAAATGTGAGATATGGGGCTGGCTGGAACTTCTTCTGTTGATTTCCAGTGCAGCAGAAGTGTGTGGATCACTCGCGTCGGTCTGTATGTTGGTAGCAAATGGCAAGACAATGAAGTTGTTGTGTGACTGATGGATGATGAGGGTGAGGTGCTGGCTGATATTGACAATGTGGTGATGAAGTGTAAATTCGATTTCACTAAGCGCAACTCTCACTCTCACGTTAATACAGACACCTAGCAATAAACTACCGTCAATCAAGACCAAATACTAATGATTATATTCGTGACCTAGGTCACTCATCATTTGGCGAGTAATTAATCATTTCTTAGTGATCATAGCGTATTAATCGATTCTTCTCTGATGTTTGTATCCATATTGCATGCAGGTCTCATTGGTTATCCCTTGTAAAACATTAATCGTGCTTAACATTGTCCAACTGGCATGGAGTAAAATAATCCACTGTTTAACGTCACAAATAAATCTTGAAATTTGATGCAAAATTAACCATGTGTAATTTATCACGCATTCATTCTGCACTTGACACGAGTGAGTGAGTGGCGTGTGTTGGGGGAGTGAACTGGATGCCAGAAACTCGTCGTGGTACACGAAATGATGAATCGAGTAATGGAAATGACCAGGAAGGGTCGATATTTCTTCAACGATTAACTGTGCTTTTTTCATGGACATGACATGATTTTCAACTAAGATATTCTGTAAAAGAACTATCAAGTCAGACACTATTTGTAACAATAAGTATCAACATTGTCTATTGAAGTAGAACATAAATAATTAAACCAGATCAGAAGATTACCTTCGACAAGGCATTCGACAACGTATTTTCACATAATTTGCGTGCATAGTTTGGTAAATTGAGCGACTTCAAACAGAAGTTAAACCTGAGTAGCATCTTAAAATTCTAATGTTTAATTATCTTGTAAAACGTCAACCTAGAGACATGATTAATATAACATAACTCATTATGTTTAACTAACTATTTCTAAACATATCATTGAATGCGCTAAATGAAATTGGACGACGTCTCATCATCTGGGTACACCAATAACGAGGCTAAAATGACGTGTTTTAGGGTGGTGATTGACTGCAGTTTCAGCTGATAAAATCACTTTCTTTAAATTTTAATACTATTCCAATCCCCAAAAAACTAATTTAAGGAAAACCAGAGCTTCAACTCTATTTTTGGCAAGAGCCAATTATTCTGATATTTGGTTGATATACTCAAAGAGCTAAGCAGCTACTTTCATTTTGAGCGTTGTAGGGTAATGAAATCAACACATACTGCTGAGGTAAGGTCTTGTGGAGCCGCTGTTCTGCTTGACTATTGACCAAACTCCACAAAGTTAATGCACAACACTTGGGGATGGCAACGATAATGTGCCAAGCACTTGTTTCCGGAATTCATGCAATGGGAATGATAAGCATTTAATAATATTTTTGGTGGATGTCATACCATGAAATCGGATAGGCAGGAATTAGGGAAATGTTCCGTATTTCGCAAGATGCAAAAGACGTCTTTCATCACATAATGTGTTTTTTTCTAATAAGATCGCGCATACCCGCTAGGTATATATAAAATGTTATGTATCTGGTAACGTTCACCCTGTCCCTGTTTGCTAGAATGAGCGTAAAACGAGGTTTCATTTTACCGTACGTGGTGAAAACTCTGGAACTTGCTGGCATATAGATAAGCGTGTACATGTATGTTCTACGTGGAGATTAATGATCCCTTTATCAGTACGATCCAAACTTGACGAGTTATGAATAGTGTGAAAACAAGAAGTGTGGTCGATATGGTAGCGTAGTGCGGTCAAAGTTGGGTGTGAAGCAGTAGCTTAAGCAGTAGCTTAATGGGATCAAATGTGTGTTAACTTTGTCATAGTAGCACCTTCAGAAACGATAAATTTTGTGTTGTAGCAGAATGGCTGGGCAACATGATATGTCCATACAATAGCTATTTAATGTCACCGGGGCCTTCATCAAGCTTGTGTTGTGCTTATTACATTCTTCACATCAGCATTACTTGATTTGGCATAAAGGATTGACGTGCAATGCCCGAGTATTTAATGTTCATGGTCACATATGTTCACTTCTATCGCCCCGACCTATAGGAAGTAATCTAATAGATACACCATGTGTGAATGTTCACGTTATAATGCCCAGGCAATGTGAATCAGTTTTGGCTACACCTTTGCTATTTAACAGCTATATCCGCTTAGACATTATACACCATAACCAAAACTAAACAGCACTTCTATGAGCTCATCTTTCGGTTTGTACGCGTACATCACATGGATGTCTAGATGCAAGCGTTATGTTCATTTACACCAGTGGCTGTTGTTATGTCGTGTCTGGCTCCAGAACGCAATTCCCAATCTGGTTCACTATATAAACTTATCATTAATTCTGTCCTTGCATTTGAGTCTTTCACGATAACAATATTTATCAATGGAATTGTGCTGTAAATTGTAGTGGTTAGCGTTTATTATACCTTGATGCTATAACTGTTGGTAACAGCACAGTTCATGAATTGATGTACCATGTAGATGGTGTTACTTGTGCTCGCCTGGCTGGTTATAAACAATGACATATTGATCCATTAGCCATGTTGTAGGCGCATTAAATATCGCCGGAATTAACGAATCGACACCTTGTCAACGTGCGATAAAGAGTATATGACTGTAATCCCATTTACGCGCTCTTAGCTCGGGATTGATGGCATCTATATTTTCCTCAACTTAGAGCTGCCTGCAGACGAACGACAAATGTATCCTCCGGGCCCGTCTGTTGTGGTTATCTAAAATCATTGCATCGAGATACCTTATATCACAGCGTCTGTTATTGATTTATTGTCTATCACAAAAAGCCTATTTAAACAACGAACGGACCTCAATTTTACTTTTGGGCATGCGAAGGCAGAGTACAATAATGTTTTCCACTGTATCTCATGAGTATTTCATGTCCGGTCGAATTATATTGTTATTCGATCAAGTAAACTTTGCGGCGCAAATTAAAAGATGGCTTTTTTAATATCGGTGTTAAACGTAGTAATGTATTAACTAAATGATCCCTGAGTGCCCTATATGGGGCAAAACAACCTGTTAAACTTTGCGCCTATGCTGTGAGTCAGGCATCTCGGGATTAAGTCATAGGATTACCTGGTGTTAAAGTAGACCCGTTATCGCCCGATCAGTGGGTGTTATTCAGGTGGCAGATTGTCGCCACATGTTTTATTTCATTTCAATTGTTTTAACCGCTGTACATAAAATGCCTCAAAGGCAATTTTTCGAATTTGTCTCCCACTGTCATTGTTTTACGATATCATTTAAACACATTTGCGGACAGCAAGAAGAAAAAGCCTGTATCGTTTCCTAACTCAGGTGTATATGGTATACTACAGTGCTTAGTAGACTTCAATTACCGACTTCGTCAAATAACAGCAGTGAATTAAGGTATGCTGATAAGGGCATGACCTTGCATAAGGTATCTACTTTAAATGATATTGCCCATTGGGCAGACTTCACCATCAACGGCATAACTCGGTGTACGCGGTAATTTTCAAATCTTACCATCAGGTAACAGCATAGCTTGAAATGAAACCAAGACGACGTGTTGTACTAGGGCACAAAACGCATTATAGATGACTTTTGAAGACATTGTATTCTTCGTGTCCATTAATTATCCGAGTCATATTCAAATATTCAACTCGCCCGGTCTCGTCAACTTAAGAACTGTAACTGGGATCAATGTTACAAGAAAACGTGAATATCAGCGTATAGCTATTTGCGCAATAAATAATCGTCCTCAGGTAGACAATGCAGTCGCGCGAGAGGTACCACATTGCTGGCATAGAATGGTCAATGTCAACGCTTGCATTCCATGTTTCTCGCTTTGTCCGAGACACAAAAATATGCATCCAGAGTATAACTCCTAGTATCAGATCTCATTCCATAATAATCGATAGTTATGCATGGTGTCTAATACACAAACTTACCTGCCATTGTCGACTGGTGTCGGCAGCATTACAATCAATGCTTCTGGAACAATTCTCTTAACTGGCAACTCATCATATGTAATGCAATACGATTCATACACGAATGTATGAAGCTAAGAAAAAACCAATGGCTTTAAAGACGGCAGATATGACGCGGAAACCAACACACAATGAAGATGAGGACGAAGGAGAGGACTAATGTAGCTGTTTTCTGTCGTATTGCAAATCGTCTTGCGACTGGTCCAGTTGGCAACGCACAACCGCTACCACTTGTCCACAGACTGCGCGCTATAAGACCAAATACTACACCAAGAAATACAAGAGGGAATGCGATATCGCTCTTTAAACTTGTTTGTAATACACATGAAAGTGGATGAAGACAAATAAGATTTATTAGCTATGAACATATACAAACACGCCATGCAACGCCAATGTGCAGCTTGATATGATTCGTAAAACAGATGAAATGCTAATTATACCGATATGCATCTGACAACCGTCCATTTATGTACGTAGGAAACAAGTCAATGCTGAACATGTATAATCAATTGGGGGTCGAATGTGAAATTAACAATGTGGCTCGGAGTGGATGTTGATCTCATGGATACACTATATATGTCCTAACAAGCTATTACTTACAGACGTGCGTTGATAAATGGTTGTACAAGTAAAATATTCATTGCGTAGTTTAAATCTGTAAAATATAACATGTGGTGCTCCGAAACCACAGAACGGAATGATTATTTGAGCAAAGCCATAAACGCAGTATCTTTCAGTTTAATCAAATGAATTACAGTAGTAAGCAATGCAATCGATGGTGCAAGATTACTGAATGCCATGCAGTGTTCTAGTAATACTAGCTAATTTTGCAAATAACATGCACTTAATTAGGAGAAATATTTACAAATATAGACCCTAACCGGATGTTTATTATGCAAACCACCAGGCAATGCACAATCAACAGCACATTAATGCAAGTTAATTATAAATTTTTCAGAACCAGTATAATTGCTAAACATTTATAAAATACAGAAATATTTTTCACGCAAACTTTTTAAACATATTATATTACATATTATATTTCTACCATGCGATCATTCAGGCGACAGTATCTTGGCACAAAGACGTGCGTCAGGGCTCCGCGTATTCGGACAAATGTCGGAATCGCGTCTGTTGACAAGTAGCAGGTGACAGAAGTGTCAGTTATGGTCACACTGACGGCCGTACACAAAGCATCGTGAAGTGTGCATATCATCCAGCAATCAAGAACATTTTCAGTGGTGAACGACGTTTGTGTTACAACTAGTTGATCCCTAATCACCCTCGACTTGATGAAGTATGATTCACAATCTGCAGGCCAGAGGATCATGACAGCTATGTAGGTGCACAAGAGCAATGATAGAGCCAATATTGAAATATTTACTTGTATCTTCCTAAGCAGCTTTCCAAAAAGCCGAAATCTTTCTTAAATCTGCTGTACTGTCATTCGTTTGAAGCTACCATACCTTGATATGAGCATATATCAGCCTTGGTAATGTTGACCCATGGTAGAGTTGAAAACGAAGTTGGCCCCCCAGCACATAGTGGTTGGGTATCGGGAATTCTTGAGCGTATTGCCTTCCAGCCCTCTCGAAAGATCCACGTCAGGGCGCAATCACAATAAAGAGAGTTGTCTGTAAAAAGGAATGTCGCCGATTGTAAGAAATCGGGAGGCTGAAAAGACAAGTTTATAATTAAGTATGGGTTTGCTAGATAGATACGTCTATGTGTCGTTCAATATCATTTACAAACCATCAAGCTTGGCTCTTGCCATTACCTCCTCTATAACGGTGATTGGGTTGGATGTCAGATTGATGTGAGTCAGTTCCACCAGTTGCTTAATTTGCGCATGCTCTACCATGGTGATCGAATTGCTGCCTAGATCCAGCAAAGTCAATGTCGATCCTACACAGTCTAGATTTGGTATGATCCTCAAAATGTTATGAGATAGATCAAGTATTCTAACTATCGTCCCATTTAGTGCACTACATGGAAACTTTTCAATTCTGTTTGTGTTTATATTGACATATGTAAGACGTAAAAAATTCGTCCATGCATCATGCGGTATGCTTGAGATCATATTGTGGTCAAACGTTACCTTTCTTAGAGTGTTATTCAAACAAGAAAGATTGGTCATCGAATAAAAAGCATTACGACTCAAATTAATAACTACAGCTGGACTCTGTGAAGGACATGCGAGAACAGATAAATTATTAATTTTTAAATTTAAATATTTCAACGATGAATAATTCGCGAAGTTTGCATATGATATAACATTGTCTACTAGCATTAAAGCAGATATGCTTTGCTTGGCGCTAATCAATGTCTCGATGTTTCGTATTTTAGTGCGCACAAGAAACAGTTGAGTCAAATTAGGGAGTCTAAGTGAGCCAGTAATATTTCCTCCGATGGGGTTGTTATTCAGGTGAAGTACCTCTAGCGACTGGTAACATGAATTAATCCAATCACAGTTAAGATAACTAAGTGAGTTATTGTTCATTAAGAGTGTCTTCAGCATTGGTGGGACTATACATGGGACATGTGACATTTTATTGTGGCTGAGGTTTATGGAAATTAACTTGGTACCGGCAAATGCATTGTCTGATACATGTATCAATTTGTTGTAACTTAAAGAAAGTTTCGTTAATAATGGATAACGTGCAAAATCCTTGTCTTGTAATGAGGAGATGAGGTTATGTTCTAGGTATATTTCTGTGACATTAACTGGCATCTGAGGTAGCTCGACTAGATTTTTGGATGATCTGTAGACCTCCGAGATGCCAGTCACAAGCTCTCCATAGAAAACGAGAAGGAAATGAAGGATGTTCTGGAGCCGCATAATTGCGTTCGGCTGCAACATACAAACTTAAGTTATGTACGAGATATTAAATTAGAATTACGTTCCAAGAAAAGAAAATAAATAGTTAAATACGCGACTGATGGGGCGATATATTCAAACACAACTACTGATTATCAGTTGATATTTTATCTTTTCAAGCAGTTTGTTATCCGCAGCATTATTGTAGAGACTCTAACGGCTTCTGTTAATGACAAAATCAGCCAGTACATATGATGTACTGTTTGACAACTACTAAAGGGTTGATAAATTTGCTAAGCTTCCGTCATATACTTAGATCGGACCTTCCCCAATTGACCATGACACGGGACATCTAGACACTTATTGAACACATCTTCATACTTGCGCCACTCATACTAGATGCTAACCTACCGTCTAATGCATCACACCTCTATTGGATACGAACTTAGATAACGATAATTTTTAAACTTAAAAAGGAGTACATATACTGGGTAGGAAAAGCAATCGCTGTCGTTTCAAAATGAATCAGCGGTGTCTTCCTTGTTAAGGATGGCGAACACATCGGATGGATTGCTATCTTGGGACCGCGGCGCTGTATCAGTTTAAACATAACATGCTCATGATGTACAAGCCGGGGGATATTTGTAACGTATAAGCAACAAGAACGTGCGCAGTGTGCATGCTCATATAGTGAGGTAAGCTTATCCTAACAATAATATCATGATGATATATTTTGATCAGGTGACCAGTTGCTTAGATAATGTTTGTGCCAATGTGTACATGTCATTTGTCATAGCATCAACCAATATTCGATCATTTACACGGTGCATGTTATCGCATTCAAAAGAGGCGACGTGTGGAAATCACTGAAGTCAATTGGTAGGGAATGGCCGTAATGTAATTGCCCATCAGGTAACATGCGACAAGTACATAAATTATCGACATTATTCAGCCCATTCAGTTCTAGCAATATATGTGTTAAGCAATCAATCTTATGTTCACTGAATGCAACTACATAAACCAATACTAATGAGTGGCAATTAATGCATTCCTTCACCAGACAAATTGCACGTTCCCGTTGATTAAATGTCACCTCAGATCTAAAGTGCAAGCTACCACACATATTTTAGCTAAGTAACAATCTATTACCGCTCCTGCCTGCTGTGGGAATACAAAGACATCTTACACGGGCATTTTATCGAGCAGGTTAACAGTTGCGCTGTCGAAAACAGTAACATAACATACCTGCAAGCATTATATTACAACAGTATACGGACTTATGAGTGCATTAGGCATACAAAGCTGTGATGGGCGTTAAACACACCTCCCATCCAGTACGTGGGCGCGGGCACAATATACCGAAGTATTCTTGTTACTGACAGCATCTGGTAGACCTCATATATTTGTCGTCATATTTCCTAAAAAGGTTGTATATGGATATAAGGTGATTGATAACGTGTCCAAATGCCTATACCTCGTCAAGAGGTCATGGATCGAAACTTTACATTGCAGTCATGTGCCTGCTCACTAATTTACATGATTTTGGTGGTTGCACAATATTCGGTGACAATATCCACACTAGGGCTATGTAATCCGGCTTGCCAAATCTCATTGCTGAACTTGGCTGCTGTTACTTACACTTCCTCTTACGTTACAGTGTCAAGTTGGCTGACATTTGAAAATCATTCGTCCAGCAATTTGTACTGAGGCCTTAAAATTAATTGTTTTGCGTGCTTTGTGCCTGAAATTTTTAACAACCGCGTTAGATTGAGGCCAAAATGCTCAGCATGTCGATGAACATATCCGAGATTCCATGCATGTTAGAACACTGCCGCGCCGCTACAAGCATTCACAACTTCCGTGAACTCTGCGAAATCAATGTTTGGTGTTTTGCCTCTTTTGCAATCGTAAATACCCAATACTTAATTTCAAGAATAATTCTGGCGTTGAAATGTGGGTTAATAACATGGCTTATACACTACTGAAACGTTACATCCACCCACATAACGCAAGCGAACCATGAATAAGCACTGTTGTAATCAATATACTAAATCACTGTAATGCGTGATAGGTCACCCTGGCTTTTAAGGAAACAATTACTTTGGCTGCCAAGAGTATTTGAGACCATGCACTTCAGGGCAGTTCTGTGCGTGATAGACGTGGCGAGACCTTGCTTGAGATTTATTGCACCTTTAGCACATTCAGATACGGTAAGTAACTTGGTTCGCAGCTGTCACTAAGTTCGCCGGCTTTGAACAGAATGCAATTTAACACAATTTATCCGGGAGGCGCTACTTTTTCCAGGAAATAGCAGTTCTTAACAGTTGCAGACTCTAGACCGCACCATACGTGGTTTATAATAAAGAACTTATGCGTTGTTGCTTAAATAACAGTTGCAACACAATTCACCTAAGCTAACGAAACACATTTATATTTGTTGCGAGCGTCATAATATTATTGCCAGCAATACCGTATTAAATATATTGACCATGAATAAAACACTCCCAGTAAATTTCTAACTACATGAGTAAATACACTCTTTATAACAAAAATCGCCGTGTCTCAAAAAGTCATGGTATGCTTTGTTTTTGTCAACAAAGCAATGTAAAAGGTATGTAAATAGCCAGTATAAGCCTTACATGCCAACAATCATCTCTAAATGAGCTATAGAAAATCTATCAAGCCTAAAGGTATTTAAACGTTTAATCGGTAAAAGAGCACCTTAAACAATAACAAATACATATGAAACAGCGCTTATTCAGATATGATCACCTGTAACCTTAACAAGGTAGGTAATGTGCGAATAAACCTTTTAGTTACTAACGTATTAAGCAAATAGGCGATAGACCCTTTACCAGCCTAGTGAACGTGGCTGACTTCCGTGTCATCGCGAATCCAGACGCAATATAACTGCAATGGTCAAAATAAGGGATACAGGCAAACCTTGTGATTATAAAGGGACAACATATCTGTAGTAAATATGGCATATGGGGGTGGGCAGTACAATTAGCAATAAACGTCGCGAATCGGCCGAGGTGAGAGGAGATGGGTGGAATTCCCTGTACAGGTGTTCAGAACATACATTAGCGCAAAAACTAATTGAGAGTATGTTGATATGACATATCTATAACACATATATGCATATGGCTATGCATTGTGATGACTTTTGAAAACAGTTTTAGTCTTCAAACTTTAGGCCTCTGCCGCATGTGTGGCCTTTTTGACTTGAATCTATTAGAGCATCACACCTGATTTAAGCCGTGGATTATTTTTGGGCTCTTTGGGGTACTTAGGTTTCTGATACACTTACCGACTACCAGTCGTGTTCCGTCGATCCACGTGACCTGACTGACGATAACTTTTTGGGAAAGCCAAGATGCCCTACTGTATGATATGTGTTCTATCACTAAATACTTGAGACTGATCTGTCACACATATAAGCCACACCTATTCTGCAAATAAGGCCAGTCATACAAAACCACAAAATAATATTCTACTCACAGTTGTTCATGCGACGGTGTCTTTTAGTCGGAATGGTTGGGACCACGGATAGCAGCTGAGGTGCTTGGTAGATGAAGGCTTATTGATTTAATGGATTAAATAATGGTTGCAATTCATTTTGGGCTGTACGAAGCAGATCCTCCCCCCCCCACCCCCTCCCACATCTCTTGCATTATCTACTGAGTTAAAGTCCGCAACGTAATGGGCGTGAAGGCCCGACGGATTGGAAGTTACTTCAGGGAGCTGCAGAACCATTCGACCTGTTCACAATTAAGCAAAAAGAAATTGAAAGTATACTGGGACGACATGCACAACACATAACAAGCTTAAGTACATGTGAGAGGGGAGCGTTGGTGGTGATTAGTTAGGAGCCCGGAGAGATAAATAGAGTGCTTGGTTGGTTTACTGTACGGTTCACCTATCAATCAGTTTTTACAACCCAGCGGTTAGTTGCAGACATGTAACCTAGTCAGACAGTCACATCACAGCGATGGCAGCGTAGGGAATGAGGCCGAATCGAATATGTTTTATAGTTTCGCCATCGATAAGGAACAAGCTCGTTTATGGCGTAGTTGCTACGGATAGAATAAAAAATCTTTAAGTGATACCTGAATGCTATATATCTTCTTTGAGTATCTGATAGCATTGCATCAGTCAATCACTATAATTACAATGACACACTTTGAAAAACTGTCATGTCACAAAGAGCCTCACATTTATAGTATGTTTTAACACATTTCCTGAGGTTTTACTGAAATATCTCAAATCTTGTTGGCATATAACAAAAAGAGTCATATGTGCGACTTAGAAAAAAATAACCTGTTTTAGCTGTGGTAATGTGCTTCGGTGAAGTGTTCACGTTGATAAACCCCTTTATCTGTGGTTTCCTCTGATGATAAAGTGACAACTAACAACGTGGAAGTTAACATACGGATATCGTCGATACGTAATTACATTAACTTACTGATGAAGACGCTAATCTCCGCCATTATTACCGATAATATATACGTATCGTGTTTATCAATGGTGCAGAATGATACGATTTTATTGCCTCAAGCCTAATATACCGCCATGATAATTTGCTTTCTGGCATACAGCGACGCGCATCGCATAAGAAGATTCAAACACGAATAGTAGCACAAACAGCTCGAAGAAAAATATAAAAACAGCAGACCCATTCCTTACAACTTTATATCCATAAAAACCGAGTCCAAATGGTAGCTCTAATTAAATTGGTACTGGCTGCAAAGTTTGATTGCGTACTTTTGACCTTAAACTATGTCTAATCCCCTCGTGCCGAGTGGTAGCTGCTACTGGCCAGGGAAACAGTTTACTTGCGCCTACATCAGTATTCAATCCTTCGGCTTCCAATAAGCATAATGTGTGTTTAACACCAAAATTAGGTTAAACAACTTATAACAAACGAAAACCAAATTGTGTTATCAAGCGATCGCAACAAACAGGCTTCTTTGAAAGTTAATATTGCAAAAAACATAGAGGTAACGTGCTTTCACAGTAGCTGTTTGCCCCAACATTGTTTACAAAATTGCATTAATTTACAGCCCCGCGTTGAAATGCATTGATAAACATGTGATGTAGCCCTGTGTTGCGTGAATATGGCTGTCTTGGTTTGGATTTTGGTAATTACAAATTTTGGGATATTTTACTTGATGTTTGCCACATGTCAGATCCGGTCCTTAGTTTTGACTTGCTAAATCCCAGTCTGTTATAAGCCTTTTTATAGTTTAATGTCAGATGCGATAACTCTCGTTTGTGTTGATGTTAATGGGTAATGACTAATGCCTGACTTCATCCATATAATTACACCGACCACTCCTCAACACCACCGACACATCCTCAACACAACTGACATTTCATCAACTCTATCGACTTCCCATCAACATATCTGACTCATTAACTCCATCGATCCCTCATCAGCACCATCGGCTCTTCATGAATTCCACCCACACTTCAACAGCTCCATCGTCTCCTCATAAACTCCTCCAATTGCTCATCAACTCATCGGAAATTAACTTCGTACCGGTAAATGCATTGTCTGATACATGTTTCAATTTATTGAAACTCAACGAAATGTTTGATAGTAATGGATAACGCGTTAAAGACTGGTCTTGTAATGAGGTAATGTCCTAGGTACATTTCTGCTACATTAACTGGCATATGAGGTAACTCGACTAGCTTGTTGGATGATCTGTACACCTCCGAGATGCCAGTTACAAGCTCCCCATAGAAGACGAGAAGGAACTATAGAAATATTATGGAGCCGCATAATTGTGTTCTGCTGCAAAGTACAGACTTAAGTTATGTAAGAATACAATTATAACTACGCTCCAACACATAGGAATCAATCACGTACATTAGTAAAACACGCTACTTGCGACTGATGGGGCTATATATTGAAACACAACTACTGATTAAGAGCAGATTTTTTATCTTTATTTGTTCATTTTCAATGGACACCACCAAGTATTCAAAATGGCTTATTAATTAAAGCAGTTACTTATCAGCAACTATTCCTATTTTAGAGACGCTCACGACCCCTGTAAATAACAAAACTAGCTAACAGACTGGACTGCCTGATTACTACTATAGGGTCTGTCTACTGATATTCCCTCATATATTGTGATTACATATTCCGCCATTTGGCCATGACATGAGACATCCAGACAAATATTAGACACATCTCCACACTTCCACCAGTCAGACTATTGGAATAAATACTGTTCATAGCTTTAACCATGCAGCCAAATGAGCATACCGCAGCGCCTATATAAAACACACCGCCTAATACATAATGCGTCGATGGGACACCAACGTACATACACTTAATATTTAGATTTACTGTGTGGAAAAAGTAATTACTTGAATTTGTTATAGTATTTAAATGTCAAAAATGGATATCGCCACCATTGCATAAACAAAAACATTAATTCATTTTTCAACCTTTCCGGCTAGCAAGTGTGCATTCAGAATCAGTGTGCGGGAGACGGGGTATACTTAACCTTTACTGAATACGGAGAGTATATTCGACCGCATGAATTGTCAGTTATTAAACGTATGCTGACGTTTTGACCACAATGCCGCGGAATAAGAATGAAATGGAATTATTTTACATGTATGCAACGTTGTATCAGCATTAGCTAACGGGTCACAAATTGATGTTTATGTATTTTATGATTCAGGACATTCGGCGCTATGTCGAAGTAACCCAGGTCTACAAACACATCCCAACATTCAGGACGTAAGTGAATCAATCTCAAGAGGGAGAAACTTCGGCTTTTAGTTAGGAGCCCGCTGGGAGACCAGCTTCTAAACCAGCGCTCAATTATCGATATTTAAACGAAAGCTGCAATCACAGTGTGGCATTGTGCATATATACAATAAGGATCAATCACGGGTATCTAAAAATTATAGACATAATGCCTACTTCGCCGCAAGTTTAGGTGGAAGAGTATTCACCCAAAGGCAATGTGCTCTTTCATGAGATTATAAGACAAATGTCGTGAAATGCTATATTTTTGAAGAATGTCTGTATTATTGTATTGGCAATTGCACAATATTTTTGTGTTTAAATGATATCAAAGGTAAAAGCTTTTGGAACAGTAATTTGGTTGAATCAATCCCAAATAAACGCAATGGTGGCGCCAATCGCTGTCGTCTGAATGAGGTCATATTGCATTTTCAAAATGTATCAGCCGGGTCTTCCTTGTTGAGGAAGTTGGACAAATCGGGTCGATTGTTACCGTGTGGCTGTTACCAGTACGCCCGCAAACATCTATAAATTAGCTATAGTGCTTCTATCAAGCACAAACGTATGAACAAATTTCCGTCGGCTTTTCAATGAAATTGTTTCTATTCTTTATAAAAACTCGTGTATCAAAAAGTCATGACTTGCTTATTTCTGTTCACAAATTACTGTAAAAGGTATGTTAACAGCTCGTAAAAGCCCGATGCGCACGCAATTATCTTAAAATTACCTATAGTACTTCTATCAAGCTAAAAAGCATGTACAAATTTCAGTCACTTGAAGCAGTTCCTAAACGACACTATGTAGATAATTAAAAAAAATTAACATATTCAAATATGATCATATATTATCTTAGCAAGAGGGGTAATGGCGAACAACGCATTTTGTTACTTCCATGTAATCGCGAATCGAAAGGCTTTACACTAGCAATGGTCAAAATATGAGCTGCGGGCAAAGTCATGAGCACTACGAGCGGTTTGCTTTTGATTTCAAAAAGAACAAAAATGCCTGCAGTATATGGTGCGTGTGGGTTGGGGGTTTGGGGCAGTGCATTTTACAATGAACATCACGAATCGGCCGAGGTGAGACAAGCTTGGTGCTATTCCCTGTATAGGTGTTCAGAATTCAAATTTGCGCGGAAACTATATGATTGTATGTCTGATATGACATGCCGATCACACATACATTCATATGTATATGCCTTGTGATGACTTTAAAAAACTGCCACATATAAGTCATACCTATGCTGCTAATGAGGTCAGTTAAAGCAAACCACAAAAGTAATTTTCTACTCACAGTTGTTCATGCGGCTGTGTCTTTTAGTCGGAATGGTTGTAAACTCAGATAGCAGTTGAGGTGGTTGGGATATATAAGCCTATTAATATAATGAATTAGATGACAGTTGCCATCTGGATTTCACTTTGGGCTAGACTCAGCAGATCAATATTTCCCCACACATCTCTTGCACAATCTGCTTACTCGAAGGCAGCAACTTAATGGGTGTCCAAATCCCGAAGGATTTATAGTCTCTTAAGGTAGCGACGGAACTATTTAAACTATTCACAATACAGTGAAAATAACTGAGAGCGACCTTTTCAAGAAATATACCATTGACAAGATTGAACGAGCTACAGTTGATTTACTACCAATGCACTGTGCCCATGACAACGATGGTGTTATGTACAGCAACATTACACGTGGTCGTTATATAATTAAAGGCATTCAGTATAGTCTCTTAGTATCATGGGACGACATGCACTACACATTAAGTGTGTGTGAAAGGGGAGAGCTGATTAGTAAGTCCAGGTAGGATAAGTAGTGCTTGGTGGGTTAATTGTACGGTTCAACTTTTAATCAGTTTTCACAACCCAGCGGTTAGTTGGACACACGTAGTCAAGTTAGACAGTCACAACGCCACAACTGCAGCGCAGGGAATGAGGCAGAGTAGCATATATTTGATAGTTTCGCCAGCGATAAGGAGCAAACTCGTGTATGGCAGTATTAGTTTATATCGATGGAGTAAAATTCTATAGGCGGTACCTGATCTCACTGCATGCTACATACCTTTCTTGACTATTTGATTACGTTTTATCGGCCGTATATCTATAACAAGAATGACACACTTTCAAATAAAATCAAACAGTCATACGATTCGCAAATCATAATGCACTTATTCGGCAGTTTTCGCTTAGAAGAAATATAAAGAAAAGCTGTGCGTGTTTCATAAATCTAATGATAACGAGATTACAGCATTATAGGAAGGGGATTTAGCAGATACAAGAACACATCTGAATAAATAGAAAATAAAAAGACAATTATGCACTTATGTGTTTTGACTACATGCATTCATAAAAAAAAGCCTCATGGTGAGTATGGCAGAGTTAAGCAACATATACGGAATAACGGCAACATTTAAGCGACAAGTATCTGAAAATAGTGCATTCCTTGTAGCCTCTCGTGTTAGCTGCCCCAGAATATGTTCACAGTTAGTAAGAGCCTCAATCACCTCGTTTATCTTAATTACTGCTATACAGGAAGCATAAAAAAACTTAGTTTTTCCACAAAAAGTAAGCTTAAGAGTATGGCATTTCTAACACAAGCCGAGGTTAAGTTGCAAATCGACCGTCATAAACGTCTCTGTAACACTGCAGAACGGCTGCTAAAGAGGGGCTCGGTTATACCTCCAATACCAGGTCTAAGCATGTTGGCACAACAGCAGATAGCTTGAAATTCAAATCCACCTTTCTCCCTTTGTCTGAGATGCTGAAACATGCATCAAGAGTGTCACTCTTAGTATCAGATCGGTTCACTAGGTGAATAAAACATTCATCTGTGATTTAGCTATATATCATAGTCTTGCGTAGCAAAAGCTGGCATTCAGAACGTCAAACCCAGCTTAACATATAATGTTTAAACGCCTTACTACTGCGCTTTAGGACCAGGCTCGCCATTGAGGAATCAATGAAGATGAGCACAGCTCTAACTATGGCACAGTACAACTTCAACCAATTGAAATTCAAAAGTCTTTACAAGTACATAAATGCGCGATTCGTGAAAATGCTTAAAGTAACATTGCCAATTCAGTGCATCGTTCTCATGACAGTCGCACAGCATATTTCTACTGTTCAAACCGCCATAGATGTCTCTATGCATGAGTGATTGGTTGGGCAATTCTTAATTACTGTTCATGAATAAGCTGATAATAACAACTTAGTGGCACATCATGTAATAATATTCCAACCCGAGAGTGAGGGATTAAAAACAGACAAATGCACAATAAATTGCAATGTATAAATGTAATGCAACTCGAGAGTGTTGAAAAAGAACCATCTGAACAACATTCTATGATCTATGATAATAGTGATGGATTGTATGGTCATTATCGGGTTCATATAACTATTTTGCTCCTGCAAAGCGTCTCACCTGGAGTCATCTGGTAATGGTGCAGTAGAGCATCTTACCTGAATGACCCATGCTACGCCATCTGTGCCTAAAGCGTACTGGCTTATTAAGTAATAGATTCTCTTCGGTTCAAACAATTGTTTTGCGGCTTTTCATTTTATGGCTTACATACTAATATTGCTGTTGTAGCATATACCCGACGGTCATGATTCTCTCGGAAAGCGTAATTCTTTCCACCAACGAGTTCACTTGCCATCACTCAGGTGTGGACTCAACACGACCTCTATTCTTCGTTTGTGATTGAACAAAAAAAACCGTTTTCCTAATGAATTCGCAATAGTACAAAGCTTGATGATACAAACAAATTTAATGTGCAGGGGTCGTTATTGGAGACGAATTGTGAGATCTCGGCAAAATTATACTCATCAAAAGTTTACTTTGGGCGTATCATAACGTGAGACGTAGGTTCAAAACATTGGGTTTTGATGGTGATCAGGTGGAATGCTGGTCCTATATATTTAGACTTTTAATCGCCAGTGTTTATCAACTGCAGAACACAATTAGTTTCGTGTATTTCCAATGCAGATGTAGATATAAATCACATTCATTTAACTGCATTCTGTTTACCGAAGACATCACCATCGTTTCACTCATGGTGAATAAACATTGAACAGAAAGCAATCCGGTCGATCAAGCACAAAACCTGCGCTACACAGATTGCTGAATAGTAAACTAAATCGCCCACAGTTGGCAACGTACAGACAACCAATGCCATTTCCCGCTTCGCCAAGATAACGGGTCAAGCGTCTACATGATGTGTTTCTGATAGGAATTCATCATTATTTGGGATAAGATGTTCATCTCATCCGTTTAAGACTTATTCTGTATTGGCTATCAACCAAAAACAACATAGACATCCCATCAAACACCTGGAGACGTAGGTAGCAAATACAGAAATTACATGGTTCTGGAATAAAGAGCGATTTTGAACCCCCCTTGGCGTCTTTAGACAGAACTGATGAAATAGAAGAAACAGTCGGCGTCAAAAGCCTGTGCTGTTTTGTTTGACTTATGACTTCTAAAGAAACTGGATCCATAGAAATTAGGAAAATACGAATGAGTCATGCTTTTTCAACAATGAGGTCTCATTGAACAAGTTACATTTGATGTGTTCCATGAAACGTGTCTTCTGCCCTTTACCGACTGATTGCCTTCAGTACTGTTGGCGACCGCCCCATTTCATAGACGTTCATAGTGTTTTTTGTTATTCGGTTCAATTTTATGACTCGGTTAATTTATAATGTGCGTTGATATTAGAATTGAAATTAAAACCATGTTAATTTATAATGCGTGTGTCTATTAACAGGAGCATCATTACCAGATAAATTAATACCGCATGTGATTCTAAAAATCCATTACAACCAGCTTTATGAGTACTTCGCATGATTAGTAGACTGAACATTATAACTTGGTTAATTAATACTGCGCACGGTAATTACAATGAGCATTATAACAAGGTTAATTAATAATGTGCTGGTTAATTCGAGTGATCATTACAAATAGGCTGGTTGATACTGCACGTGGTTATTAGAATCAGCATTATAACCAGGTTAATTAATACTGGTTATTACAAAGAACATTACAACTAGGTTAATACTCTGCCTGGTGGCGGAATGAGCATTAGAACTAGGTAAATACTGCGCGTGGTTTTAAGAAAGAGAAAAATTACTCAGTCATTTCACATTGCACATGGTTACTATAGAATTAGCACTAATACTGGGTTCAATGGTGGAATGAGCGTCAGAATCCCGATGGAATATAATCCTGTCCTTCTTCAGATAAACAATAAGCCTGTCAGACCCCAGGTGTAATATATGCCTTGCTGTTTCCGGATATACAATAAGTAGGTTATGGACAGAACTATCCGGACTGATAAAAGTGGCCAATGATATTATTTTGATGCTCAGACTTAATAAGCAGCGGTATATGTGTGCTAGTGTCCAATTTACACTATGCTTTAGGTGACTGAAGTTTACTGGTATTGAAGACGCTTTTCACTTACACACTGGGCTGTAATATAGCAAATACCTTTCAGAAGCTAATGCGTGTATCCTTTGATAATGGTCGACCGCCGAATATGCTCATGGTCGTTCATTTTTTTAGGCCGCTGTCTACGAAGTTAACGCCAACAGAGAGGGCTATATTTCCATGTCAATTTGACCTTCCGCCAGACAATTTGTCCGAACAGCCAAGACAGGATACGTTGGGGCAAAACAAATATAACCTCAACCTTAAACCATTTACGCAGTAGATTTACTGGGGTAGTCCAAATGTTTGTACGCTTGCGAATGGACACCGCCTGCTGATATATTTGCAACCTACATCAGGCTGTTTATTATAGTTATGCATGGCCGTAGACTAGTGCATTGTGGCCGTTACATGCGATAGGGAACAGCGGGTCCAAGTGAAACAAATGTTGAGCTTTGAATGGAGTTTAGGTTATGTAGTTAATATGGTGTAAATCACGGAGGACAATGCCGGCGTAGCTGAGAGGTGTAAATGAGAGGCGAGAGCGAGAGGCGTATATTCGAGGCGTAGATAAGAGGCGAGGACAACAGGCGCAGATAAGAGGCATAGCACTTTGTAAAGAATTGTCATTTTGTCAATTATCTGCATCTTACAGGCATTTGAAGGTAAAGCATATTTTCAGTCCAATGTAGCAGCTAACATTAGCTTTATTTCAGACATTTACTAAGAACTATACGAGTCGATTATTAAACGCCAGATGAAGCTTGCTTGCGAAGCGTCACACAACCCCGTATATCATCGTTCGTACACATGAGCAAGAATAGAAGAAAGAAATCTGATTGTTCATTGGTCCCGATAAGAGGCATCTAGCCAGTACAATTTATAACAAAATAACGCAATTAATCCGCGAGATGAAGATTTTCAGCATATATCATCTGGAAGCCTAAGCAAAGATTTCAGTGCATCAAATATTCGATCGAGGAAGTTCAAGACGAGATCATTGGTTGTTTGATGCAACATAAGCTTTTACTTAACTGATGGCCATAGTTGAAGCTTTGGACCATCAATGTTTGTTCTTTGAAGTGGAAATCGTGCATAATATAGAGCTTTTTCTTGTAGTTGTCGAACTAACAACCAAACGAACGACTGACCTCGGCGTCAACCAATCTCTATTACTTCACACTGGTGTATGGTATTTATTTATATTTTCACCTTCAACGAAAGTTTCATTCGTATTTATGACCGTTATAAGTTATATGTAATAGTGTATGACAAAATAGCTTATTCATATTAATCGGATTCACTTGTTCTTTTTATCTCACTTGGTAGCAATGAAGTCCGGCTGTTGAGAGGAATGGGTAAGATGGTTTTAATTCCTCTGATGTATCTCGTTAATGGCAACAGGACCTACATCAGGTTGCTACTTGTTAGTTCATTTGACATTCTTCACATCAGCATTAGACGTGAGGCAAGCGTTAATCATCTATGGCTCTCGTCACATGATATGTTCACTCAAATCGTTAACAGCCCGAGGCTAGCCAATGATAAATTGGACACGCTATTGCCGTTATTGATATAACTTGTGTGGATTTTACTTGCCGTCTTATCCAGATTATAAGAAAACTTAAGATGGCAATTTTGACGATTAAAGGAAATATGTATCATCTTTCGCAATAAAGATAACACATTTTAATCAATTATATTTGATGCTGTTATTTATTTTTACTATACAAACTGATTAATTTTTTTTACTATGCAAACGATACATTTTGATTCACAAAAATTAAAAAAAAATAGCCGCAGTTGATCTTGCATTGGAAGCCATTTCTGTCTCAATTATCGAACAGCAACCAATGATAGCTAGTCCCTTGCATCTCAATAGATGGAAGACCAAGAGAACAAGAGTACAAGGTAAGGCAGTCGTAGTACAAATGCGCACACACAAACATACACCCACAAACACTCACTCTTGGATAGTTCGGCATGGCGAGGAGCGGCGTTTGATATTGAATGCCTCGGGCACAAGGTATTTGAATTCGGTGACCATCTGAGGTGTCATGAGGAATGTAATGTTTAATGCAGGGTTAAACAGTATTCCTAGGGTAACTATCCGTGCCCGTTAGTACCCCTACGATAGAGACAATCTGATGTATTGACTATTCGGCGTTGCGTAATTGACCAAGACTTTTGTTAAGATTACTATCTTCTAACTATATTGGAAGATATCAGTGAATACGCAAAATTATAAATTTGAAGCAAGAATTATTTTGGTACACCAATAACGTTGGTAAAATGACGAGAGTTTTCGGGTGCTGATTGACGACAGTGTCTGGTGATAAAATCACTTTCTTATATTTAAATTTTGATATGATTTCAATCCAAAAGAGTTACAATTAAAGACAAACCAAAGCCTCTGCATAAATCAATTGTTCGACTGTTTGGTTGGTATACTTATACATTATTTGCAGAAAAGATCACAAAATCAATAATACTGTTGAGGTAAGTTCTGTAGAGCTACTGTTCTGCTTGCTGAAGTCAATATTAAATTAGAAATAGTTTAGCATAACACATCAGATTAACAAATTGAATCCTAAGGAATGGTTGGTTAGTAGCGCTCAATATTATAACTATAAATTTGCGTAAAAAGGAGCTGCTTACCAGTCTAGCGATTCATTGGTGCAACTTTGGCCTAACATCACTAAAACAGCAGCTTACACTATGCATAAAAGATGTGCATACTTACAACTTGAGGGTCAATAGCCAATAAATAGTTGTCATGGTTGCAGTGATATACCGTTGTTAACGAAGGTTTTGTTCGATTTGGACTAATTAAATTTCTACACAACTTCACGCAACTCTTTATAACTCATCATTTGGTGCATTAACGCGTTTATATTTTTCTATTAGAACATCTTCCTGGCGGCTATTATTGAATCTGCCGTGGATTTATCATCATTTAAAGAGTCTCTGCTGTGAGCCACTGTACTTCAACAAAGAGACTTTAGTCTAAAATAAACACTTATGCTTCCTTTACAACCGACTATATCTTGCGTGGTAGCATTTACGTTACTAGTCTAACGTTTGATCTGTCTACCATTTGAGAAGCAGGGGCCCACATCTTCACTTAGCTATCACGGATTATGCTTTGTTCCATTACTACCCAGTGTCATTTAAATAAAACCTGCTTTTACTTTTTTGGCATAAATATAACTGCATCGCCGACAATTTGAGGCACAGCAGACAACATTTTACCCCATAAATTATGACATGTTATTGCTACGAGTGTGTAACACAGTGCACTACTATTGCATGTTATGTAATAAAGTATCTCCTCCCTATATGCTTTAGGCTTAATGAATTTTATTTGGGTGCACCATTATTCCAAATTCACAAGTGACGATACAACACTGATTAGTGGATTCGTAGGCTGTCTACAGACAAACCAGTCCATCGAGGCGATTGAATATTGTGGTGACTACAAGCGTTCTATTTCGTCGTAATACAAAGACGACTTAAACGAAGAAAATCTCGCCAATTCACGAATGTGTATACTAAGTAAGGGTATCTGCGTTATTAGGAGTTCAACTGTTTCACCTCATCATCAGTGGATGCATTCATTTACAGACAATATTGTCTTGGATGAATAAATGAGTGTAACTGCTGAGGATACGACATTTGAATCATCATAGTTTACAATAAGTTAACACCATCCTTTAGGCGCAATGTATAGCGCTGTCAAGCCTTGGTGCTCGTCAATAAGAGAGTCTTATGAGACAGTAATACTTATGAGAAGCTGCTGCTGAAAGACCCAAGACCAACCGGAGTCTAGGTATGGCAATACATATTAGGTTTAATAACCTATATCACCACAATCAAGGAAGCAGGAATTCAACAGGCAAATTTCAAAGTGATTACTCTAAAGGTTTGACTGTTATCAAACGAGTGCATCAAACAATAACGCACACGCACACAGAGAGATGCCCGTCCATTATTTTGAATCTCAACTCACAAACCTGGCCTTGTAGGCTAGCCTCATTATGCATTATCTGTTATCAAGTCTACGCGAGATATCAAGCTGCGACAATGGAGTTTCTATCAAATAAATCCCAGACACAATTTATAGAACTGCAATATAATCGTATAGGAGCAGCTATATTCCGCCTGATCACAGAGCACTAAATGCAATAGAAGAAACAGAACGACATTAATGGGGTATAATTGCTTCCTGCAAGATTAATTTTATGTCTACCTACGAATGCTGACGTGAAGTTTATTTGCACGTCCGCTTCCCAATAGACACAGGTGCCTGGTATTGTCCGACACCCACGTGTATGATGTAATGAACAGGCGACCGCTGTATACAGGTGGCCGCGATATGAAGAAAACTTCATTGTGTAGGTTTTTACTTTTGCTGGAGGTCGATTTATACAGAAATCCGCCTAATGATTATTGACTCCATAAACAGATGTCCGCTTAATACAGAGAGCTTGTGTGTTACATGTTACATGAGTCCGTTACATGCAGCTGACCACTAAGGGAGAAGTTACTGCCTATAACTTTATTTTTTCATAGTTTTCTTCTTACAATATTGTCTGCTTGTTACAGCCGACATCCCTTAAACCTTATTGACAACAAACCAGCATGGACTATTTTTTTTCAGAACACCATATGAAAAGTATACAAGCAAGATCAAATATTTGGCCAGTGGCAGTCATATCTTACTTTGGCTTTTAATTATGTATTGCTTGTAGATTCGAAATTGATGAATTTTTGCTCTAGAATCTTAAACTTTGTGTATGTTGATGAAGCAGGCGCATAAGAAAAACCGCATGAACGTTAAGCATGAAGATTGGCGCCTGTGTTATAAGCAGCCAATCATGTAGCCATGTGTTTGATTTCAGATTCAGGTGATGTGAAAAATAAGGTCTTGATGCCCATGCTTGGATACTATTGCAACGACTAATGAACAAAATGCCCATGACGGATTAGCACGAATTTAATATAACAAACATTGCCAAATGTAAATAAGCACAAATACAATATGAAGGAGTTCATAGTGTAAACATAAACTGAGATGCATATTGTTAATAAAAGTCAGTCAGATATTCGATTGACTCATGCACTACTTAGCAATTGATCAAGCTTATCGAGCTCATCCCGGTGAGCCCCAGTATTTGCAACCAAACATTACTACCAGCAAATGCACATCATACCTGAAAGGGCTTCAGGAAAGTCCTTAACTTGGATAAATACGTAGCAATGTTCTGCTGTATTTATCATTTGAGTAGTGTGTAACATCATACGAAGCTCCATATCAGGTTTCAGGCGTAACATAAACACGGACTACAGCTCTTCATTTTTGTAGATATCATATTGCGTTTCACAACGCGTGGCAGTGTGGGAAGTGAGATTCCTCCGTATAATACTCATGGTGATTTTGTGCCCAACTCACAGGATCGAAGCAGGACTGCCACATGTGTGTAATATTTTCAACCACAACCTTTTGTCGATCCAAGTGTTTATGTTAGGAATTAAAGACACATAAGCAATGTTAATTTGGCAGGAAAACGATAATTGCTTTATATATCATAATAAGTAACAATTTTGCTACCTGTTATAAGCATTAAATGATATAATACCACGACAGGGATTAATGTCACAAGGCGCCTGAAGCCGCCACAATCAGATATGAATTGTTTATAAACATCAAACAATCTGATAGCAAACGAGGTTAAGGTATAACCCATAATACGACTACAAGCTAGGCGCAAGTAACATTTCTAGGGCTTTAACATGAACTACGGGTAGTCGATGAACTTACATGGGTAGCAGACGAGTACAAAGATTGTTTCACTAATTTCTAATCACAGGAAACGATTGCATATTTTCATCAAATCCAGTTGCCAGCACCAACTTGCAGATCGACCGTCATAAACGTCTCTGTAAAACGACAGAATGCCTGCAAAAGAGGGGCACCGTATCACCTCAAATACCAGGACAGACCGTGTTGACACAACAGCAAATATCTAAAAATTCGAATCCGCCTTTCTCCCGTTGTCCGAGACGCTGAAATATGTATCAAGAGTATTACTCTTAGCATCAGATATAATTCCATACAGATTGATAGTAATGTACGGCATATAACTCACAAACTTACGTGCCACTGTCGGATTGTGTGGGCAGCGATAAAATAAATGCTTCTGGAAAAATCTCGAAATCGGTAACTCATCATATATAATGCAATAGGATTCATACACGAATTGATGAAGCTTAATAAAAAGCAATGGTTTAAAGACGGCAGATATGACGCGGATACCAACACACAATGAAGATGAGGACGAAGTAGAGGAAAAATGTGGCTGTTTTATGTCGTATTGCAAATCGTCTTGCGACTGGCCAAGTTGGCATCGCTCTACCACTACCACTTGCCCACTGACTGCGCGCCATAGGACCATATATTACACCGATTAATAAAAGAGGGAAGCCATGCCATATCGCTCCTTCAACTTGTTTGTAATACACGTGATAGTGGATGAAGACCAAAACGATTTATTAACTATGAACATATACAAACACCATGCAAGGCTAATGTGCATCTTGATGTGATTCATAAAACAGATGAACTGCTAATTATACCGATATGCATCTGAAAACTGTCCATTAATGTACAAAAGGAATCCAGACAATGCTGACCACTCAAATCAATTAGGGGTCGAAAGAGAAATTTAGAATGTGGCTCATGAGAGATGTTGAGCTCATGGTTACACCATATTTTGCCTTACAAGGTACTACTTACGGACTTGCGTTGATAAATGGTTGTACAAGTAAGACAATCATTGCGAAGTTTAATTCTGTTAAATACATGTGGTGCTCTGAAACTGCTAGATTACTGAATGGCATGCAGTTTTCGAGAAATACAAGCTATTTTGCAAACAACAAGCATTTAATTAGGGGAAATATTTACAAATATCGACCTTAACCGAAAATCTATTATTCAAACCACTTGGTGCAAAGTACCATCAACAGCGCCTTAATACGGGTGTGAAACACGTGTTTCATCAACTGAAGTAAACCAAGGTTCCATAGAAAATACAGTTCAGTGATAAGGGCCTTCAGACGAGCCGATAAAATCGGGGCATTTTTACCTGACTCTGTGTACCCATTTTGGAGAGGGCGCTGAGATTTGCACCATGGCACTGACAGGTTGTGAGCTTGTCGCAGACTACTCATTAGTCACATCTGATGGAGTATAATACTCTTGTTTTCGTTTGTTGTAGCTAGGGGCCATCGAATGCAATGTCCAATACCAGTGTAGTCCGGGATTAGGCAGGCACTTCCGGTTTGTTCACCTGCCCCACGATGCCTACGCGCTCGTTAATTGACCCAGCAGATGCTGCACAACAATCAACCAAACCACATGGATTCTTGTTAAAAAAAGTACACCTGTCTCTACATTTAAGAGGGCCTTACACAAACGTTAAAATGTATCAAATATGAAGGCAATTCTTGCAACAGCTGCTACCAGGGCGACTGTTTTGGTGGATTTTGGAGTAGATTTTTGTCTTCTGTGATTAATTAGTCAAAATATGATTTTTCCGTAACTGCCTGCTGGTGCAGCTTTGTTCATTATGGACAAACCCAGTGTAAAACTGATGATCAATATTTTATATGAACTTGTGTGAATTGAATCAATCAATATAAAGCGTGCCGTCGCAAAACGTAACCTGAGGCAGAAGACGGTAAAAGTGACACCAGTGACTGTCACAAAGAAGGCAGCAATCACAGGCCCAGCAATAATGCCTGCATTTGGATTACTTCTGTAGGAATGACCTGGTCATTCAAAGACAATATTAGGCAGCCATTACATGCAGGACATTAGTCGTAGTTGCAAATAATGGGGCCTTTATTCCCAAATGGAATGATTTTATGGCTTCCAAACGTCGCCTGCGCGTCAATTATATGGGCGCCGGTTGAAGTCGCGGGATTCATAACGTCATGTGTCTTCCACTCGTCTGCTGTACTGGGTTTGTGAAAAACCAGGATGGAGGGGAAATTTTCATTCCCGGAAAACGTCGAATGGCTAAAGACACGGTAAAGGAAGACGTGTGTCACAGCATAGGTTGGTGAATGAATTCACTCTGTCAGTCTGTCCGTCAACCCGTCTGTATTTCATTACTTTCTCTCTCTCTCTCTCTCTCTCTCTCTCTCTCTCTCTCTCTCTCTCTCTCTCTCTCTCTCTCTCTCTCTCTTTCTCTCTCTCTTTCTCTCTCTCTCTCTCTCTCACACTCTCTTTCTCTCTCTTTCTAATCCTCCCATACGCACATACAAATACGCACTCATACACACACAAACACACAATCACACTTATTGCCAATTTGTTGGGTTTTTTTTAAACTGCTGGACTATATCAGTTCAGTTTTTAAATTTACCAAATAAAATAAGTGACACCCAAGGTCAAACATAGTTTTGGAGGTATCAATCGACAAAATCGCAAACGGCACCTATTGCTTGAATGAGGGAATTCCTAGACACCAATTAAAATGTAAGATTACCACTTCTTCCCTGTGACATGAGCAAACAATTGTCAGGCTGAAACACTTACCGTCAGTCTATACTTCATAATATGTGCTTAACGTCTACTTGCGCCTAACTGTGGGCTTAAACGACATCGAGGCAGGCTTAAAGCAATTATCCAGCTTATATTTACAAAGCCCCACCACATGATTAAAATGGTTCTTTGAGAGACGATTAAAAAGAAAAGCAAATATTGACAAACCGGGCATTATGCTAAAGCCGTTGGGTTGGGGTTAGTCTGACACAGAGCAAGCCTTCGTGAAAATTCATACAGGGAGCTGACGGAACAAACAGAAAAACAAACGCATTACATTTAAATCCGTTCAACTTCCGCTCGACTGATGTGCCATTGAGCGCACCGTGTAATGTGATTTGAATACTGTTGAGGGCTGAACAATGAAAATATATTCCAAAGCGCTATCAAACTTGTGTATCACGCCTGCCTTGAGTGCTTAGGGATTAAACAAAAAACACAAGCGATGAATGTTTTGGGGACTGCAATTATGTATGATTAGCAATCATATTATGCTCTGACAGGGGTTGTTATATTGAACAAACGGCCAGGCATCGATTTCCACTTTTGTTGGCGTTGCCGACATCATCATGATTGTGCTATATAGATGGTTAGGGGACATAGAGGGGTTGGCGAGGAACCGTTCAGTATAGTGTGTTATTAACCCGCATGGGTTAATGAAGTAACAGACATCAATACTGCGAAGGTTCGAATACTCATATTAAGAAACTGCCTTTGTAAACTCTTCTTTGATATACAGGTATGAGTATGCACCGATAGACTTCTCCTGCGATGACAAGTCATTGTATTTCAGAAGATAACTCTGTCTGTTTCTTTATGAATTGATCGGGTCCTTTATAAGGTTTAGACCGGAAATTAATACATGCTTTTTTTCTACTTCTGCTTCAAGCTTCATCTTCAGGATTCCTTGGATCCACTTCTACCTCAAGCTTTCTGTGATCCACTTATTCTTCAAGCGTTGTTTGATTATCTTCTATTTCAAGATATAAGAGGATATACAACAACAAAAAAACAATTATTTTTTTTCGATTCATTCCAGACGATTGGAATGATTCGCTTGCCGAGTTAAATATGATCCTAAATGAAGATATATGATATCATGAGATCACATCTACCACAAATAAAACAGTTAGTCGCGTCCGTATATATTTGTTTTATCAACGCATAACATTAGTTGAACATTGAATCTTACACCTAAAGTATGAGTTATTTCACATCCTAATAGTAAGCGACCTCTATTGGCGATGTTTGGTCATGAGTCAGACCTGAATTACATTAAGAAGTGATAGTAGATAATTGAATGTCATTTTTAAGCCGATGATTGTAAAGCACAATTGTTTCATCGAATATGGAATTGTGCATTTACTTTCCAGTACGAATATCACAATGGAACAATAAACCACTAGAGTCAATTTTTATTTGTTTGGCTTAATCGGAAGCTGTGTATTTATATTTGCTACACACATCGGTTTCAGTGGTCAGAAAATACATAAACCAAAACATACTTCTTCCATTAAAATGTAAGATCAAATGTCTTGAGTGGTAAAACATGTTACTACTGACGGCCGGTTTGTGGTTGTTACACCAGAACGATATGTCATCGACAGGATCCCGGTACATTTTTGTGCTGTAGTATATCCACCCAAGAGGAGGCGAATCAACATGCTCCGTTCTATAAATCTCGTGCATGTTGGACGAATTTAGATACATCTAAGTATATATGAAATATGCATTGCAACGTGTTGAATATAATTTCAGAAATAATACATATTGTGATGCTAACTATAGGTACGTTTTTCTTAGCAATATCGGGCTTTACACTACACCACACGGCAGCCATTGAATTGTTTTCATAACCTGGTTTGCGTCGCTTTTCTTTCGTCCATGTGGATTTTCCATGTGGAAGTACTCACTGGCATCACAAATGTCGGTCCCTGTATTCGGGGAAGTTTTGTTAATGTCATATCAATTTCTTTCATCTCATAATACATATACTATTAATTTTATTAAGCTCACCTCTAATCCTTCATAACTGCTCGTACCAGTACCTGTTTCCTCTGTCTGCACGG
The DNA here is from genome assembly GCA_034190875.2 of Urechis unicinctus. Lineage (NCBI taxonomy): Eukaryota > Metazoa > Annelida > Polychaeta > Xenopneusta > Urechidae > Urechis > Urechis unicinctus. Next base: position 58,105,235 of record CM067345.1, read on the forward strand.
GTTTTGTTGGGATTGAGGTGTTACTCTCTTATGTATCCGAATCCAGGCGCAGTAGATTAAAACGCCGCAATGAACGACAGCAGAAGTTCCAAGGAGTGCTGCTAGTGTAAGTGTAATGCTTGTCCAGGTGTCACAGCGACCAAGACCATCTGCAGAATGACCAACATTGCACTTATAGTGCATAAAACGATCAATACTGAAGATAACATGTTCCATGGCTGCTGACAGTGGTAGCTCACAGACTAACCATTATCCCATATAATGATGTATTACTTAATCAGAGAAGGGCAAAATTGCATGATCAGAGTATTTACAGATAGTCTCAGCACTTATTCACAACATTACCGTGCAGGGCATGTATATAATGAAGCAGAGTACCTCATTAATGAAACATTTATCTCCAAAACGGATGGTTTGCCCCAATAGATCGCTCCAAGGTTATCATCGCCTCACACATTGAAGTAATAGTGACTTGTGTATAACTGCTATAAGAATGCATCTAGTTTACGATAAAAAGAGCGTTATTTGATATTCTGATGAGGTTCATTCGCTTTATATATATGTACCAAAGGGTTATGTTTAAAGATATGATGTCACTTACTATATACGGTAACATATTTGACCCTGGACGCGGAAGAGAAATGTTCGTTATTTATAACGAGAACCCTGACCTCCCAAACACCATCCGTGACGTCACTAATAGTGGTGCTGGTTGAAGTGGAGGGATTAGCAACGACATGTGCCTTCCAGTCGTCTGTTGTATTAGATCGGTAGATTATCTGGATGGAGGAAATACTGTCACATCCGGACGACTCAGACTGGTGACAGAGGAAACAGTATATAGTTCTGAGGTAGGTGCATTATTATTCAACAACAAACAGGGTGGGCGACTAACCTTCCATTCCACTTTTAATGTGGCTGGGCCACGAGAGTGTGATAGGTGTCAATCTTAAGTTAGTAACCCGATCAGGATCTAAAAGCAAAGGTATCAAGAAATGGCAAATGATTTACCATATTCAATATGAACCGATTCTGCATTATGATATATATACTGGTCTTGGTGTGCATATCGATATATATATATACACATAAATATATATATATAGATATAGAGATATAGATATATATAGATAGATAGATAGAGAGATATAGATATATATAGATAGAGACATATATATATATATATATATATTTATATATATATATAGATTTAAATGTATTTTCTCTATATATATAAAGAGATATATATAGATATACATATATATATATATATATACATACATACATATATATATATAGATATATATATATATATGAATACATATATATATATATATATATATATAAAATAGATATATATATATAAATATATATATATATATATCTTTATATGTTAGTTTTATATATCTATATATATATATATATTTATATATCTAAATATATTTATATATGTACATGAATAGTTATTTTACATATGTATACAAATGAATATAAGAATATTTGTATATAAATGCATATATATATATATATATATATATATATATATATATATATATATATAGATATACATTTAAATTCATATATATATATATATATTTATAAAAATATATATTTATATATATATACATTTATACATGTAAATATATATATATACATATGTACATTAATAGTTATTTACATAGGTATATAGATGAATGTAAATATATATGTATATATATATATATATATATGTATATATATATATATATATTTATATATATAGAGAAATACATTTAAATCCATATAAATAGATGTATATATCTGTATATATATATATATATATATATATATATATATATATATATATATCTATATATATATATATATATATATATATATATATATATATATATATATATATATATAAACATATGAATATATATAAGTTGTAATGTAAGGATGGTTTGATACCAATATGATGGTTAATATGTTTTGTAGAGTTACCAGCGCACTGTGTCTTAACCATCCGTTCTGGCGTTGGTCTTGAGGACGCCTCAAACAAGACGCCGTTATGTCTGTATAGACTGACACGCAGTGTATACCAGATGTTGTTGATCAAGCCGTCGATGACGGCGCTGTATTCATTCACACCATGTACATGAGATATATTGGGTCCTGATTGGAACTCGGAGTCATTACTGGCTTTAAACTGGACCTGGTAACCATAGTACGGAGTCAGGTGCGGTGTGATATCATCATCAGGGCCCCACGTCATTTTAATTTGTGTTCTTCTGATGACGTCGGTAGATGGGATCGATTTGAATTCCAGTTCATCTACAAAAAACAACAAGCACATATGTCGAAAAGCTGTGCGGTTAATCATTGCATGTCTGATGAGGATACAACGGCAATGAGTAGTTGTGTTAACTAATGGTAGACTCACTGATGCGCGTGTCACATTTCCCTGCAATATACCAGTCTTGACATCCATCGGGACATTCTCCAGTTACGTGATCACATGTCATATAACCTCCTTTACAGTGATGATCAGAGCAGGAAAACGAACAGTTGATCCCGTAACGTCCTGCTTCACAAGCTGAAGCAAATATACCAGATGGATACGCCGATCATAAGTACCTAATACAATCCGAAAGCGAGTGTTAAGTATAACATGAACATCAATTCAAACCGATAAAACGCACATGTCGAGCAGAGGGGTGGTGTAAACCCAACGCATTCTCTGCATCCGACAATATTATTGCAGTCTCTGTCACATCTTGAGCAATCTGCAATAAATGCGATAGGTGTACACGTTAATATGTTTATATTATGCAAATTAGCAATGTTAGTATCGGGACGACACCATCACATGTTGATAATTGTCTGGTCGACAAATGCAATATCACAACCAAAACCCATAAAGCATACGGTCGCCTTTACTAAGTAGATCACGTGTACGACCCTGTACCTATAAATATGTGGCAACTCACCAACTGCAACTGCTTCATAACCCATCACCACAACTTCACAGATATTGATGATGTGTGGCTCTAGGCCACCAATTCTCTGTAAGCTGACGAACCGACCAATGAAGGGCGAGGTGCAAGTCAGTGTAACACTGTCTCCAGCCGGAACAGGACCAGGATAGAAGAGACATAAGGGGTTCTCGCTAATGGCACTGCTGTTACCCACGCGAATGTATACGTTTCCTGTACGTTGAGCACCTGAAAATAGTCGTTCAGCCATATAGGTGTGTTAGCATGCATAAGTAAACATGTATATACACATGCTTGAACCATGGATGGATTGATCATTAGTTGGTAGGTATGTAGGTATTTACGTATGTGTGATGCGTGTGTGTTTGTGTAAAATGACGACTATGGATTGTCGTCGAAAATCGCCATTCATATCTTACTTTCTAGATCTATACGGTTAAATATAGTGATGTTGTCGATATGATAAGTCCATTGAGATCCACGCTCCACCAGGCGTAGTTTGGTGGGGCTAAAGCTGTACGAGCGCATGATGCTCCCTCCTCACTCTCATTTGACGGTAACTTGCCGTCCACAGTGTGGTTAGCGAACCAATGCATATACACTCCACTCTGGTTGACGATTTTGTGAAGAGCGACATTTCCTGTTAAAAGAGGCATTTTATGTAAATGGTTAATCTTCATTCGAGCCTTTACAATGACCTCTTATTGGATATTGATTACCGATTCGCTTCAACCTACCAATTCTGCATCCGGGCCCTTGCCAGTCAAACCTGGTCTCGTTACCAGCTGGTCGTGGCTGCCCATCTCTGCATCCACCAGGACACACGCCCGTATGGCTTTCACATGGATCATCGTTGGCGCAGTTACAAGGAAATAGACAGTCACTGGAGCCCCCGTTGTAGCACGCTGTAAAAATACGGCATGGATAATTTTTAAGTTTAAATCTCGCCCATGCTTGCTATGACAATATGATATGGGGTCACATGATCAGGTACTTTCCCTGGTATTGGAATGTCAACTGCCGCTTGTACGTTCTAATACTGCGTTCCAGCCTCAAGGCATAGATGACAATTGACCCTCTTGTGCACTTTGTTGTTTTGCTATTCACAAGGCTCAAGAGGTATAGAGTAAAAACCCGTTCCCTATGTATGCGTTATTACAGCAAGAGGCACATAATAAATATTTCCTCCACGATCACAATCTGTGATGTTTACTCTTTGTCAAGTATTACAATTAAGTTCAAGCATCGCAAGGACCGACTGCTGGCAGTTAAACGTTGCTCGGTGACTAGGTTTAAACAAAGTCAACACTTAAGTGCTCCATTTGTTTTGTCGTGGATACGATTCTTAGAATCAATGTTTCTATTCATTTGTTAACGTTGGAAGCGATTTATTGGTATTGAATCATACACGCCATCATACAATTTACACATTTCTTCGATATTGGCTCTACGCTGATTGATAGTTGTACTCCTTGTTGTCAGCGATAATTCAATTGTGCTTAAAGCGCACATGACACCTTAAATATGAATTTTAGTGAAAACTGAACGAATCGATGTGGATCGAAATTATCGGCCTCCAACAAATAATAAAATAGATATTTAACGTTCTTTGGAGCGAAGCGTTGTGTTGTGCCTGAACCTAGGTCAACCAGAAATGACCCATATGTATGAACCCAGGCTCAGCCGCCAAAATCCGCTTCCATGGAAACCACGTTGTCAACCGTGAATTTATTACTTGTTTAGTCTGGATCAATCAAGCCGAATCGCTGTGAGGCTGTGAATTGTTCAAACATTTCTTCAGAAGCGTTCGATGATTTCGTTTACCCTAGGAGGAGAAATTGCAAAAGCAATGTATATCTCAAGTGTAGCGTGCGAGCAAAGATTGGCGGGTCCTCCGACCTACGCATTTTTGGTGTAGTGCCTAGCGAGCATTTTGGACTGGAATGTTTTGACCAGGCGCCTACAGAGAGAAATACAATAGGATATGGGTACAAATGTTCCCGTATTATTCTCCCAACTGCTGTTACTTCCATATTTAGGAGATGTTACACGGACTGCAGGAGGTCTAAGCAGCGGAGAAAAGCGAGCACCTAAAGGTGAGCTGACGTAGTATTGTAATGTATAAAAATGACGCCCCCACTCCTACCAACCCTAGCAGTTAAAATAAGTGGTGTATATATAAATGTGTAGAAATCCATTCCCTTTTATAGCATCAAAAAAGTAGATTCAACTAAGCTAATCCTCTAATCACTGCTAATACAATAACGCAACATGTTATCCAAAATCCATCAACGAGTATAGCTGCTTGGATTAGCATTTACTTTGGTCCATAATTTTGTTTTATAAACAACAACTTTGTGCTGATTTTCTGGTTCTGAAAACATTTTGGTTTAACTCGCCTCTCAAGCAAACGAAGAATGACTGTGGGTCTGCTCTGGTTATCCTCATGCATACTCCTATTTGATGCTTGATATTTTTCCTATAATTGTTAATATCATCGGGCGGATATTCAAGCATTGTTAGCCATCTGTATGGCCGAGTAGCGTCAAGCCCTCCCCCCTAGGAATGCGCGGCTGGATCTGGAAAAGTGGTTCTCAAACCTTGACCATATTCATTCAACATTCGTGATTGTCTACGATCAAAACTGCGGGCCTGTCAGTGCCAAATCCAACGAGTAACGTCACGAGATGCCAGGCCGAACTTTTTAAAATGGCGACGAGTGCCACAAAATCGAATTTATATATCAGTATATTTTATGTTTGGTTGACTTGTTCGTATATTTAACCACATAACTAGAATAATTGCAACTTTATCTGTCATTAGGTTTCATAAAACAAATATAGACAATTGATATAATAGGCACTTAAAAATCTTGCAATTTTCCAAACAAATTTTTAAGAACTACGAATAATGGTTCATATTGAACAGTTGGTGTACCTTATACACGTTACATAGAGATAGTCACATTTGCTGAGGTATTGGTGATTAGCGCAAATAATAATATAATTTTGGAAGCCCAGGGCTTCAACCTTGCTCAAAAGAACGATGTATGTCTCTATGCCAATCATGCTGTAATATGGTTCCTAATAGAAGACATGCGCCTTTAGAACAAGTGCCATGGACTAACTCATGATGTATAAAGGTAACTTACTTCCTTCGAGATATCCATGTAGCATGAGTATCACAAGAACCTGCCATATAACGTTTACAGCGGCCATGGTACGTCGTGGGAATGATGGCTCTTAATAACTACTGTCATTTGGTATAACCAGTACCTCTTGGTTCCAGCAGCTCCAAAGTAGATATGGATTAATATTTACAAGGCTCTTTCCAGTGGGGTGTCAAAGATACTTTATTTGAAAAGAAAACATCGGAGGCATTTATCGACACACTGGCTGTTATGTTTACTTCGCCTCTATTTGCTGTGGTTTGTTCTCACGCACTTAAAGTCCAATCTGACAGATGCGCCTGAGCGATTACCCTGTCATTTGGTTTTAGTACTATTGCAGATCATAGCGGGAGATTTTATTCCCAGGCCACGCAGAAATAGCGACCTATGTCCATGTATTTGATGAAAGCGTACACATGAATGCACAGGGGCTAAGCAAGAAACATATGCAATGTGCTTCAGTGCAGTTACTCTTCTGATTATCATATGAGTAGTATACATAATAGTGAGTGCGGTTCATCTTGCTCCAATACATCCATAGTGACAGCATCACGACCCAAACCAGAAATATCATATCAAGCACATATGTACTACTAGAATTAACCGTTATATATACACACAGATATATATATATATAGATATAGAGAGATAGAGAGAGAGATAGAGAGATAGAGAGATAGAGAGAGAGATAGAGAGATAGAGATATAGAGAGAGAGAGATAGAGAAATAGAGAGAGAGAGAGAGAGAGATATAGAGATAGATAGAGAGAGAGAGAGATAGAGATAGAGATATAGAGATAGAGATATATAGATCTCTAGATATATCTCTATAGAGAGATATATAGATAGAGAGATAGATAGATATCTATATATAGATATATAGAGATATATATATATATAGAGATATATATATATATATCTCTCTATCTATATATATATATATATATATATATATATATATATATATATATATCTATATATATATATATATATAGTGTGTGCCCGGCTCACGACCCATCAAGCAGCCGAGTGAACAAGTCTTTCAATACCACACTGTTATTGTTGTAGTCATTTCATGATAAGCAAGAGAATATACTTGAAAGAGGGTGAAAACGGAGCGTATCAAAACAATTATGGCACCGAATCTTCGGAAAATGTGACACTGACCAATGAGGGGCAATGAATCAAAAGTATCCGAGATTGGAGCAGCCAAGGGGCTAGGGGACCTTGTCTTTGAAGAACTAAAGTCTGACAAATATGAAAATATAGTAAATGGGTATGACATTATAGTAAACCCCTACATCTGCCAAGATATCTGGGAAACAGCAAACAAGTCATATCTTAGTCTAATTTTGACGAGCCGATTAAAACACATGGGTAGCTCCTCTAGCTACATGTGGTGCAGATTGTCTCATCAGGTGCTCGCAAGTATAAGCCGAAGAATGTGAATTGGAGGATAGGGAAATTCTCACATTAATTGTTAGCAGGTGTTCTCTGAAATGTGTCGGTGTTAAGGGTTACACAATGACTTGGATACACTCTATTCGAAGGGTTAGCTTGTTGCATGTGACTAGCAGATTTTATATGAAGGCTATGTTGGATATGGTGAGCATGGTGGATATGGTGGATATGACGAATGTGGTGGATATAGCAAGTATGGTTGATATGACGAGAATGGTTGATATAGCAAGTATGGTGGATATGGCGAGTATGGTGGATACAGATAGTGTGATAGATAAAGCGAGTATGTTAAATATGGCATCCAGTGATCGTTATGCTGCATTTATTTCGTTGCTGATCAGAATATGTTGTGTTAGATGGATGACTCCCACGTGAATGGATGACTTCTCCATGGAGTTATAACATATCCGTGAACGGATGACTTATCCATGCATTAATGACTTATCAGTGAACGAATGATTTCTCAATGCATTGATGACTTCTCAATGCATGGATGAATTCTCTGCAAACGAATGACTTTCCTAGAAATAAGTGACTTCTTCGTGAACAGATGAATTCTGTATATATTGATGGTTATCCATGGTTTGATGATTTCTCCGAGAACCAATGTATTGATTACTTCTCAATATATTGATGAATTCCCTTTAAACGATTGACTTCTACATGAATTGATCACTTTTCCGTGGATTGAAGACTTCTCCATTGATTGATGACCTCTCGGCGAATGAATGACTTTTCCATTCATTGTTGATTTATCTGTGAACGAATAACTTCTGCATGAATTGATGACTTATCAGTGAAGAATGATATCTCAAACGATTTATGAATTCTCCGTGAACGAATGACTTCTCCATGGATCGATGACTTCTCCGTTTACGGATGACTTCTGAATATATTGATGACTTCGCCATGAACGAATAACTTCTCCATGGATTGATGACTTCCCGTTTACGGATGACTTGTGCATATATTGATGACTTTGCCATGAACGAATGACATCTTCATGGAGTGATGGCTTCACCGTGTAAGTATGATTTCTGCATATATTGATGACTTCGCCATGAACGAATGACTTCTCTTTGGATCAATGAATTCTCCGTGAACGAATGGCTTCTCCTTGGATTGGTGACTTATCCGTGAATGGATTACTTCTTCATGGATTGTTGACTTCTCTGTGAAACAATGACATCTCCTTGGATTGATGGCTTCTCCATGAACGGATGACTTCTGCATGGATTGATGATTTATCCGTCAACGGATGACCCTTCTTAGATTGATGAATTATCTATGAAAGAATGACCCCTTCGTGGATTGATGACTTCCTCTTGGCTTTCAGTATTCTTGATCATCAAGTGGTCCCTAAGGATATCTTTTTTTGCCGTCGCTGTATCATCAACATGATGAGAACTCCTCTGAGTCATATTGGGTTAGAATGCGTTTGCCAATGTTGCTACATGCTATGACGGGCAGAAATAGCAGTTATGCACGTGACGCCCTAAAGTGGCATGCTTCTCAATGAATATTGCAAGGCTAGCGATTTTTAACGGTGCCTAACGTCGCTCTAGTATAAATTTATGACGGGCATCTCTCTTGTAGATGGATATAGTCATGTTGCTTGCATTATTAGTATGCATGCAACAATTATGGAAGAAGCCTGAAACACGCTTCACATACACTTACTGCATCACAGCAAGACTTGCAAACATACCTTTCTAAACTTATTCCACCATTCACTCTATGCATGACGAGTTAGTTGCTGCCTACCCTGTTATGCTGGCTCGGCCCATGTGAGAAATGCATCGGGATTATTAGCATAAAAGACTAAATTTATTGTGAATGCGTTAAAACGCGTACAGTCGCCATTTTGGCGTCTTTAAGGACGTAATATCTTATTCGGCTAATAGGGGGCAGGCTATGGTGATGGTGATTTGGTGCGAACGTAAACTATGCATAAAGAAATATCGCCCTTAAGCAGGTGGCGGAATTGTATCGCATTGGATTTGCAAACGTGCGTGAGTTGGTCCTGTGACTTAGTAGGACGCCACGACATGGGCAGTAGAAATGAAAACGGGCTGTAACTACTGCGACCAGGCCTAGGCTTGTGGTATCCCCACTGAGGTCAGCTTTACGATCTTATGAGTTATGCTATGTAGCCAAGGGACGGCAGCCGATGATTTGAATATATCATAACTATGAGGGATTGTTGAACAAACGACCGTGTTAATAAAAGCAAATTGGTAAGAAATAAAAGTGCTTGGAGTTGTAGCAATTCACCTGTTCGAATTAATCTTCTTTGCTATGTTTGAGAAAATAAAACATAAGCTCTGACCTGATCCATGTTTTGGGATGATTTCCGTCGTGACCTTATTAACGGATTCATAGTTAATGTTCCAAGTAACATCTGATGCGTCAGGTAGGTGACATTCGGGGAAAGAGCTTCCAATCTATATTACCGGATACATTAACGAGTTGCATTCAGGTCCGGTGAAGCGTTGTTTATAACGTCTTGTAGGTATGCGACTGACGTGACACAATCATGGCAAGTGGCTATAGCGGTTATTGTTACATTGTTGTTATTGATAACAGTGTTAGCCTGCTGACCTACGTTAGCTAACAATTGATATGAACAGTGTTGTCCCATGAAGATAATGTTATACGACTCCTGGTGGTCGCGTGGGTGTATTTAATAGCGTGTTGATCCATGAGACATCACGATGCCTCGGCGCCATGTTATGCCTCGTCTGACGTCTTTCGATGTCATTGAAGCAATTCCTATTAACAACACGGTTCATTACATTTTCCTCAATCTCAGTATGGAATTCATTCTGTTGCACTTTGAAATAACAATGATTATTATTACATTGCGACTGTCAATTTAGCTTCCAGTCATTTTGAAACGTTGCTTTCAAGTTAAATACTTACCCCGTTTCTTAGGCTAATTCAACATTTCATGTGATATATCGCTCTATTAAACAGACCTAAAAATATTGATTAAAATCATTAAGCAAACTTGGCACACTTATAACATTGTTAAATGTTCCCGGTATGAATGTCAGGCAGCCACATAGACGATTCTGTCATCCAAAAACCTGCCAATAGGAGACGAATGATAAATGCGCTGTCCATTTATGGTTCGATTCAAATGATCACAGTTTTATTGAGGAAGCAATTTTCCCGATGCGGACGATACGCGAGACTGCTTCAATATGCGACAACGCACAGATTCAGGAGTATTGCTGATATAGCAGAATGATTAATTACTTCACTATGTTACATGGTCGATGCAATGAAGAGAAGATTTGCACACTGATGTCAGCTTCATTTACACAGCAACTTCATCAATAGGAATATAAAGAAACTTACGTCTGGTTCTAGTGCGCCTACTAAACAACCCGGGCGGCTCACATTATCTCTGTACCTACTATTTGTATATATTGCCTGGCGCCTGTACACGACAGAATTACAACGCAGTGGAAATCCTGAAGTTATAACTAAGCAGTTGTTCCCTGTAATTTGTCCGTGAGATGGTTATTAATATTTACTTTGATGAACCCCGATGGCAGTACATGTAATGGCCATCAGGTTGGATATTGCGAGATTGGTGTATATTGCGATTACTTTTGGACGCACTTCCTGTGTGAACGGAAGGTTTACAACTCCACAATCGTTCTCGACATAAAATTCATCAGGCAATAATGAGTTTTTCCGCTGACAAGTGTATTTGCAGATGTCACAATGGTCGAGCAATAATTTTTGCGCAAATTTCTATGCTTACAATAGTTGTAACGTTTTTGTCTTCTGCATGTGTGAGTTTCGCTGGGGAAAAAACTAATTTCAAAAACCTTCATTTGGGCCATTACACGGTGGTGTGACGAGCTGCCTATTGAAGCATGCCATTAAACTGCTTATCTGGAAAGCGGACAATTCTACGACCGCTCTTTGCATATTGCAAATCGGTGCGAGGCGCAGCCATGCATATTGTTAGACTTAGGATGATTGATTGACTGAACGTTACTCTTACATCGCTAATCGTACACCAGAGTTTTGTCCATGAAGGTAGTATTTATGATTGTTTAATTTTAATTTTTTATTTTGTATTTAAATTATCGTTCAAGTGTCATTTTGACCTCTCCTTTCGTATATACGTTGTTACTGGTGCATTAGATCGCACTGGATAAACAGAATCCACGCCATAGATATATATATATATATATATATATATATATATAGATATATATATATATATATATATATATAGATAGATATAGAGAGAGATAGATATAGAGAGATATATATAGATAGAGATATATATATATATATATATATATATAGATATATATATATATATATATATATATATATATATATATGCATTTATATGTACATACATACATACATACATACATACATACATACATACATACATACATACATACATACATACATACATACATACATACATACATACATACATACATACATACATGCATGCATGCATGCATGCATGCATACATACATACATACATACATACATACATACATACATACATACATACATACATACATACATACATACATACATACATACATACATACATACATACATACATACATACATACATACATACATGCATGCATGCATGCATACATGCATGCATGCATACATACATACATACATACATACATACATACATACATACATACATACATACATACATACATACATACATACATACATACATACATACATGCATACATACATACATACATGCATACATACATGCACACACACACATACATACGTATGTACCTATGTACATATTTTCGTAAGATCTGCGCATTTGTATTCAAGACTTAATCAACACGCCGACTTCAGCTTCGGAAGCGTTGTTTATGGTTCTTAGTTGGTTTGAGGCCTGAGTGGATGGAATTATGACAAGCGGCGTGCGCTTATGCTACCTTGTTGCTATAAATAAGGGCGAAGGTACACCGAGCATCGTAAGATATGGACAGTAATGTTCCATAAGGATGACATTACACTACTCGCAGGGGTGTTTTTCATGGCGAGTAGATCCATGAAGTGTCTCGATGACATTGCGCCGTGTCACGCCTGAACCGATATGAGCCGTTATGATGACCCATAAGCCGTTATGATGACCTGCAGCCTTGTTATGTCTAATCCATATGAAACACTGTCTACTAAAACTACGGTTCATTCTAATAACCTCGATTACAATATCACATTTGTTGCGTTCGACATTATGAGAAGCAAGGATTTTTTCCCACTATTTGATCTTAGTCAAAGGAAATGAGACGTCGTGGTTTTGCGAGTATACGACTTTGTGTCTAAAGCTATATATTTTCACTTTATATGTATAATAAATCACACCTTTAAACAACTGTCGAGATGAAATCGTTACAACCATTGAGCTTGCCTCCCGTGGTAGCTGATTAAGCATATCTGTTGCCAATTGATGCGAGCCTTATCTCCATATCTGCATGCATTAAGCCATCAAATGATCCCGACAGAGGATGGCCCATAACCACATCGATTATCCTATAGTTGTAGAAAACAACTAATCAAGCCTTAGTCTGGTTTTAACGAGTCTATTAAACAACATGGCTAGCTATTTGTATCTTCGTGCGTACATCCGGTGCACATGGCCTCATCAAATGCAGTTGCTCCGTTGAATGTGTCGGCCATATTGTTGACTCAGATGAGCCTCACAAGGAATGTATGTAACGCGCTGGGAGCAGGTTTGATATTGCGAGTATGGTGAGTATGGTAAATATGGTGGATACACGATAGAGTGTGGTTGGTATGGCGAGTATAATAAAAATGGTGGATACACGGTAGAGTGTGGTATGGATATAACAATGGTGGATACAGTAGAGTGTAGTTGGTATGGTGAGTATAATAACAATGGTGGATACACGGTAGAGTGTAGTTGGTATGGTGAGTATAATAACAATGGTGGATACACGGTAGAGTGTAGTTGGTATGGTGAGTATAATAACAATGGTGGATACACGGTAGAGTGTAGTTGGTATGGTGAGTATAATAACAATGGTGGATACACGGTAGAGTGTAGTTGGTATGGTGAATATGGTAAATATGGTGGAAGCAGAATTAACGTTGTACCTAATCCGATAATAATAACGCCACCAAAACAGATTTAGTCTCAATAAATAATAATTGTGTATACCAGAATTTCAAGATCATGAATGATGGCATCTACATGGATCACTAGATCCATGGGATGTCCACAGACGAGAGACAAACCTGCCCATCGTGTCTGCATGCTGTGGTCAGCTCATTGCAAAATGAGATTTGATAACATAACGACTGTTAATGCTTTTTCTTTTGGTAATGACGATTTAATTGCAGAAGTAATCTCAATTCTACTGTACTACGTAGAAACGAAGAACGAGCAGCGTCTGATTTATGGAAATTCTCCTGCTAAAGTTGGCCCCTTTATGGTGAGGCATGCACTTCCTGTTTAAGCCTAGGATTAAAGTGTGATAGAGAGAGGGGGGGGGGATGACGTGTGTGTTCGTGCATAATGTGAAATATCAGACCGTTGTTCAAAATCGTAGCAGGAGAAGTTTAGTTCTTACTTCCTGACGAATACTGTCTGCAGGTCATGACAGATTGTGTGAGACGGTTGAGTTGTTGACAATGAGGAGACCGAATGAGAAAAATTATGTTGTTGAGATATGAGTTAGATTTAAGCTACAACCGTTTTCAGTAATGTTGAATCATAGGAAATTGTAAAGGCTGTGTCGTCAAAGTTGTGTATGCTATATTCCGCGATAAAATTTCATTGTAATGATTGTCCTGAGTAATGAGGTCAATATACAACGATTAATTCCGTCAACTAGATCCTCGCATAACCCGTCAGTTCATGCACGTATGTCACCTCAATGAACTCACAAAGCTGGTCCCCATTATTGAAGTTTATTAGGGAGACCAAATCACAGTCGACTTTGACCAGGGGAGAACCGTTATGATGGGTCATGGGAACCATACAGAGATTCGGCTCTTCTTGTGTGATGTACACTGCGTATTTCACGCTCATTGGAACAGCCAGCGTCTGTAAATGATTATTATATCCTTCGTCAATAATGCGAACGCACACTGGAGCATAACCACATAAATCATGATTGATGTCCACAATGTGTGTCTGTATCTCAACAAGAGTGTTCAGTATGAAACCGTCTGAAGGTTGTATTGATTTTATTTCCTGCAACACCAACCAGGTTCTTGATTCCTCAGAATTCACTCGTATATCTCACCAAAGTCTGAGGAAGGTACTGGAATCTGATTTGACTTCCTGCTTTTCACCCTGAGGTGTATACGCAGAGTGTCAGCGCTGGGCATTTTCACGGTGTACTGTTGAAGCCAAAGCTCTCACAGACGAAAACAGAGGGGCAGTGTTAGGGGGCTGTCTGTATCTGATACGCTTCCCTGAAATGTCAATCAAAAGTGACGCAGGAATCCATTATACTAGCTAACGACGAGCGTTTGCAGATCATGGAATACATCGCCCATCGTGAACACGGCTATGAGTATAAAGGGCCCATGGTGTTTAATGTGGCTAAGGGCAAACAAGGAGAAGAATACCAGACAAAAAGATATACCTGTTATAAACAGGAGACAAGGAACTTGCCTGGAACTTCTGCTATTGATTTCCAGCATGTGGATCACCGGCGTCGGTTTGTATGTTGGTAGCAGTTGGCAAGATAATGAAGTTGTTGTGAAGCTGATGGATGATGAGGGTGAAGTGCTGGCGGACACTGGCAATGTGGTGATGAAGTATGGATCCGATTTCACTTTGCTCAACTCTCACCTTCCTGTTTGTGTCCGTTTCCCTGAAAACGTTCTCATTCGTGGAAACCAATTCTACTGAATATCTGCAGAATATAAGTGTGTACAAACTCAATATGGAATAGATGGACAACAGACTAGAGAATGGAGGTGTCACTTTCACGTTCCGAAAGACATCTGGCAATAAGACTACTGTCAATCAAGGTCAAATACCAACGATTAAGTTCGCGACCTGCATCACTCATCTGCTGGCGAGTAATTAATCAAATGTTAGGGATCATAGCGTGTTAATCGATTCTCCTTTGATGTTTGTATCCATATTGGATGCAGCTCATGTTAGACATGAGTCCTGCTTGACATTTTCAACTGGCACGGAGTGAACAAATCCAATGTTAAACGTCACATAACGCCATAAAATAACTGTTATTACAAATGCGCCTCAATCAAGAAGCTTGCTTGCCAAGCTTATAAGCTGAATTAACGAATTTGTTTCCAATTTACGCGAACCTCAGCTTCGAATCATCGTGTATTTCACATTTAAATGGTTCCGGTGTGAATATCAAATAGACACAGCAGCGATTCAATGATTGTAGATAACATCCATTACATGATGCATCAAAAACTACTTGCTGGCCAGCTGGTGTTAAGTAGAGTTGTTAGCAATTTTGATTGTAGAGCATTTTGTTTTATTTTCTGTAGACGGGAGAATTGACAGGTAAACATTGACATGAATGGTATGGTGCAAATTACCATAAAAATGATACGCTGACATTGAGCTATAATTCATAGATGTGCCATGCATTGGTTAAATCATGGAAGCGGGTATCTATGCGTTACATATTTATCAATGATTTTTACAAGCACAGCGTCGGGTGATATAATGGGGCCGTAGTCACCACCGAGCAAAGGTATTCGTATGCTACATGATCTACCTCAGCATATATATACTGTACTCAATTGTGGTCGCTTCTCCCTTTGTCTATTGTAAGTTGTATATATGCAGTAACTTCAATGTGTTTGAGCGAATGAGTTATGGAAACCAATATGATAAATCCTCTTATCTACTGTTGGCTGTAAGCAGAATAAAACCGCTGACCGCCCCTACCCCCAGAACTTCGCTCATCGTTATTTGTTCGGGGTCAGCCCCAAGGCATTCAGCATTGGCAAGGGGGGATAAATCTAGAGGTCCCGTCTAACCATGACGTCAAGCTGCCACTGACTTCAATTGTTGCCCAAATCACCCCCAATGTGTCTTTTTCTTTACTGAACACAATAAAATGGCACCCATATCCGCAGCAGGTCCACAAGGTGAACAGCCTCTAGTGATGCTAGATCTTGATATAATTCATTCACTAAACGTGCTATAGTTGCATTGGAGATAAGGACCTACCCACATTATGAGTACAAGTTACGCCTGGATATATATAATTTGCACAAACATGAACTACGGGTGGTGTATTAGGATTGTAGGAAAAGCAGTTGGGTTAGTTCATGAGGGTATCTTCAAAAGCGTATATATTACAAAGAAGTGATTTCAACGTTTCCTTAAAATAATAATAACCTCGAAGATGGACTGCCCCACACTTCTATATTATTAGCATTCTGTTGCCACTTCGATTTCATTCTACAAAAGGGAATCCCTCCTATGCCCTCGACAAACCTGGTTCGTTATGAATGTGGGACTATTTGGGCAAGCTTCACCCGTTGAACGACCTATACAACCCATGGAATAGACCTTGTAGATCCGAGACGTGTGATAGCACTCGTGATATTCTTCGAAAGTCACATTTTGCAACACAGTGAACTGATATCATGCAAAAGACAGATGAACGCTTTTGTCAATTCCATAAGTTATCAGGGTTTCGGGTCATGATGATGGCCATTTTTACCGAATAACGGAATCTCATTCATCGATACTGAAGTAACCTTACTGCGAGGTTCTACGCGAAAACATGGTGTATCAGTAAATCAAGTAATAGTCAGGGCAAGTCGATTTGGATTGGCTTGAATCAGTTGGCGGTACTGTAGAACGTCTCACCCTGACCACCCCTGTTTACGTCTTCGACCGGGGGAATGTCTGACCTTGATCGCCCCTGCTGACGAAATGGATTCGTGATCATGTAGGGCGTCTCAGTTAGATCGTCCACGCAGTGATATGGAATTAGTTCCTCATGGGTGTCTATGACACGAGTGCGTCCTCCAACACCTCAACATGCAGATGAGCAATATACGTGGCTGGTACTGTGTTCTTGCCGTCATTCGCTCCTCTTAGCCAATGCTTCATTACAATATAATAATTGAAAGAGAGATAAATATGGACGCCGCCTTATTGGTGGATGTCAGCGATGATTGTTGAGAGGTAGTTCCGGCCTTGAACATTAGCCCTGCATTGACCAGTGTTAATATTCAATATGTGACGTTTTGTTGTAGCCTTATTCAGCGCAGCAAGATGGGAGCGAGATATGTGTCACGAAGTGGGGGAGTCGCGAAGTCACTTACTGTTCCTCTCAATTGTCATGAAGCAAGTTGTTCACTTCTAGAAATACAGTGCGCAGGAAGTCCCTGTGTTATGTCGCTAATATCAAAGCTGATAACTAAAATGTATTACTAATGAAACTAATGAAGTATCCATCACAAGGAATGATCATGTGGTTGTTTTTAGTTGCGTAGTACACAAGCAATTAATGTAAGGAATATTACGTTATTCAAGTACCATCTCACCACAAAGTACATATCTGTCCCATTGTTCATAATGCTCCACTCGTCACCGGAACTGAAAGCATTCACTACCGTGTAATGCACCGAATTTCCCTTGCGGAATCAACTAGTCTCATGCCTCAAGGTTAATTAGAGACAGTTTACTTTCTGATTTCTCTCACTTTGATTAGATTGTAGTATATCCATGTTATTGGCTTAACATACGGTTCTGTATAGTGTAATGTTTCAGGAAACACACAAATAGGATAGTTCTTCGAGAAAGCACCAAGCACTTGTTTCCTGAACTCACGAAGAATATACGGAATCGAAGCGGCAGTGAAAATAATACGCATTTGTTAATATCTTTGGTGGATGTCTACCTATGAAATTGGATGGCAGGAATTAGGGAAATGTTACGTATTTGGCCAGATGCAAAAATCGGCCTTTCATGGACATAAAGTGATTTTTTCTAATTTTCGCAAGGTTAAAGGTGTGTCGGCCTTGTTACGTTGACGCATCAAAAGAGCTTTAAATAACAGAAGAATATGTTGTGTATATGGTAACGTTCAACAAGTCCCTGTTTATTACAATGAGCGTAAAGCGAGGTTACATTATACCTTACGTGGTGAAAGCTTAGGGACTTTCTGGCATATAAATTAGCATATACATGTATGCAGTACGTGGAGATTAATGATCCCTTTATCACTACGATCCAAACTTGACGTGATATGAAGAGAGTGAGATTAAGAAGTGTGGTCGAGGTGGTTGCATAGTGTGGTCAAAGTTTGGTGTGAAAGAGTAGCTTAAAGGTGTAAGGCCAAGAAGTGGGGTCACGGTCAATGTTAAGAAATGTGTTCATGGTTTGAAGTCGAGACGTGAGGTAATTATGTGAGGTGAGGGTATAAGATACAGTAGAATGGTGAAGGAATCGGGTCAGTATATGAGGTCAAGGCGTTATCTCCCGTGATAAGGAAAGTAATGAAGTAATGACATTACCACAAACATAGCGAGACATTAACACGGACTTTTGATCCCACATTAAGCTTCCCGATCTCATCTCACTATATGCAACTTGTGTATAGTTGCATAGAACCTTTTACTCATGCCCAAACCAAAGAAATGATCCCTACCTAATGCATAGAGACTGCCTGGGTGATGAGCCTCATTTGCACGTCAGAGGACGAGGCAGCAGATGTAAATAAGGTGCTCACAGCGTCCCCAGATACTAAAAATCAGATAAAATCGAAGCTACAATATTCTTGTCGCTATTTGAGTATCGCTGATTGGCAATGTTTTCTTTGAGAGGCAATCTAAGCGTTGTGCAATTAGACGAGCTATTTTGACGCACATAATTCTCATCAGTCTGGTACAAATACAATTATTGTCATAAAAGGGATACAATGACGCTGGCGCTTGCAGGGCAGCTGAAGATACGATTTTTGAATGTTGTGGACGAATATGCGTTAATCTATGAATTAAGTTCATTCAAGTTGACTAATGTCTCATCAAATACCGGCGTGATTGTTCACACGTGATGTAACATTAACCTGAAAGTATCCACATGTTCAAATGAATCTCGATATATACCATAATCATGTTTGTCCCTTTATGTAGCATTTGTTGGAATCAGCCAGTCAGACCAACTGTCACATTAGTCTGCCAATACCCATATAGAGATGTGTATTAATATACTTGCCAGTGGAATTATGGTAATGACATATGCGATGATTCAAGCATATGATAGTCCTAAATGATAGCATAATATGCTACTTAAATCACAGTCGGTATAGCTGGAAGCGTTGTCGCTATTTCGCACCTTTTAGACATATCCAAATTGAACATTTAACTGCTAATGATGATGTCGTCTGCAAATTTGAGATGGGTTGGACACAGATCTATTAACTAGATCCATTGACTTTGCGACTTGATAGCAGACGCCTATTGAGTAACGGATTCTCATAAATGTGAAATTATTTTCCAGCTGTTTTCTTACTGCTTTCATAAGCAAATCGGTCCCAAGAAGTTTATAATACTAACTATGTTTAATATTATGGCCACCTAACCGGTGACATGGGTACCTCAGCAGTCTAATCTGAGTATAACATCTACCAATCACCGATTTCAATAAAACCAATGTCCGAATGCTGACCTAATTACCCGATGTTACAGCGATCTAACAATAGCCCTTCAGTCATTGGTCATAATGTAACGGAAGATATCTATGCAACTGCTACTTATGCTTATTGAACTAAGGATCCGGCGACAGTTAATGTCCTTCTAGAATGATCATATTATCCCAACAATTAAGATCAGTTATTTCGAGACATCTCTCGAAGCTCTTGTTTTCTAAGCATATATAATGACTATTGCACAAATTGCGCTTTTTGCAATCAGCATGTATTGTCTTGCGAAGCGCGAATCCAACAATACATGCCACGCCAGAAGATATAAGGTGTGCAAGTAGCCTGATGCGCATTAGATACGAACATCGCCTTCTTTTGATAACTCAATCGGACTTCCTTGTCTACTGTGATATAATGGACCCCGCTTTCAGTCGGCATGATTGGGGCATATCATATGCTGCACAAGCGGTGCGGTGACTCAACTGGCTTTAAATCAGTGAGCCTCTAACCGCCTTACTACACCCATTTAAATGCCTGCAAAGGAGTGGCACCGTACCACATCCAATACCAGGTCCGGCCATGTTGACACAACAGCAAATATCTTGAAATTCAAATCCGCCTTTCTCCCGTTGTCCGAGACGCTACAATATGCATCCAGAGTATCACTCTTAGTATCAGATATCATTCCATACTGATCGATAGCAATATATTGTATATAATGCACAAAGTTACGAATAAATAAATGCTTCTGGAACAATTTTAGAAATCGGTAATTATCATATATAATGCAATAGTATTTATACACGAATTGATGAAGCTTAGTAAAAAACAAATGGTTTAGGGACGGCAGATATGACGCGGAAACCAACACACAATGAAGATGAGGACGAAGGCAAAGACTAATGCAGCTGTTTTCTGTCGTATTGCGAATCTCTTGCGACTTGTCCAGTTGGCATCGCACAACCGCTACCACTTGTCCACAGGCAGCGCGACCATATATTACACCAATAAATACAAGAGGGAATACGATATCGCTCTTTAAACTTGTTTGTAATACACATGATAGTGGATGAAGACTAAATAATGATTTATTAACTATGAACATATACAAACACGCCATGCAACGCAAATGTGCAGCTTGATACGATTCGTAAAACAGATGAACTACTAATTATACCGATATGCATCTGACAATCGTCAATTTATGTTCATAGGAAACCAGACAATGCTGAATATGTATAATCAATTAGGGGTCGAATCTGAAATTTACAATGTGGCTCAGGAGAGATTTTGAGCTCTAGGTTACACTATATATTGCCTAACAAGCTATTACTTACGACGTGCGTTGATAAATGTTTGTACAAGTAAGACATTCATGGATTAGTTTAAATCTGTTATAAACATGTGGTGCCCTTAAATCATGGAGAACGAAATGATTATTTGAGCAAAGCCATAAACGCAGTATCTTTCAATTTAATCAAATGAATTCCAGTAGTGAGCAATACAATCGATGGTGCTAGATTACTGAATGCCATTCTAGTAATACTAGATAATGTTGCAAATAACAATCATTTAATTAGGAGAAATATTTACAAATATAGACCTTAACCGAATGTCTATCATGCAAACTACTAGGTGCAATGTACCACCAACAGCACCTCAATACGATGTGTCAGGACCAATATAACTTTTAATATTTATAAAATACAGAAATATTTTTCACTCAAACTTTTACAACATACGGGATGTACTAATGCATAATTTATATTTGCTTTGGTTTTGATAACACCTGCTTCCTAAGGACCTTATATTTCTACCATGCGATCATTTAGACGACAGTATCTTGGTACAAAGACGTGCGTCAGGGCTCCGTGCATTCGGACTAACGTCGGAACCGCGTCTGTTGACAAGTAGCAGGTGAAAGAAGTGTCAGTTACGGTCACACTGACGGCAGTACACAAAGCATTGTGAAGTGTGCATATCATCCAGCAATCAAGAACATTTTCAGTGGGGAACGACGTTTGTGTTACAACCAGTTGATCCCTAATCACGGTCGACTTAAGATAGTATGATTCGCAATCTGCAGGCCAGAGGATCACGACAACTATTTAGGTGCGCAAGAGCAATGATAGAGCCAATATTGAAATATTTACTTGTATCTTCCTAAGCAGCTTTCCCAAAAGCCGAAGTCTTTCTTAAATCTGCTGTAGTGTCATTAGTTTCAAGCTACCATACCTTGATATGAGCATATATCAGCCTTTGTTATGTTGACCCATGGTAGAGTTGAAAACGAAGTTGGCCCCCCAGCACACAGCGGTTGGGTATCGGGAATTCTTGAGCGTATTGCCTTCCAGCCCTCTTGAAAGATCCACGTTAGGGTGCATTCACAATAAAGAGGGTTGTCGGTGAAAACGAATGACGCCGATTGTAAGAAATCTGGAGGCTGACAAGGCAAGTTGAATATTAAATCTAGGTTTACTGGACTAATATGTCTATGTTTTGTTCAATATCATTTACAAACCATCAAGCTTGACTCTTTCCATTACCTCCTCTATAACGGTAATTCGGTTGGATCTCAGATCGAAGAAAGTCAGTTCCACCAGCAGCTTTATTTGCGCATGCTCTACCATGGTGATCTCATTGTAGCCTAGATACAACCAGGTCAATGTGGATCCTACACAGTCTAGATTGGGTATGATCCCCAAAATGTTATGAGATAAATCAAGTGTTCTAACTATCGTTCCGTTAACTGCACTGCATGGAAATGTCTCAATTCTGTTTGTGGTTATGTTAACAAATGTAAGACGTAAGAAATTCGTCCATGCATCTTGAGGTATGCTTGAAATCATGTTGTGGTCTAGCTTTACCTGTCTTAGAGTATTATTCAAACAAGAAAGATTGATCAGTGAATTAAAAGCATTACGAGCCAGATTAATCCTTCTAACTGGACTCTGGGAAGGACAAGCGAGAACAGATAAATTATTAAATGGTAAATACAAATATTTCAACGACGAATAATTCGAGAAGTTTGCATGTGATATAACGTTGCCTCCTAGGATCAAATAAGATATGCTTTGCTTGAAACTGATCAATGTTTCGATGTTATGTATGTTAGTGCGTAAAAGAAGAAGTGAAGATAAATTAGGGAGTCTAAGTGAGCCAGTAATATATCCTCCAATGTGGTTGTCACTCAAGTCAAGTTTCTCTAGCGACTGGTAACATGAATTAATCAAATCACAGTTAAGATAACTAAGTGAGTTATTGTTCATTAAGAGTGTCTTCAGCATTGGTGGGACTATACATGGGACATGTGACATTTTATTGTGGCTGAGGTTTATGTAAATTAACTTGGTACCGGCAAATGCATTGTCTGATACATGTTTCAATTCGTTGTGTCACAAAGAAATTGTCGTTAGTAATGGATGACGTGCAAATGACTGGTTTTGTAATGATGTGATGAGGTTATGGTCTAGGTCTATTTCTGTGACATTAACTGGCATATCAGGCAATTCGACAAGATTGTTGGATGATCTGTAGACCTCCGAGATGCCTGTCACAAGCTCTCCATAGAACACGAGAAGGAACTGAAGGATTTTTTGGAGCAGCATAATTGTGTTCAGCTGAAACATACAAACTTACGTTATGTACGAGATATTAAGTTAGAATTACGTTCCATGAAAATGAAATACATACTGAAACACGCGCCTTGCGACGGATGGGGCCATATATTGAAACACAACTACTGATTATCAGATGATGTTTTATCTTTATTTGTTTATTTCCTACGGACATCATCTAGCAATCAATCAATTAGTTATAAGCAACAATATTGCAGAGACTCTAACGGTTTCTGTTAATGACAAAATCAGCCAGTCCGTTTGATGGGCTGTCTGACAACTAATAAGGGGTTGATATATTTGAAAAGCTTCCTTCGTGTACTTTGATTGGAACTTCCGCCATGTGGCCATGAAACAGGCCATCCAGACACTTATTAGGCACATCTCCCATTCAGACTATATGCAAACCTACCGTTTAATGAATCTTTGAGACACCAACATATATACAGATAATATTTAGACTTATAAAGGAGTAGATTTAATGTGTAGAAAAGCAATAACTGGCATTTATTATATTATTCTAATGTCTAAAATGGACCACCAACGCATCGGTAAAAATAATCAATTAATCTCTATACGCCCCTGTTTACAATGCATGCAGAACAAGTCAATGGAAGGGGGTTGGTAATGTTTAGGATTGGCTAGACACTGGCTGAAGTTCATGTTGATTCATTAACTCACTAGGTATGTGTAAGGGTCCGACCAAATACTCCTTGCATGACTGCTCGCATATGATACAAAACCAGGTATGATCCAGTTACATAATGCACTGGCGTCTTATGTTCCAATTGCTTTAGGAGTCGTCAATGTGTCTTTATGCAGATGTGGTGCACTGTTGCATCAGTATATACAAACATCAAATACCCATCACGCAGCAGCTAAACCACGGAAATACCGGGATATATAGGGTATTCTACGTAATGGTGTTTTAAGCTGCATTGGGTCTTGTATGCTTAGACATGGATTAAAATGCTTTTGTACGTGGTAGGATAGAGAGAATGTACAGTTAGTTAAATTGACAACCGAGTTGGTTAAATTGGCAGAGCGAATGAATGATGATCATAATGTAGGGGAATGAGAATGAGTCACAAATGGATGTTTATCAAGACGGCCATCTAGCTACGCACCATAACAGATCACTCAAGTTTTTTATAATTCAAGACATTCCGAGTTATGTCCAAGAAACCAAGGCATCCCAAAGGTCAAGACGTAAGTGAAGGAATCTCAAGGGGGAGAAACTTCGGCTCTTAGTTCGTAGCCCATTGGGGGACCATATATTAAACCAGCGCTCAATTATATATATTTGAACGATAGCTGGGATCACAGCGTGGCAACGAGCATATGTAGAATAAGGATCGATTACGGGTATCAAAAAATGATCAACACAATATCTCCTGCTCCAAAAGTCTTGGTAGAGGAGTATTCGCCGAATGAAAATGCACTCTTTTATGACAGTATAAGACCAATGCAGTGAAGTGCTATATGTTTGCAGAGATTCTGCAAAATTGTATGGGCAGTTACATAATATATTTATGTTAAAATACCGTAAAAAGAAATTGCTTTTGGAACAGTTACTTGCCTATTTAAAATAACCATGACAATAGCGTAATGGTGCACCAGTCGCTGTCGTTTGAATGAGGTGCATATCGCTTCTTAAAAATGTATCGGCCGTGTCTTCCTTGTTCAGGATGTTGGACATATCGGATGGATTGTTATCTTGTGACCGCAGCGCTGTATCAGTAAAAACCTAACATGCTCATGATGCACAAGCCGGGGAATATTTGTAACTGATAAAAAACAAGAACGTGTGCAGTGTGCATGCCCATATGGCGAAGCATACTTATCCTAACAATAATATTATGATGACATATTTTGGTATGGAGACCAGTAGCTAAGGTTTATGATTGTACCAATGTGTTAATGTCATTTTTCAGAGCATCGACCAATATTAAGTAATTTACACTGTGCACGTCATCGCTTCCAAATGATGCGGCTTGTGGAAATCAATAATGTAAATAGGTGAATGGTTGCCGCAATGTGATTGCCCATCAAGTAACATGCGACAAGGACGTAAATTATCGGCTCAAATATATCAACTGCCGTCCTCTACTTGTTTGCGGGATCAAAACTACATCCTTCTACAGGTTTGCCTTCATTGAATGCAAATGCCGACATTTGGCATAAAGGCTGCTTCAGGTCAGGTGGCATCGACTGGTTGCATTCTGCATGTGTCCACGATAGGTCTCCGAGCTTAATTGGAGTAATCAAATTGCAATTTTCCCGAGCATTTGTGAGGTGTTTTATCTTTGCTCAAATACAATACAATAAGTGTTAACGGTGCGCTGTGTAACGGCAATCAATAACAATGTATTTATGCGTAGCTGCCTATTTTGACGTCGCAGCCTGATACCGCCACGCGCCGTTAAGATTTATATAACATTTATGTGTCACACAACTGGACAAATCGTTGCAAAAACTAATAACCCTCTTAAAGACAATATTTATTGCTAATTTGAGTTCTGCGAATGTAAGCATATTGCAACCAGTACCTCGATTTGTTGGTATACAAGTGTGTATGGCGCGTTTGACTAACAGCCGATGACTGTCCATTATTGTCAATGTCATTTGATG
Organism: Urechis unicinctus; assembly: GCA_034190875.2. NCBI lineage: Eukaryota > Metazoa > Annelida > Polychaeta > Xenopneusta > Urechidae > Urechis > Urechis unicinctus. The sequence continues at coordinate 58,131,735 of CM067345.1, forward strand.
CTAGTTGTGGACTTTCTAGTGATTGTATGCCGTAACGATTGCAGCCTTACTCTATATTAAAACATCTTGGAGCAGCCTTGGCATGCAACATGCAAAATGCTGTAAATAGTTTGCTTGGTGTCAGGCAGACAGTTAGCCTATTACATATTATGTATAAATGCAGTCTTGGCTGGTCATCAATGTTAATCATTTTGAGAGGATGCATACAACATAACAAGTTTTAAGATTGCATCAGGGCTTCTACGTATTATGGCAAAATCAAAACATGTACATGTTCTCTCATTATTGCCTATCTCGATTGGTATAAAATCAAATATTTCCAGTTGCCCCTTTACTATTATTTGGGAAGTTGTAAACGTTCCATGTAGCGAAATAGCTGATATCCAGATATCATTCAGCACAATTAATACTAGCAATATATGTGTTGAGTAAGCAACCATATGTTAACAGAATACAGCAACGAAAACCATACCACTGAGAGTCAATCAATGTGTTTCTTCACCAGAGAACATAGTATTGTCTTATCGACAGAGAATAAAGGCATTCACATCCGACTATTTAATGTGGTAATGGCTTATTACGCAGGAAATAGGTGTGTCACCTTTCATAGCCTCTACTTTATGCAAGTGGCATCATTTAATGTCGATGTACTTAATCTAAAGATTGTTTTTTGATAGAACCATCGTCCAGCGTAAACGGTATAATACCACCACTTGCAAAGGGAACGTTCCCTTTGTTAATATGTCATCTCCAAGCCAACGCGCAACCTAGCACAAATATTGTAGCTAAATAACGCACCTCATACACAAGACGCGGGCGCAATGTTCTGCAGTATTCGACGCAAGTTGATAATTCCTGTGGGCAACAGAATATTATCGTCCAACGTTGGGCACAAGGTGCAATGCGTCGCCCACAATACTGGCTTAAATATATTTCGCCAATGAATAAAACATTGCGATTAAATTTCCGACTACATGAGTAAGTACATGGTTCTAATTCACAAGTCACGCGTACGAGCCCAATTTGTTAGAAGACTTGGGCATATGCTCTTTTGAAGCATACCGTATATAATTCTTTATCTGTGTGTGTCGGCCTTTGCAGATAATATCAATCGTGCAACTTGATAAGATAACGGAATACGGTGTTATGGTATGGGAAATCTTGTATATCGGGACAGATTAAACATACACAAAATTATTGACTATAAGAACCTATTTCCGCAAGGAAAAGACGGATTAAAAGGAATGATTGCTATACTTGAATTACATCGTAGCAGAAATACATTGCTCCTTATACTTTAGTTGTCAAATTGAAAACACTGTCAAATTGAACCTATTCTTTATGAGAACTCGACGTGTCCAAAAAGGTTATGGCATACTTATTTTTTCACAATTCAATATAAAAGGTAATTGACCAACTAGAATAAGCCCAATGCACCAATCATCATTTTTTAAATTAGCTTTCAAGCTAAACGCCGAAATAATTTAGCGAGGCGGGTAATGTACGAACAAAACATTTAGTTGCTAACGTAATAAGTAAATTGACGACTGACCGTTTAGCTAGCCAAGTGATCCACGGCTGTTTCTAGTTACTAACCTGTAATCGCGAGTCTAAAGACACCACAGCTGCAATGGTCAAAATGAGGGCTGCAGGCAATCGAGTGCGGTACACGCGGATTGCTTCAAGCAAACACAGTGATAATAAAAGGACAAAATATCTGCAGTAAATCCAGCAGTGGGGGGGGGGGGGGGGGAGGGGGTGGGGGTGGGGGCGGGGTTGTTGGCGTGCGGGGGGAGCAGTATAATTAGCAATAAACATCACGAATCGGCCGAGGTGAGTTGAGTGTGGTGGCATTCCATGTATAGGTGTTCCAAACATATATTGGCCCAGAAACTAGACGAGACTATGTCTGATATGACATATCTATGGCACACAAATGCATATGCACATGCATTGGGATGACTATTGTAATCTACAGTCTTTAGGCACCTGCCGCATTTGTAGCCTTTCGACTTGAATACATTTACGCATCACGTCTGGTATAAGCCTTTGATTTTCCGTGGGCTTTTTGGGGTAGTTTGGTTACTGATCAACTTACATTCAACCGAAATAAAACGGGAAATCATCTGCAAGTGACCTTGCTGACTATAATTATTGGGGAAAGTCAAGTTTAGTTATTGTACGATATGTATTATGTTACCAAATACGTGAGACTTAACTGCCACACATATAAGTTATACTTATGCGGCAAATAAGGTCAGTCTTGCAAATCACAACAATAATTTTATACTCACAGTTGTTCGCGCGGCTTTGTCTTTTCTTCGGAATGGTTGTAAACACAGATAGCAATTGAGGAAGTTGGAAGATATAAGCCTGTTGATGTAATGGATTAAAGGTTGGTTGTCATCTGCATTTCATTTTGGGCTGGACCGAGCAATTCATCCACACACATCTCTTGCACGATCTGCAGACTTAAATGCAGCAACTTAATAGGTGTCAAAGGCCCGACGGATTTATAGTTACTTTAGGGAGCGGCAGAACCATTCGAACAATTCATAATTGAGCGAAAAGTAATTGAAAGGGACCTATTAAAGAAGCTAATCATTAACATAATTGAGCGAGCTATAGTATATTTCCTACTGTGCCCATGACAACCATGAGGTTATAGAATTTAAGGCATTCACTATAGTATCTTGGGACGACATGCACAACACATAACAAAGTATATGTGAAAGGGGAGAGTTCGAGGTGATTAGTTAGGAGCCCAGGCTAGATAAAGAGTGCTTTGTGGGTTAACTGTACCGTTCACTTGTTAATCAGCTTTTACAACCCAGTGGTTAGCTGCAGATATGTATTCAAGTAAGGCAGTCACATTACAGCGATGGCAGTGTAAGGAATGAGGCAGAGTCGCATATATTTCATAGTTTCGTCAACGATAAAGAGCAAACTCGTATATGGCAGTATTAGTTGATATAGATAAAGTAAAACTCTTTAAGTGATACCTTATCTTAATGAATGCTATATACCTTTATTGACTACTTGATTACATTAGTAGTATAGGTAATGGTGGTTCCAGAACGTACCTCCAAATAGAGACCCAACCCACCAACGATAAGGAATCACCCCACTTCAGAGCATCATTTACTCACTTCGACTATTCCGTTTGGGTCATAAGATCTCAAGAGCTGCCAAGAGCTGCCAAGAGCTGGCCAAGGATTAAAGCTGATACCTTATCAGTAGGCTGTGAGTCGCAGGGTTGGGGCAGCCATGAGTCGCAACGAAATCGCAGGGGAACCACCATTACCTATATACTTAAGCTGTGACCCTCTCAGCACACCATGAGTCGCAGGGTTGGGGCAGCCATGAGTCGCAACGAAATCGCAGGGGAACCACCATTACCTTTATTACTTAAGCTCTGACCCTCTCAGCACACCATGGGTCGCAGGGGAAGGGGCAGCCATGAGTCACTGGGTACAAAATGACTAAAATCAAGTCGCGACGAAAGTCGCAAGGTTCAAGGAACCATCACCTAGCAGGTCATTAGTCATAGGTGGGTATTTCGTCGCGACTTGATTTTGTGTCATTTGTACCCCCTTTTGAACTAATAAAATATTCGAGCAATGACGCCCCACCACATACGCGCGAAACAGGCTCAAGCCGACTATGCTGAAATCTACGGCCAGGCCCTGCCACCCTATCCACGGACGAAGGTCGCCCTCGCGGCACTCATCAAGATAAACGCCTTCGACAGGACGTACATGGAGATGTACGCAAGAATGACAACCATGGCTGACCGTGACCCAGCCCCTCCGCCGACTCCATCCCCCCGACTCTTGTCTGAAGTGGCGAAAGCACCGGCCCCACACCCCTGGGCCACCTCCAGGAAACGACTACCCCGCGTAAGGCCGGTTCCAGTTCCCCGAACAGGCTTCAGACCTGTTCCCACTCCCCGCCTCAAATTCAGGAAAACCAAGTGGGCCGTCAGCAACTAACTGCGAGGCTGGGTCATGAACGTTCCCAAGACTCACCCTTACGCCCCAGACCTCCTGACCTTCCAGAAAGGCGTGACACCCCAGGTTCGTAAAGTTCTGGCAGAGGAGCTGAACCGGCTAGGTGGCCTCAAAACCCAGCTCGCAGTCATAATAAGTCTCTGCAAGACCGACAAAGATGGTGTCACGGAGTACACAGAGCCAGTCCAACGGAACAAGCAGCGGGTGATTCTAGACCCAGAAGACATTGACTCCGAGATAAACCAGGCCGACCCCCAAATTCAGGAGATTCTGGAGAAGTGGGTTAACCGAGGTTCTGGGTGGGTCTTTGAGGCGGTAGAAACCATCTGGATCGACATCACGAAGTATCAACCACTCAAAGGCGGCTCCTATCTCCCTCTACCGCCACCACTGGCAAACAAAGGGGCCATCATAAACATAAAGAACCGAGACAACTTCTGCATACTATGGACCATCATCTCAGCCCTCCACCCAGCTGCCCAGAATCCAAATCGGCCCTCTAAATTCAACATCCAGTGGCCCATAGATAGACTAAAAGGCTCAGGTGTTGCGTACCCACCCCGTCTACCACGCTAGAAAAATCCAAAAGGCTCTTGACCTAGTCCTAAACGTATTTGGTTGGGATGGGAAAAACCGTCATATACCACCGGATCAGCAAATACCCCAGCACCTGTATAAACCTCATGCTGATCGAGGACGACGGAGTATGCCACTACACCTGGTAATTTGTTTTCGCTCTAATGCTTTCAGTTCCCTACGTTAATGGTTAATGCGTTGTTAGTAAATAAACCTCGATTGATCCATTCATTTTACTCGCAGGATTCACCAAGAACACTTGCATCGGAAAGATGACTCTATCTATTGCTCGGTCACAGCCAAGCTCGAATTTGCATCGTTCATGAAGGGACAAGATTATGGGACGCAATGTTCAATGGTGTTTAGCTGTGGTAACGTGCTTCGGTGAAGTTTTCACATTGATAAACCCCTTGACATTAAAATACCATTATGGTCGATACGTAATTACATTAATTTTCTGATGAAGACGCTAATCTTCGCGATTATTACCAATAATGAATACTTATCGTGTTTTACGATGGGGTAGTTTATTGCCTCAGGCTTTATATACAACTATATTAATTTGCTTTCAGGCATACAGCGACACTCATCACATGAGAAGATTCAAACACAAATACTTGCACAAACAACTCGAAGAGAAAGAAACAGAAAAACCTAACAGCCACAGCCCCATTGCTTACAACTTTAAGTCCATAAAAGAGTCCTAGGGTATTTCTAGTTATATTAGAACTGGCTGCAAGGTTTCATAGCGTACTTTTGACCTAAAACTATGGAAGAACCACTTGTGCTGAGTGGTAGCTGCTATTTGTCAGGTAAACAGTTTCCCTGCGCCTGGGTCAGTATTCAATCCTTCGACTTCCAATATGCATACCGTGTACTTAACACCAACAATAGGTAAAACAACTGATAACAAACGAGAACACGAGAATTATGTCCTCAAGCGGTCGCAAAAACCAGGCTTCTTTTAATGTTAATGTTGCAAAAGACAGAGAGGTAACGTGCTTTTACAGTTACTGTGTGCACCAACATCGTTTACGAAATTGCAATAATGTACAGCCTCGCGTGTAAATGCATGGATAAACACGTGATGTCGTTCTATGTTGCGTGGATATGGCTGTCTTGGTTTGGGTTTTGGTAATTACAAATTTTGGGATATTTCTCGTGATGTTTGCTTCATGTAAGATCCGCTCTATAGTTTTTACTTGCTAAATATCAGGCTGTTATAAGCCTTTTCACAGTTAAATGTCAGATGTAATAACTCTCGTTTGTGTTGATGTTAATGGGTAATGACTAATACCAGACTTCATTCATATGAAGACTTTCTATAATCACTAATAAATTCCACCGACCACTCCTCATCACCACCGACTCCTCCAAATATACTGATTCTTCATCAAATCCATCGACTCTCCGTCTACATATCTAACTCCTCATCAAATCCATCGTCTCCTCATCAACAACATCGACTCCTCATAAACTCCACATCAACACAATCTACCCCTCAAAACTATGACTGGTTCCTAAACTCCACCGATTCCTCATCAACACTACCCACTCCTCATCAACGGTACCGTCTCCTAGTGGCAGCTACGTACCATGAACATCATAGTCGTCTTTTGCTGGGTCAAATTGACATTTGGGACGGGAAAGTTGATCATGTGTATTCCTCCAATGGATCAGTAGCTTCAGTGATGTAGCAAGCAACTGTTTCAATTTTGTCCCTGCTGTTGTGTTGCATTTCAATTGATAGCAATGCACCTACTATTCCGTAATTCATCCTTCTCCACTCAGATTGTCATTAATATAATTAACATAATCATCAGTAACTCAAGCATAATCATCAGCATTCTTCTTCTTTATAATAATGGTGATAATGATTATAACATTGATGCTTATAGTTATCATGACGATGATATTGCTAATAAGAAAACAAAATGGCCTCTATGCTTTGAGATTGTCGACCCTTTGGTGTCTGGCTGTAAAAGCTAACTCAACAGAGGTTAATATTATCGCATAAAAATCTGTACCAGAGCACACGGTAAGCATAAAATTCAGTGCGCTATGAACTGGTTTCTTTCAGTTAGCCTTTCAGCTTGCGTCGCGTATGTTGTTATCATTAGAGCGTGAATATTTGTGAAAAAACCATCACCATCACTAGCTTAGGTTAACCTCCATCAGACTGCCTCAGAGCAATGAACTCGGCTTAGTTTCAACTGGATCACAGTATCGCGACCCTAGTTGATTTAGGAACATCAGGATGCTCTGTATATGCTGAGTTTTTTATACAACAGTAGTATGTATTACATATGTTTAAGCCGTGGATTATTTGTGGGCTCTTTGGGGTACTTTGGTTTCTGATAAACTTGCTTACTGACTACCAGTCGTGTTCCATCGAACCAAAACAAAACGTGAAATCATCTGCAAGTGACCTGGTTGGCGATAACTTTTTGGGAAAGCCATGATTCGCTACTGTATGATATGTGTTCTGTTACCAATCACTTGAGAATGATCTGTCACACATATAAGTCACACCGATGCTGCAAATAAGGTCAGTCATACAAAGCCACAATAATAATATTCTACTCACAGTTGTTCATGCGGCTGTGTCTTTTAGTCGGAATGGTTGGAAACACGGATAGCAGCTGAGGTGGTTGGTAGATGAAGGCTTATTCATTTAATGGATTAAATGAAGGTTGAAATTTATTTCGGGCTGTACGCAGCAGATCCTTTTTGTACCAACACATCTCTTGCTCCATCTGCTGATTAAAAAGCAGAAATTTAATAGGTGTCAAAACCCCGACGGATTTAGAGTTACTTGCGGGAGCTGCAGAGCCATTCAAACTATTCATAATTCAGGGAAAACAAATTGAAAGGTACCTTATCACAAGCTTACCATATAAATAATTGAGAGAGCTGTTGGAAATGTCCTACGAATGCTCTGTGTCCATGACAACCATCGTGTTATGTACCGCAACATCACAGATGGTCGTTATATAATTAAAGGCATTCGGTATAGTCTCTAAGTATCCTGGGACGACATGCACGACACATAACAAAATTACGTACATGTAAGAGATGAAAATTGGAGGTGATTGGTTAGGAGCCCAGGAGAGATAAAGAGTGATTGGTGGGTTAACTGTACGGTTCATCTATTAATCACCTTTTACAAACCCAGCGGTAAGTTGCAGACATGTAGTCAAGTTAGGCAGCCACATAACAGCGATAACAGCGGAGGGAACGAGGCAGAGTCGAATATATTTCATAGTTTCTTCATCGGTAAGGAGCAAACTCGTTTATGGCAGTAATAGTTGATACGAATAGAGTCAAACTCTTTAAGTCATACCTTAACTTACTGAATGTTATTTATCTATATTGACTATCTGACAACATTACATCGGTCAAATCACTATAATAACAATGACATACTTTGAAATAAAATCGAACTGTCCTTCAATTTGCAAATCATAGTGCACTTATTTGGCAGTTTCAGTCCCACTTTTAGACGATGTTTTAATCACATTGAGGTTTTAATTTCATTGTCGGAATATTACAAAAAAGAGCCATATATGTGGCCAAGGAAAAATAACTTTCGGGTCCATGGAAAGCCTATATACCGCAATTGTATTCGTTCGTTTGTTTGCTATACAACACTCATGCTGAATCAATAGGGATTAACAAACACTCTCTACAAACATGCACTCATGCGAACATTCAATTGGTGTCTGTTTTTTTTGCGGTGTCTTCCGCTACGTACATTAATGTTAGTGACTTCGAGATAATAAAACAAATATTGCAACGAGCAATAAACAGGATGAGAAGTCAATATTAACATGTTGGTGCCTATTTATGCTAACACAACTATAGAAATTGATTCGGGTTAGCAAATAACAGACATCATTGAAATTGCATGCAAATCTGCCATTCGAGGCCTTGTACATTAGTTTTGACGGCCGGTAGTAATAATCACTTGTGTAAAAATAAACATTGAGAGTAATCGGTGACAATGCCAAGGTCAAAGTTATTCGTAAGATTACCGAGGCAAGCAGCACATCTGGTCAAAGTGTTCAGTACAGTACACTACACAGCCCAGAAACATAAAAAGGAAAACAGTGACGCCGGGTCACAATTTTACAACTGAAAAACATTATGTGAGTGTGTGTGTGTGAGTGTGTTAGTGTGTGTGTGTGTGTGGGGGGGGGGGGGGGGTATGTGTGTGTGTGTGTGTGTTTGTGTACGTGGATGCATGAGCACCATGTGTTCGAATTTATTTGGGAATTTTCTAGGTCCAATGTTTTCAGTTCCCTACTTGAATGGTTAATGTGTTTTCAGTAACTAGACCTTGATTGATCCATTCATTTCACTCATATGATTCATCAAGAACATTTGCATCAGAAATATAATTTATCTACTGCTCGGTGACAGCAAGGCTCGAATTTGCATTGTTTATGAATAGACAAGAGCATTGGACGCAATGTACAAAGGTGTTTTAGCTGTGGTAACGTTGGTTGGTGGTGATGTGGCATAAAATAAAACGCAACAGACTGGTGAACATCGAGAGTGTTTTCCCGTAGAAACATTACATGGTGGCAGCGGTAACAAAGAACCTCGCTAGCCTACGGAGTATACAGCAAAGATGTTTCCGTAAGTTGAAAAAATTGTTAATGAGCAACTTTAAAACCAATTGTTGTCAAATGCCCACGCCGATTGTAAACTACAGGCATAGAAATGTGACTTTAACCAAGAGGAATTCAATGATAGAATCATAGAGCAAATTATTTCCGGTACCAGTCACAAGAGCTTCAAAAACAACTTATCGGCAAGGGAATAGTAATGACCCTAGATCAGACTGTGGACATATACCGTACTAATGATTCTGCGAACGAACATATGAAACAGCTCGCAAGTGTCCAGTCAAACCAAACTGTAGACTTGCACTCAATTAACAACAGACTGCCAAATGTCAGAATTGTGGCGGTCATCATGCGAAACGAAAGTGTCCTCCATTCAGAACAACATGCAATAAATGTGGTAAACCACACCACTGGCAAGCAATGTGCCGATCATCCTACCATAACAACACCAGTTCTCACAGGCAAGAGGAGCCACAACCACGGTGGAGTAGAGACTAAAGACAAAACAGCAACAGGCGCACACACCAAGGCAGTAAATAAATAAAAACGATCCTAGTGAAGAACTCGGTGATGAGTTCAGTGAGTTGACTATTGGAGCTGTTAAGGTGTCAAGTTTTAGCTCTATCAAAACAGATATAAAAACCTTCTCTCATGTATCAGTCAAGGTTGAATACAAGAAGACAGTAATGAGAATAAAGGTAAAAGTGGTCACATGAGCTCAAGGGAACACACTACCTATTCGGATGCGCAAGCAGATGTTTCCTTAAAACATCAATAATGATGGTTACCCCAACGAGCAAGACTCCAGCAGTATCGGAGTCAAACTAACAGCATACAATGGAACAGAAATTCCACACTATGGATCAATCCAACTACAGTGCCACAAAGTCATGGATACCAAAAGATTTCTACATTGTCAAATCAGAAGGAAAAGCGATCATGGGTCTACCAAGCTCACAATATCTAAATCTCTTTACCTTTCACTGCGCAATCGAGAGAAAAAATGCAGTCGATCAAATCAGTTGAGGATCTGTAGAGCCTATACCCCAACCAATTTGATTGTATTGAAAATTTCCCGGGCTCATATCGCATCACTTTGAAGGAAGATGCACAACCTGTTGTCCATCCACAGCGCAAATTTCCAGTCCAGTTAAAAGGAAAACTCAAATCTGAAATCGAAAAAATGGAGCTACTTGGCGTCACCTGCAAAGTAGACGTAACAACAGACTGGGTTAACAGCATGGTTGTGTCATACAAAGACAATGAAGACCTCTGGGTTTGTCTTGACCCCAAAGAGCATTGGACGCAATGTACAAAGGTGTTTTAGCTGTGGTAACGTGCTTCTGAGAAGTGTTCTTGTTGATATACCCCTAGATGTTAAAATACCAGTATGGTCGATGCGTAATTACATTAATTTACTGATGAAGATGCTAATCTCCGCGATTAATACCAATAATGAATACGTATCGTGTTTAGCAGAATGATACGATTGTTATTGCCTCATGCTTAATTTACCGCCATGATAATTTGCTTTCAGGTAAACGAACCTAATAATGTGATTTAAACCTCATCAGCACACAATAAGCATATCATATAAAGTGACAAAAACTTGGAGCATTTCATCCTCAGATATTAACATAACTCCACTTTGCAAGTGTCCTGGTAAGGATCAGAAAGTGCAATTACTAACCGACCATTTGGTATTCACGACTTAGTTAGAAATGATTAGAACGCTTAACTTAATACGGAAAACCACCTTGGTTTCTTCTTATATACCCCGGTTTCCACTGAAACACACCAATATAGCATTCCAGGCGTGTATGGCTAGGCTAAACATACATTATCTTCATTATTATCATTATCATCATCATCATCATCATCATCATCATCATCATCATCATTATCATCATCATCATCATCATCATAATCACTGTTATCATCATCATATTTCGATCATATCGTAATAACCATCATCATCATCTATCTCATCTTCATCACTATAATCAAAATGATGATCATGATTATCGTGCACAAGATTTCCGGGTTGATGCTGAAACAATTGCTACCTAAGGATAACGGGATTTATGTGATGGGCAGAAACGAATGAGAAAGAATGTCTGGGCTAAAAATCTTAGTCTTCCAATTGGTCTGCGTAGCATCGCTCGTTAGCCTAGATTGCCATTTACAAATTACTAATTGTTAGGCTAGCCCGTCCAATCCGGATGCGACAGTCTGTATGTTCTCGTGTCTCTGGTTAGTCTCAGTATGAATATCAAAGCCAGGAAATTTTGATTTCAAGCGCCTCGTCAAGTACCTATGGCAATACATCACACTGGTCCGTATAGGTCATTTCAAGATGCTTTATTTAACCGAAAGGAACGAATGGGCAAGAGAATTATTGCATCATATATTCAACTATGTGTTGACTGCGGTATTGGTGTATGCCTCAGAGCACTACGTACTTAACAGTCTCTAGATTGCTGGCGAGACAAACGTAGCAGTTGAATATATTTCTGACTTTGCAGAAAGAATGAATGTCCTGCTGATAATGTCTGCTTGATCAAACATTGTACCGCTGAAATTATACAGATCACCTTAGTGAGAGAATGTTACTATGCTGCTCAATGAAATGTCTCACTAACTTTGGCGAGAATACAACAAGGATCGGTGGTCGATTGGATCATGTAAATTGATGTCACGAAATGTGTCTAATTGACAGCTGAGGCCTAATTAACTGATGTATGCCTCCATTCCCCAACTGATTCGATAGCGGCTGAAGCAGTTACCTCAATTAAACGTTCGTGGCAACATAGCCTATTTATTACCCAGGATAAATCAACATTTTGATTTCAGCGTCTTTGAGGTGCTGTTATCGAACCATGTTATTAAGAGACGGATGTAATTATGACGACCGTTGCTGTAAATATCGGCGAGGGAGTTATGAGGTAAATAAGGCCAGAGGTGATATACAGTGTAACGTCCCGTTATAATCCATTAAGCATGATTATACATTATATGCACAGGGCCGTTGAATGGCGGCAATGTTTATTCAATCATAGTCAAGGGAAATGGAGCATCGAGGATAAACGCGTGTATGACACGCTTCATTCACCAACCATTAAACAACTGTCGATCTAGCCACATGCGTCAGTATGTGATACCTTTGTTTCAGCGTATGACAAACGTGTCGTATAAACACAACATTGACTATCACGCAATAGAAAAAGTCGATTTAGGACGCATTACAAATGGTTTGCTACCAAAAATAGTAAAGGTCCGACAAATGAGCAATTTCTGCAATATACAAAATGGACTATACGATGAATGTGTGACTTGTGAGGTGATGCACGCAATATATGCCACGAAACCTCGGATGTCCGAGTAGAGGCCACTAAACAATGTTGGTAGCTCCAATTATTTCAAATCTTTACCCCGTGAGGTCGCTTGTAAGCGCCGCCGTGCGAGACAACATTGAGGTTGCGGAAATTTTTTAATTGATAGTGTGCATGTTAGTTCGGAAATGTGTAGGTGTTCATAATTTCACGCTGACTTTTAATTAGCCTGACTTAACAGGTATGCTAGTTGCGTAAAGCCAGTTGGAATAGGATAGTGGGTTAGGCGAGTCGGATTGAGAAGGTAACGGTGGTTAATGTGGGCATGATATGTCGAGTAAGACGGGCAAGGCGCACATGGGGAATATGACAGGTTGATATAAAGAAACTTGAAGACACTACGATGATGGTAGATTGAATGGTAAAGATTAGGCTGATAACCACTCTCGTGGTGCTGATACCTAATATTTATCCAGTATTGTAATGCCTAGTTTCTTATCATCACATAAGCGGACCAGGTGAGAAGAAGTACAAGGGTCTTACATCCTATGCAATTACTCCAATATATCTTGTCCTCTCTTTATTGTACACTTGTATTTTAACATTCACAAACCACAATAATGTCATTAGCTTGCCATTAATATAACTGATTCAAAGCATCCCTTGCCATCAATTTGGCGGAGAACGTGACATGAGGTATTGGCGAGGCAGTGTCCATCTTATCGGTGTTCAAGTCACTTAGTTAATAAAGATATTTTGCTGGCTAATCATGTCAGGTCGGAAACTGGCAAGTGATAGGGGTTGAGATGAAACTGAAACCTGAGCAGTGGCCGAAATTGAATGCTTTCATAGTTCTTACAATCGAAAGCGAACAATCGCCGAAGTAAACACCAATACTGGATGAAGGATGAACCAAGATGGAATAACGTTTTAGGACTTCAAGGGTTCAGAATATTGACAAACATGTCGACCGATGTCAATTTAAGATTAAGCAGACTGATAGCTAAATCATCTACCACTGGCTAAAACGGCACTTGTTAGCAAAAACGTCATCGGATTATTTAAAATGTCGTCATGGCTGGAGTTGCAGTGACTCATATGGTCTCTGATTGATTTGCGAGCCACCTTGCAAGTCGCAGCGGAGACCAACATTGAAATTTTGTGAGACAGCCGATCAATTACTGATGATTGCGGGGATCATTCTTGCAGCTCATGTTTTGCACGGGGAGATAGCACTACAATAGACCACACAGCAAAAATCCAATTCCGTTTTTGTGACGAGTGTGCCTCTGATAAACAACAATATTACCCATACTGCTTGCCAATGGGGTCTATCAGCTAATTTTATGTCCAAATGTAGACGTTGGCTATTTGGTCAAGCAAGTGCTTCTGACATGGATTTCTAATGCAATCAACATATAGAGGCAAAAGCTTCTGATGTGTGGCAACTAAGCATAACATATTTAGTACGTATGTGGTCTTAATAAAAGCACAAAGTTTCTCGCGTTTCACTATTGTTATTGTGTACAAAGCACATTTGCCGCACACAAGGGTTGGTAATCGAAGGCTCAAGGTAAATAACATTCGTCATACCCACCATGTAATTTCCGCCCCAGGTAATGACGACCATGCTCGTAATGAATAGGACATAGACCAGTCAGACAAAACCTGGATGATTAAGCGGCCGCTTTCTACAGTGTATTTGCATGACCCTACATTATTTGTTCAGACAGGCACAGGGAGGCTAGTGTGTTTATAAATGCAGGCTGCCAGCAGCCGTGAAACTGTTCCAATTACCAGATTTTCTCGCTATATGTGTGCTGGAGAACTGCTGCAGCATTTTGACTGTCACGATATGGCGTTATGTAAGAGGTGTTTTCATTGAAACGAAAAGCATAGATATGTCATTTATGTTGCATGCTGTGGTTTATCCAGCTCATTTCAATATGAGACTTAACATTATGGCGACTGTTAACCTTTTGGTCATTGGCAGAGACGATTTAAATGAAGAATTAACCTCAATCCTACCATTTAAAGTAGAAACCGAAAAAGGAGCACCGTCTGATTTATTAGTAACTCGACTGCTATAGATGTCGCCTTAATCGTATGACGTTCACGTCCTAGTATCACAAAGTAGCTAATACAGGGTGTGGGAATGGACAATCCTTCCAATATTCGAAGCGTAAAGCAACACAGCATGTACTCAAATTCAATACACAACAAAGCGAGGCGTCGGTGTCGTGACTAGCGAACAAGCCTTCAAAACACAATAGTCGTCGGATCAACTGAAGCTTTGTCTTAGGAAACTCAGTGTCTAAGAGAAATAACGCACTTGGTTACCGTCTATGCATTATCACCAAGTGCTCAGTATGCTTTGTATGACATGTGTCTCAATTTGTTTCCAATATTTGTAATATGATCCCTTAGAAGTAGATAGACGATACTCCGCCTATTGCTTTGCTTAACTTGATGGGATGATATATGCCCCATACATTCACGGGAGGTCAATAAAACCACGCGCCCTGCCCATGTGGCTGTGTCTGTTAGCTAGACCATGCCATCTGTCGCATGTATTTACAGTTGACAATTAATGCTATAGTAACTATTATTAAGTTGCGAGCTTGGATATGGACAACATATAGTTTGTGGGCGAGAACAGTAATAGGTCCGTAGTACAAACTACTTATTTGAAATTGACGAAACAACCCCCCACTTTGGCCGTAGCCTATCCACATGGTTTCATGTCATGCTTATTGATGCCATGGTATTTCGCCCACGGACACGTGGACTAAGTTATATCTATGTGTGTGTGTTGGTGTGTATGGATGTTGTGTGTCTGAGTGTGTGTGGTTGTGAGTGTGTGTGTGTGCGTGTGTGCGTGTGAGTGTCTGTGTGTGTGAGTGTGTGTGTGAATGTTTGTGAATGTGTATGTGGTAGTGCACGTGCATAACACAGTTTTATGGCGTCCAAATAGCGATAATATTTTAGGCACATACGTATGTTTTGTGTGCTCTCCACAATGGTCACCGCACTTTCATCTATGGTATAAAACTACAGCAAGATTTGACCTTATGACGTCGTCACTCCGACGATATTAGTGATATTAGTGATATATAAAATGATGCAGTTGACATGAATCCGCTTAAGTCAGTCAGCCCGCTTGTCACACACGTTTTGGTTTCCAGCAGATGCTAGTCTTAGCTCAATATCATCATGTTTTACACGTTTATATTGAGTTCAGAGGTCAGGATAAAACTCATTTTGAAATGTAAAGGTGATTCCCTCAACAACTATGGCACGCTATTCTCATGGAACATACAGTAGCCTATTCAGCGAGGACTCTGAGCGTTGCCTTGGTGGGTTGGGCATGTGGCACGAGGAGATGGTGGAGCTGACACGTATGTCACCAATGGATCTAGGAAGCTGAGGGTTATAATTCATATCAGCTGTGGCGTGTTACTCCATAAAACAGATGATTTAGGGGGTACCTTATGATGATTGCCAGGTTTGTTGTTTATTCGGCAGACAAAAATAGGCTGCATCTATATGCAGACCAGATGTTAGGCTTCATCAAATGCGAACCAAGAGAGAGAGAGTCTTAATCAATAAACGGGGAGGAGAAGGTTGGTAGTGTAGGTAATAGCAGTCCCCTCTGCCCCTACCCCTGCGACTCGTGGGCGTCCCCTACCCCTACCCCCTGCGACTCATGGATGCCCCTCCCCCTACCCCTGCGACTCATGGCTCTCCTACCCCCTGCGTTTCATGGCCCCCCTGTGACTCCTGTCCCTCCGATACGCTCCCCGCTGTTAGTCCGCCAGAGGGAGACTCCAGCTCTTGTCAGCTCTTGAGACCTAAGACCCCGAAAATAATAATCGAAGTGGGTAAATGATGGGGGGATTCATTATCGTCGGTGGGTGGGTCCCCATTGGGAGGGGTGCTCTGGAACCGCTATTACCTATACTACTAGAATAGTTTTTCAACAACAAACGTCTGAGAATTAGCAAAGATGACAATATAGTAAATGAGTATTACAGTGTAGATCACTCCAACATCTGCCCAGATACCTGGAAAATAGTAACCGAGGTATATCATGGTCTGGATTTAACGAGACTATTAAAACACATGAATAGATTCTGTAAGCTCTGTACATACATCCGGTGCAGATATTCACCCTAACCGTTTCTGTATGTCAACTGAGACTCCACAGATAGGATGACTAATAAGGTCATTGGTTCGCTTGCTGTGGTCTCCGTCAGAAACAGCAATATTTGCCAGACGAAACAATGAAATGTCAAACGCTTAACGGTTGCTTTCAAAGAGTGTTGCAGTAGACACCAAGTAAGCCGCCTATGACCTTCGCCGCCGTTGCAAGTAGCAACAAAGAATCTATGTGTGCCTCTGGGTAGCAGATCAGTTCCTTAGGTGATTCAAACATTCAAAATTTGACCATTTATCATAGACTTGCGTAGCAAATGTTGGCATTAATCATGGAATAAACTATGTTATCATATCTTATCAACGTATGAAAGGTAAAACGCTGTACTTCTGCGTCTATAATTATGGATAGTTTTTTTTTGGGATAAAGTCATGGATACACTTTACTAGTAGGCGATTTGTTATGCATTTGCAAGAAATTGTCATTGAGGAGTCAACTGAATCAATGAAGGTGAGTTCAGCTATAACCATGCCTGAGCACAACATATGGCAAAAAAGAAAACATATCTACGTTTATATTAATACGCGATTAGTAAAATTTGTACAAAAAGTAACAGCACACGTCTAATGCTCATAACGCCATGCATGTCGCTATGTATGAGTGAATGGTCGGGCAATTTTTTTGATTACTATTGAATTAGCCGATACTAATGACATAGAATATAATTACAATCCAACTCGAGTGTGAGGGCTTGAAAACAGACAAATGCACAATATATTGCAATGCGTAAATGTTAGGCGACTCAAGGGTGCTGAAAAAGAACCGTCTTGAACCAAGTTATGTGATCTATGATTATAGTGTTGGAGTTAGATTACGTACACTATCGCTATAACCACAATTTGCTTCAATTAGAGCAACTAGATACTAAATTAGGGTGCTTTGAATTGTAGTATATCACAAGTTCTCATCTATTTATGTTTATTTTATGTTAGCGAAACTATTCTCATTCTGTTGGATATTTTCAAAGGATGTCAAACACTAATTGGGATTTCAGCACGGACACAATCAACCGATGTATGACCCCCCAGCACGTTGTCGAATTTAACAGGTGTGCGCCATATAACACATTAGCCAAGTAGAAGAGCAATATCCGTGGCAGGCGGTGCGTTCCTATCGTCATCAGCTTATCTTATACAGCTTCATGTTGCAATAACTCTGTAATGGAGTGACAAATATTAGCGTTTTGTGGAAACGATAACTTCAATGCGGTTATTCATTATTGATGGGGCTCCTAAGTGTTCGCTGTCATGGTACTCAACAATGGGAGTGCTTTGAAATGTAGTATATCACAAGTTCTCATCTATTTATGTTTTTGTTATGTTAGAGAAATAAATTTGCATTATGTTGGATATTTTGAAATGATGACAAACACTAATTGGGATTTTCGCAAGGACATAATTAACTGATGTATGTACCCAGCCGCATTTAGAGCTCAGGAAGTGGCATCTTATTTATAGTCATGAATACATCAACGAATTGCCACAAGTTTCGATGAAGAGTTGTATACAGGAACTTGTAGGTATGAGACTGACGTGACGCATTCATGGCGAGTGGTTGCGCTAATGACGGATATTGCTATTGTGGTGTTTATCTTTCGACGTCACTGCCCACGTATATGGAGGTCGTATCATTTTTATGCAAATATGTTGTAAACGACACTGTTGACGCTTCTATCGTCTGCACGTCTGGGCTCATTGCAACAGAAACAAATGTTCACCTAAGCCTCCAGTTGGCTGATAACGCAGTCGTTAACGTTCAGCATAGTCGAACATACTCTGGAGCTGCTCATACGCAACCAAATAATACCTCGACTGGGTCTTGGATTACGCAAATGGGCGGTGAACATAGTTAATGCATATTGCAAGACACACATTGATATCATTTTGATGATTGTTTCGAATGCGAATCTTATCATGCTTTTTTAACTTAATGGTCAGACGCCGACTGATGAATTTTCCAACAATTACAAGTAGCCCACAAGCGGCTCCAGTAGCACCCAACACTGTGGCAATAGGAATGGCAACTACTGTAGACATTACACCTGCACCACTTGCGCCAAGACACATACCCACAGCAACTAAAGCAGTGTCTACAGCGTCCACTGAGTTTACTGCACACCTATATTTTTTGTACATAGCACCATATTTTTCAATTTCTTTCTCAAGGTATTGCTTCTTAAGACTGATCTCATTCAGCCGATAGGAGTGCCCCAGACCACATAGAGGAGGCTCCGGATTTAACGGTGCAGTCGTTGGTTGTTGTTTCATACTGTCTTTGTATACATAAGTCTATATATCAAGTTCAATTAGGAGTGAAGCTACAGACCAAGTCGCCCCTCGGTTTTGTGTGGTTGTATAAAAGTTAATAACGTTGCCTTCTTCTAGCTGTAAAGACTGGTCTAAAGTTATTAGAACAGCCCGTTGGTTAGCAGGCTTACTTATTCCTACCACTTGATTCGTTCTATTAATAACAGGAACGACTGCTATAGGACCAGCATCAGCACCAACACCCGAAGACAACCCCATACGAATGATCTTGCCATTACGTGAGTCTCGACCCCTAGCCCCATGGCCAAACGACCACTCATATCCTCTGCGAAGGGGGCCACTTGCTTCTGCCCATATAGTAATGAGTGGTTTCGTCTTTTCATCTACGTATCGTCTCAGGTACCTGTTCGGCTGTCTATATTCAGCATCAATATACTTTTTATGAACAGCATCCTTTGGTGAAGTCGGGTCTCCCAACTCAACGATTTTATTATCTCCCATTTCAAGGTCTCCAGTCATAGTACCGCCACTTTTATCCATTTTTTTTGAGTCACCAATAGATACATAGGTCTTTGTGGCATATTCCGATAGGTCGGCACCCTGAACAGTGCTTGCCGGTTTTTGCCTAGGTCCATAAATACTCGTTTTTATTGACATCTTGTAAATTTAAGAACAACGCTAACAGGTAAGTCGTGGTTATCTAATAGCCTTCCTTTATTATCGCGTAACTGAACCTTTAACTCATGCACTGTTCCACTAGTGACACGCTTACAGACAGGATTAGCGATGTTTGTGGTTATAATATCACCGAAAGAGCCACCCTCTAAGCCAACAACTTCAAGAAGCGTAGTGGGCGCACCATCTAGCATGTTGTGTGTGGTACTGACTTTATCGAGGTGAACATAAATTGTGTTAAAGATGCTAAAGTTGATCGGCCGGTCACCTATGTAAGTACCTGAAGGTATCCACCCCCCACTGAAGCCGTCAAGACCCAACATTGTTAACACTCCGCCTGTTATGTGCGCACCCACATTGTCTGGAACTGTTAGGGTAATAACCCCATTTACAGCATCAACCTCCAAACCGATACCTAATGGTGTAATATGCTCCTGAAGAAGGCTTAAGCTCCAGAGGCCTGGTTTTAATGCAGCATATCCTCTCTCTTCTGAATTCCTTGACCGCCATGCAATGCTCTCGTCTGATTCTAGATTGTACCAGCCCACAGTATACGTGATTGACCTTAGGCCAACACATAGATCGCCCGCAGTGTTGTCAATAGGTTTTTTGCAGGGACACAGCGCCGCCGCTTTGAACATTTGACAGAGTGTGATACATAGCACTATGAATAAACAAGCCTTTAGTTTCAATAGAAAAGCTACCCCATATGGTGCGGGCGGGGTGTATCCAGCCACATATGGTGTGGGAGATAAACTAACCCGACAAACAATTCAAGTTGTTCACAATGGTGGTACATTCACAGCAAAGTTTCCTGATCTATTCAGTAACTATAAGGTGCCGCCGGTAACAGCGGACAAAGTAGTAAAAGACTGGTTGACAAATCCAATGCAGTTTTGGCAGAACCAGTTAAACTTTGCAGTGTGGTGTGCATCAGCCGGCTGCGGCGTGTCCTCCCAGGACCACCTCGAGGCTGGGATTCCACTCGTGAAAGCTCTCTACACCTTTCACCTTTATTACACAGTGCGTCGCTTATTAGCAGAACTGCAAGCGCCTCTACCTCAAGATCATGCCTATGACCCCTATAACAATACATATGACAAGAGGGCATATGAGAGACTCTGCACTAACTTTGGTGTTCAACCAAACACAGACTGGCGCCAGAAGGCAACCGTAGCTAATAGTGGTCTTGGTATCTTATATGCAAATGATGCGTATGGTTACGGGAGTGTCGTCAAGGTTGCTGGTCGAAACGTTCGTTTTGACCCTACACGGATGGCCTTTGAGGCGGAAAAGGATACAAAGCCAGGTTTTGCTCACGCGAAAAACCTACAATCCTTTCAGGAGAGAATGGGTGCTGTTTTACATCTAGCACAGGGACCTGAAGCAGACGAGGCCTGGAGTACCTTCATACTGGACACGTCTGAGGGTTTTACACAAACCGGCGTTGAGCGAATTAACGACAGCATCAGGACCTATGTATGGGCCATTCTTGAGGCTCAGGCGCAGACCCGCTCAGAGATACTAGGTGTTGGAACGTCCTTTGATGCTCAAAAGCAATTTCAGGTCAACGTTGAGGATGCCATCAACTCCCCAGTGGATATTCCATCATCTATCCGACGGTATCAGAACGTCCTCCAGAATGCCTCTTCAAAGGTTGATTATGTGTTTGGAACGGGCCTGTACATGGCTCCGTCTGATATGAGCCTCGCCATTGGAGACGTTGCTGGGTACAACAATCTGATTACCATTGCAACTGAGGAGCAGCAGATAGGCAGCAATGCTGATGTCAACTCGGTTCAGGTGGTTCCACATAGAGGAAGCTTTGACCCTCCGCCAGATACAGATATGGAACTCCCCTCTCCAGGGCCGGCCCCTATGGCCGAGACCGGTCTGCGTGGGGCGCACGAGGATGAGAAAACCGCTCTTATTATAGGCGGAATCGCTATAGGCTTAGCTGTGCTTTGGTTTGCTACGTAGTAAGTCACGGAGTATCAGGAGGATAACTCCCCCCACCGCCACAGCTGCGGCCCATACATGTTCTGCCATCCAACCAGCCACCTTTGCAGCTGACGTAAGCAGCCATGATACGATGGAGCCAATGATTCCTGGAAGGGCAGCTGCTGCCTTACCGGCTAGGCTCTTCAGGACGTTTGCCAAGGAGTTCAGCTGTTTTTTAATCCATTCCTTTAAACCAGGCTTATCAACTGGTGTCGGCGTTGGTGCCGGGGTTGGACTAGTGCTCCCTCCGCCCGTCAAAGCAACTACAAGGGTCGAGATTGCCAATCCAATCGCAGTGAGTATGGAGGCGATTGTTATACCCTGCTCCAGGAACAGGTCACGTATACGCTCAGCTAGTGTTGTGTCCTCGTTAAGAAGTCTGTTGATCGTTTCCCTGATGCGGTTAATTTGGATCCTTAGACGGTTACGGTTTTCAGAGGCAGCCTCAATACGGGCACTCCGCAGGTCCTGCAGCTCTGCAAGCTCATTTGCTTGGAATCTCCATGCTCGACTATCACCCCTCCCTTCCTCCTCCAGGCTTGCCATTTTAGCTTCCCGCTGTTTTATATTCCTTTCTATCTCAGTTATCTTAGCTAGGTTATTGACCAGCTCACCCCTCTGGGTCTGCATAGCCTTGTCAAGCCCTATAAGCTCTCTGAGTGGTAGTTCGTTGTCTGTTTGTGTACCTAGCTCTTGGATGGTGTTATGAACGTCCTCTATGAATCCTATTTCTTCCACACCACCTTGCTCTGTCACAGCTTCAAGGCTGCTCATTTCTAACATATCTGGAAGTGCAGCTTCTGCTAAAGCAGCAGCTTCGTCAACGCCTTGTAGGGCTTTTACTGCTTCTGTGGATAGTTCAGCGGTCTCTCCAAGAGCTCGAGCAAGCGGTGTACCACCGTAATCTAGGATACTCCTAGGAGAGAGGAATTTGTTTGGATTGTTCTTCCATGTCAGAAGATTCCATTCTCGGCCCCACTTAACCCAAAGGTCACCTTGTTGAGACGATCTAAACTCCAGAGTGGCCTGCAGCCCATGCTTAGACACTGCCTTCTCCCACCTCTTAACTAAGACTTCAGTTTCTTCTTTGGAAGCCACCTGATCTTCTGTTAATCCAGCAGGCATTTCAGTAATAGCCCATGGTGGCATAGTCGAGTACGACGTATCTAAAGTTTCGTCAATCTGGTTAGTCTCCTCATCATCAAAGCTAGTCTCATTCCTATCCCCTCCCATAGCCCCTTCCTCCTCTGGGTCGTCAAATGCTGGGTTATCAAACTCCATGTCTGTGTGTTAAAGATATAAGTGTAATTAAGCATTCAACATGACGAGTACTTACGGACGCAACTAAAACCCACACCGCCGGATACGCGAACCCCTGGGGTGAAGGGCGTGCGACAATCTGTATGCGTTACAAACAATCCAAGCACTATTGACCAGAACCAACAACTGCTGGTTCGCTTCCCCAATCTAGGCGCAGACGACGTCATTGTTTCAGGGACAGCACGGCTGGCCTTTACAATCACGCTGACCTCGACTGATGTTAACCGCAGCGTTGGGCAAAACGTGGGCCGCGCCGTGGTTAAGAAATTGACAATCAAGATTTCTGGCAATGAGGTCATGTCTATTGATGACAGCGATGTGTACCACTGTTACCACGACTTGTGGCGGACTGCACAGGAGAGACAGGGCCTCCAGTATCAGGGCATTGACACATCAGATGACAGAAACGCAACTAAGATACGAGTGGGGGCAGGAGACAAGGTTGATACCGAGGAAGAGGACAAGGCCGTAGCCGATGTGTATGGTGACAGGTTCTACGTTCCGCTTGATTTTGAACTCCTCGAGAGCCACATGCCATTCTACCAGAGTGCGCTTAGTGACAGACTGGAATACGAGCTCACATTCAACGACTACAACCGCGTGATTCACGCAACAGGCGACACCGCTGCAAGCTACAAAATTGATGGCATCTCGCTGGAGTATGACATGGTTACCCAAACAGAGTTGGCCCGCATGATACGCACCAAGTACACAAGTCGGCTCTCGATTCTGTATGACCGTGTGCTTCGTCACAGGAAGCTTGTATACAATAAAAGAGATACACTGTGGAACATCAACCTGAACGTGCCGGCTCGCAGCATGAAGGGCATCCTACTGCTCTTTGAAGACCCGACCAACGCCTCATTCGCCAGGAAAACAGAGTCGTTCTACAACCCAAAGATAACGAAGGTCGAGGTGACCATTGAGGGCATCCCCAATCAGCTCTATGCCCATGGCATGCGTGGCTACCAGCAGTGGGACGAGGTGAAGAAGGCCTGTGCAGCAACGAGTAAACGAGACCCCAGTGTAGCAATAGCATTAAAAGACCTGTCATTGTCAGACGTTTCCCTAGGAGAGTACCTAACCACCAAGTATGCTCTGTGGCTCGACTTAAGGACGAGTGATGACGACCAGCTGCACGGTAGTGGCAGGGCTGTGGAGAATGCGTCTGAGGGCATCACCATACAGATCACAAAAAAGGCAGAGGCGGCGGGCACATTGAACGTTTATATGTATATTGTAATGGATGCACAGCTTAACATTAAAGATGGCAGGTTCGTCAGCGCAGTCTACTAAGTTTACATTTCCAGATGGTCCCTGTTCGGCAATTGTTTGTGGGCAGACAGGATGTGGGAAAACCGCATTCATCCTCGACCTACTTGAAGGGCCCTTCTTTGGTGCCTTCGAGCATATTGTAATCCTCTGCCCTACCATACGTTTCAACGAGGCCTATCGGACGCGGTCATGGGTGTGGGATGATTCAGAGGTGTACGTGGTTGATCCAGGGGAGCGGCTCCATGACCACCTGAGGGCTTTCTACCATTATTTTAAGGGCGAGCCAACCCTGTACATTATTGATGACTGTTCCGCAACAAAGGCCCTAACCAAGAAGAAAGACGTTATCTGAACTGGCCTTTAGCGGCCGCCAGGCACAACAAAGTGTCTGGGTCCTCACCCAAAAGTACAACTCTGTGCTGACGGACTTACGTGAGCAGACTCGCTGGATGGTGCTCTTTCACACCAAGGACCGTGACTCGTTTGAAGACGCCTTACGTGAAAATGATGTAATTCCAACAAAGGAGGAACGTGCCAGAGTACGCCAACTACTAGCAAAGACCAAGCACGCAAAACTGCTGCTGAAGACTGATCAGCCTACTGCATATGCCGTTGATTGAAGTGATATTGGCCTTGATAGCAGCCGCTGCCTCAGTAATCAATTTAGGTTTCTTCATCTGGGTAGCGGTGCAGTATTTTGAAGCTCGAAGGCGTATACGTATATTCATGGATCCTGATACCATTATTGATAAACTCCTTGAACAGGACTCGACTGGCTTAGTGGAGACAAAGTCTGGGGGAGCGGAACCTAGTTGCACCCCTGGTGTAAATATATCTTCTAAGAGAGATAGGCTTGCTGCCGTCATAGCCGGAGGTCAGGTCCGTCAGTACCTTGGTTTGAAGGGCCTTACAATTGACCAGGTTGAATCAATGTCTGATGAAGAGATCATAAAGCTTTATGTGAGATTGAAGGCTCGGCTAGGTGCCAGCATGACACGTACTCTAGGTCAGACACTGCTACAGCTGTACTCAGGTATTGCTTGTATGTTTCTACCAATCCCACCAGAACACCAGCCAAGGCTAATTACAGACCTCGAGACGGATCCGTTTGTTGGACACGCGCTAAGCACTGCCACTTGTGAGCTATATCATCGCTATGGTATGTTTTTAGCTCCCTTAACTGCGGCTTTAACAACAGTTAAGCACTGTCAATTTGGAAAAACAAGCACCGAAACAACAGGGGCCGGTGGAGAGGAAGACACCACTTCCTTGCTATAGTATGTGTTTAACTATGATATAGCATGTGCTTAACTCCGCTATAGCATGTGCTTAACTCCGCTATAACAGGTGCTTACTAAGAGCTATCAATTGGACAAATAAATTTAGTAAGTAAGCATGGAAGAAACGAACACGAATCAAGGGGAGACAACACCGGTGGAGATAAGGTCAGTGACAAAAAACGCTAAAAGGGTTGCGGCAGGACAAAGGGTGCTGCAGCTCGAAAAGCCAATCAAAATAAGCTTCTGAGAGAGCTCCGAGAGGCTAAGGCAGCGCTTACAGATGGTAGAGACGAAGCTGTCGAGCCAATATCAACGAGCAAACCTATGGAAAGGTGGACGTGGCCAACATGGGCCGTGCCTTTAGTTACCGGCGGTGTTGGCGTGTTGGCATTGTATTGCTACAGGCACCAGATGGTAGCCTCACACCCTAAACAGGTTGTGGTACAAAAGCCTCCAGACGCTCATTTAAAGGATCCGTTTTATATGGAATAAGATGACAACACCAATTACTGATGGAAAAATGCTCGTAAACGCTCTGTACCACGGTGTAGTTGTTTCCGGTATTTCAATAGGCTATGCCAAGCTTGCTAAGATGGCTCTGGGTGGTGGGGTGCCACGTCTTGATTTCACCCCACGGGACCTGGCTATGGCTGTTGTCGATGTATCACTAGCTATGGCCACAAAGGATATGCTAATTAAACAAGGAATCTTACCAGTTGATATACTGAAGTAATGGCCACACTCGCGCTACTTGTTGGGGGTGCTCTTGTTAACGCCCTTGCATTATCTGGGAGCAACTTTTTATTCTCTAAATTACGAGGCAACCAAGTGGACGCGGAACGTAAACGCCATGATATGGCAATCGAGCAGCTTCAATCTGCTCAGGCAGCATGGGCCAAGAAGAGAACTGAGCGCTTAGACTTCATCAATGAACAACTGCGCCGCCAGGACCATGCCGAGCATACATTTAAGGATGCGGACGAGGCTATGCGTGAGTACGCCCTAATTACGAATAAAACCGTCGACCCGTTGGGCTCTGAGCCGCAACTTTCAGACTTCTACGAGCCCTCAGATGAACAGAGGGGGCGTGAGGTGGCGTTCATTATACTGGGTATGGCTGCGACTGGGCTGGTTGCATACAGGCTTGCTAAGTAGGTCATTTGGAGACTCGAGCGTTTACTGTATATGGATCGTCGCATGCAAGAGATCTACTATAGTCCTAAGGGATACTGGAAAGGCATTACTGCTATCAAGAAGCTTGCGACAGAAGCGAGGGTTTCTGAGGAAGTTGCCAGGGGGTGGCTAACAAAGCAAGCTATATGGCAAATATACCTGCCAGTGCCAAAACACATTCCCAGGCCAAAGGTTGATGTCCCTGTCCCCAATGAGGTTCACCAAGCCGATCTCTTATTTCTTCCTCATGACGTTGTGAAGCGCCAGACTTACAAGTATGCCCTAACATTGGTTGATGTGGCCTCGCGCTACAAAGCAGCTGAGCCATTGACTACAAAAGAGGCTAAGGAGGTCGCAGGTGCACTTGAGAGGATATACAAACGAGGACCGCTGCATTGGCCTAAACTACTTCAGGTGGACCCCGGACGGGAGTTTATGGGTGCAGAGAATCAGCTGTTAGTAAAACATGGTGTATCAGTCAGACGTGGCCGTGTGAATATCCATCGAGACCAGGGTATAGTGGAACGCTTTAACCGAACCCTCGCTGAACGACTCTTTGGTCACCAGTATGCGGTAGAGTTAAGGGATACTGGAAAACGATCGACTGAGTGGGTTTCTCAACTGCAGGCTGTAGTCTCTGCGATAAATAATGAGGTGACCCGCTTGACTGGAAAAAAACCTAAAGATGCTATAAAGGCAAAACGAGTTGCACAAGAGCCCTCTGCAGTCGTACCAGGGCGCCCTCTGGGGGTCAATGAGCAAAAGCTTCCCCTTGATGTTGGCGTTGCTACCTCTACCAGCCTGGTGAGGCAGAGCAAGACCACTGGCGGCGGGCCACTGACCCTGTGTGGTCACTCAATGTTTACCGGTTTGGAAGCTCTGTCACTAAATCTGGTGAGCCTGTACTATACTATTTGCTGGATGGACCTCTCCGTGGCTTTGTAAAGGAGGAGTTGCTTGTGGTGCCGTCCGATACCCAGTTGCCGCCAGACGGTATTATCAATTAGACTAATAGATATCTATATATATAACAATGGTAGTATTTGACAATAAGTGCCCATGGATATTGCTCGGAAAGAAAGTCCCCTGTAACAGGCCCTGTACGCAAGAGCAAGAGTTTTGTGGATTACACAGATATAAGATAAAACATGGTGTCATTAATCGTCTTTGTACGGGTTGTCAGAAGGCTATAAAAAATAATAAGGTAGGATTGTGCATGGATTGTGGGTTCGATAAAGTCAACCACAGTCGTCTTCGTCTTGCCCAAAAAATTGTTTCACAACGGCCTATAGCTGGGGACACGCCAGTCGGGGCAACTGAACGGGGATTCCCCACTGTATAAAAATAGAAATCTTGTGGCGCTGTCAACAACATGGTTTGGCGGCTAGGTGCGACGAAGCTTGGCACCTTGTCTGAGACGGGTGTTTACTGCATAGGTCAAAGTCCGCTCGCTGTATTGTTGTTGCCTTTTGTGTATCAACGAATTCCCTTTTAGACTAATGGAACAGTATAGTAAACATGACTCATAATCAGCAAGCACGTGAAGCCCAAAACGATTATGCTTCAATTCACGGTTTTCAGCCTCCATGCTCTAAGGCTGCACTCAAAGCACTCCAAGTGCGTAATGAATATGACCGTACATACAAGGAGATTTTTGCTAGATTAAAGGCTGGGGTGCGTGCCACCCCTGTCCCCACTCCTGCCCCACGCAGACCAGTCCCTGCCCCACGCAGACCAGTCCCTGCCCCAAGCATCCCCACAACCCAGTCCCCAGTCCCCACAGCGCGTCTTGCCTTCAAGAAGACTAAGTGGGCTGTTAAAAACTATTTGCGTGGATGGGTGATGAATGTTCCTGAGTCTCACCCCCTTAGCTCGGACCTTATGATGTTCTTTAAGGGCATGCGTCGGAAGATGCATAAAGTTTTGACTGGTGAGCTGGAAGAGCTAGGTGGAATCAAGTGTCAGTTTGCCCTTAAGGTAAGACTCTCCAAGCACTCAGATGATGACAGCACTGAGTATTTTGAGCCTGTATTGCGTAATAAGCAGCAGGTGGTTCTCTCCCTAGAAGATATTAACGATGAGCTGGACCAGTGCAATGCTAATATCCAAGAGCGGTTGGAGAAGTGGACCAACCAAGGTTCTGGCTGGGAGTTTCAGGCGGTCACAACTCTGTGGATTGATATTGCAAACTACCAGCCATTGAAAGGTGGCTCCTACCTGAAACTGCCGAGAAAGCTGGCGGTAAAGAAGGCAATTAGAAACGTAAAAAACACAAACGACCCACACTGCGTTCTATATTCCATTGAAGCGGCTCTGCACCCGGTTGCCAAGAACCTGCAGCGACCATCAAAATATAACATTAAGCCGCTCTTAAGACTCTTAGAAGGAAAAGGTGTGGACTATCCAACACCTATCTCGCAGATTGAGAAGATAGAAAAACATGCTAAAGTAGGCGGCTTGAATGTCTTTGGCTGGGATGGAAAGGCCACCATCGTTCACCGTATCAGCATACAGCCTGGTCCATGTATAAACCTCATGCTGATTGAGGAGGACGGTAGGTTTCATTACACGCAGATCGAAGACCTGAACCGCCTGCTGTATGACCAGAGTAAGTACGAGCACCGCAAGTTCTTCTGCGAGCGATGCTTGCATGGATACACCACTGAGAAACTGCTCCTGGCGCACAAACCTGAGTGCATGGGTATCGGGCAGACTGCTGTGCGAGTTGACATTCCTGAGGAAGGGAAGAACATATTATCCTTCCAGAACTGGCAGAAACAGCTTGCTGTCCCCTATCTTATCTATGCCGACTTTGAGGCGCTCACAGTGAAGCTTCCGGGACCTGCGCCTAATCCTGGTAAGAGCAACACGCAGAGAACGCAGGAGCATGAGCCATGTGGTTACGGCTATGTGGTTGTCCGATGTGATGGGCAGACAGAACCCCCTGTGGTTTATAGAGGAAGCGATGTTGTGGAGAAGTTCTTAGAGGCTCTGCAGCAGGAGGAGCAAAAGATCAAAGCAGTTCTGTCCAAGCCTGTCCCTATGCGGATGACTCGGGAGGATAGAAGGGCACATAAGGCTGCAACTCACTGTCATGTGTGCAAGAAAAAACTGGGCTGTGACTCTGTTCGCGATCACTGCCATATAACAGGCTTGTACAGAGGGCCAGCCCATAACGTGTGTAACCTGAAACTTCGGCCGAGTCCCAAGACAACACCCATCCCTGTGGTGTTCCATAACCTGCGGGGCTACGACTCCCATCTCTTGATGCAGGGTATAAGCAAAGTGGAGGGCAATATCAACTGCATCCCAAATAACATGGAGAAGTATATCTCCCTGTCAGTCGGACAGTTGCGCTTCATTGACAGTGCACAGTTCCTCCTAGCCTCGCTCGACAAGCTTGTGTCTGCTAACAACCCAGATGCCTTTGCTGTGACGGCGGAATACGAGCCAGACCAGATGAAGCGGCGCTTGCTGCTGCGTAAGGGAGTGTATCCCTATGAGTTCATGGATGGCTGGGATAAGTTTGATGCTCCACTGCCGCCGATCCATGATTTCTACAGCAAGCTCTCTGAACAGGGTATATCTGCTGCTGCAGACTATGAACACGCCCAGAAAGTCTGGAACGCGTTCGGTTGTAAAAACATGGGGGACTACCATGACCTTTACTTACGCACGGATGTACTGCTCCTGGCCGATGTGTTTGAAACATTCCGCAAACCCTGTCTTAAGCAATACGGGTTGGTTCCGGCCCATTACTATACCAGCCCCGGTTTGTCGTGGGATGCGCTTCTTAAGAGCACAGGGGTGGAACTCGAGCTTCTCACAGATTATGACAAGCACCTGTTTATTGAGAAGGGGCTGCGCGGTGGGATAAGCATGGTATCACATCGCCACGCTAAAGCGAACAACCCATACGTGGAGGGCTTTGAGCAGGATAAGCCAGCGAGCTATATCCAGTACCTCGATGCCAACAACCTGTATGGGTGGGCGATGAGCCAAGCCCTACCTACTTCGGGTATTGAGTGGGTGGAACGGCCTGAGAATCTAGAGATCCAGGACCATCCCGATGATGCTGAAACGGGGTATATACTTGAGGTTGACTTGGAGTATCCTGCTGCGCTTCATGACGAACACAACGATTACCCCCTAGCGCTGGAGCGGCTTCTTGTGCAAAATGAGTGGTTGTCAGACTACCAGAAAGATCTCCTAGGTGCATTGGGGAGCACCGGAAATGGAGTTGAAAAGCTGGTGCCCAACCTGCGGAACAAGGAGAAGTATGTGGTACACTACAGGAACCTCAAGCTATATCTGTCTTTGGGGTTGAGACTCACCAAGATTCATCGTGCGCTTGTCTTTGACCAGAGTCCATGGATGGAGCCTAACATAAGGATGAATACAGATCTGCACAAGGCCGCCAACAGCGACTTTGAGAAGGATCTCTATAAACTTATGAATAACTCCGTCTTTGGTAAAACGATGGAGAATCTCCGGAGGCGAGTCGACGTCAAGATTGTGCGCTCATCGGGAAAAGAAAAAATACGTAGGCTTGTGGCCAGCCCCGCCTATGCTCGACAAAAAGTGTTTGTCGATGATCTAGCTGCCCTGCATATGCACAAGACTCGCTTAGTGCTGAACCGTCCGGTCTACGTTGGCATGTGCATTCTGGACCTCTCCAAGCACTTGATGTATGACTTTTACTACAATACCATGAAGGCTAGATATGACAGTAATATTAACCTGCTTTACACAGACACAGACTCGCTGCTGCTTGAGATCCGTACCACTGACGTCTTTGCTGATATGAGGGAGGATGGGCATCTCTTTGACACTAGTAACTTTGACCCTTCTCATGCCCTGCACAGTGACAAAAACAAAAAGGTTCTGGGTAAGATGAAGGATGAGTGTTCGGTAACACCATGAAGAATCTCCGAAGAGGAAAACATATGCAGGCTTTTGGCCAGTCCCACCTATGCTCGTTCCAAAGTTTTCTGGCTATCCTGCATATACCCGCCTGGTGCTAAACCGCCGGGTGTATGTAGCTATGTGCATACTCGACCTCTCCAAGCACCTGATGTACGACTTCTATTACAACACAATGATGTCCAGATATGGTAGCAATCTGCGCCTGCCATACACCACCACGGACTCGATGCTTATAGAGATACATGCGGCTGACGTGTACGCAAATATGCAGGCGGACCCCACCCACTCTGACACCAGCAAATACTCACCGAATCACACACTGCAACAATGTGCACCAATGTGCCTAACAAGGAGTACCTGGGCTCAAATATGTACTCGATCCCGATTTTTGACGCTGGGAAAGGAAGCTGGGGAAGTGAATAAGGTTGTAGTGAGGAAGCATCTACACAGAAGCAGTTCCACCATGGGATGAACACAATGAAGGTCACATGATATTTGGGCTACACGTCATCAAGGTGTCACTCTCTCCGTTTGTCTGAAAGGCAGCAGCGACGTAGGCAACTTTGCCTATAGTCACGTTAATTAAAAAGCGGCCAGTTGGGGATAGAACCCGACCCGCCTTTCATCCGCGTGGCCCTGTTGGGAGTAACAATAAAAGTGACATGGAGTAAAAATCTAAAAACCTGTATAAGCGGAACTGGCCCCCGTTGGTTTAATTAAGTACGGTGCACCAGTACCGCTATTCTCTATACTACTGCTGGACTATCATGACCCTTATCAGTGCATTTAAGTCAAAACGCAATTGCTGAGATCGTGGAAGTAGTTTCGTTTTCAGATTCGCTTGTTGTTGCCGAAGAAGTGCGAACGAACAGAACGAGTAGCAGTTTTGACCAGCGAGTCTTCATAGTACAGGTGAGTTAAAGCTACAACCGTTTGCTGTAATGTTGAATCATAGAATATTGTAAAAGCTGTATCGTCAAAGATGTGTATGATGTATGCCGAGATATTGTTTCATTGTAATAAGTGTTGTGGTCCTGGGTTGCTTCCTGTGATAAAGTCAACACACAACAAGTAAGTCAATAAGATCATCGCTTAGCCCGTCAGTTCAGGCACGCATGTCACCTCGATGAGCTCAGAAAGCTGGTCCCCATTATTGAAGTTAATTAGGGAGACCAAATCAAAGTCGACCGTGAACTGGGGAGAACCATTAAGGAGGGCCATGGGAACCATACATAGATTCACGCTAATTGGGAGAGTCAAGGTCTGTATCCTTCGTCAATAATGGTAAATGTGGTCGCTCATTAGGGTGCGAACACGCACTAAAGCATAAGCACATAAATCACGATTTACGTTGAGCGTTATATCTCTCATGAACTAGTTGAAGGTCGTTATAAGACAGACTTTTATCGCGGATGTCTCAGTCAAGAGTAGGGATTGTTATTTAACTTCGTGACACATATTTGTACAAAGCTCAGCGAGTTACATTGGGTTGTTTATGATTTACACGCATGATACTGGCTGTCCCTCTCAATCGCCCGACATAGACCCGAACTCGCGCATCAGACGACATGCCATTACCCAATTTAAGTTTCCCCAATCATCCGCTGTTAACATGCCATGATTGTCATTGCCAGGTAAATAGCGTAACACCGTGGCATCAGAATAAGCAGGTGACTGGAGAACTGGATTGTCCCTTCAGGAGAGACGAAGATTCATGTACGAGGGTAGATATCTGCCAATGATGTGACCTTAAAGATAGGCAAGGTCAATCCAGAGAATATTGCCGCCCCCAGATTTGTGCTGGTGTGTGGGTCGCCGGTATGCGAGGCCATGTTGACGGCAAGACGAGATGGTGATATTGTGGTGGAGGACGCAGAGCCAGCAGTGTTCGACGCAGTGCTGAAGCTGGTTTACTGTTCGTGATAGTATTCCGGTACATTTGTAAAATAAGGAAATCAGATACTTTGTCTAGCTTATTTCTATTTGCGTACGGATTTCAAATATTATTCTTAAATATATGATTTCTATGGCCACCTCTTCTCAGGTTTCTGTACTGTGATCAGATAGAACTGTAGGTAGATACCGCTTTATGAGTCTTACACACCGCTAGCAAGTACGAAGTGTGCAGAATATCTGACGGGCACCATTGATGTCAAAAATGTGTGTCTCTATCTCAACACGAGTATCCAATATGACGGAAAGGAACTGTTTAAAGGTTGTATGGATTTTAGTTCCTGTAATACCAACCAGGTTCTTGATTCCACAGAATTCACTCGTATATCTCACCAAAGTCTGAAGAAGGTTCCGGAATCTGACTCGACTTACTGGATTTCACCCCAGGTGTATTCACAGCGTGTTTGCTCTTGGCCGGTAATGGCATTGGGTAATGACTAATGCCTGACTTATAAAGACTTTCTATAATTCCACCGATCCCTCCTCATCATCATCGACTCCTCCGCAAATCTACCCAATCTTCATCGAATCCACCGACTCTCCATCAACTTATCTAACTCCTCATCAACTCCATCGTCTCTGTATAAACTCCATGCCAACAATATATACCCCACAAAAACCTGACTGGATCCTCATTAACTCCCCCAATTCCTCATCAACACTACCCACTCCTCGTCAACTCCAACGTTTCATCGTGTCAACTACGTACCATGCATATCATAACTTTTCGGGTAGTTGATTAATTCCACGAACATGACTTCCTTTTTTTATACTCTTTTCTGTCGGGGAGCGGGGCTCTTTATCGTCTCTGCCGTTTGATATCCCGGTATATATTCACGCAGTTTAATGAAGGAAATAAAATAGGCGACCATGACATGGTGCGCAACAGAAGATGCAGCTCCGTGGTTCATTTATTAAGATTGCTTCAGGGTTAATTTGTGAACCAGGTCAGTTTCATCATACATCATTCCAGGATATTGGAAGCCATTTATATTAAGCGTGTTAATGTTTGTTATAGGACACAAAATAATAAATTACTAGGGGACGCTAATATTGGTTATGTCTGATGGTCACACAAGAGCGGCAGGTGTGTGCCTCAGCTTAAACCTTGCATACAGAAGCGTGCTACTGTATTACGATGGCACAATTTAGTAGTATATGATGTGCTATGATATACGTGTACTTATCAACATCCCTGTTGTGTACGAGCACACACTGATATCCATGATATCAATTTTTATTTCGACATCATCATTATATCGGGTCACTCTCTTGTGATTTCAATGTGTATATGGTCATCACTTGAAGAAGGCGGGATGTAGGGGTGTGTTGGCGGTACGTGCTGACATTCCATTGGTTTGCGTGTATACATCCGGTACATGCTGACATCACTATGGCGGCCATGAGCTTACAGAATTCCTAACGAACGTATGCAAACATACGCGATGTGTGGCGGGGAGACATTGTTTAGGCAAACGCAGTAAAATGCGAGGCTGTTGAATAAATCTTTTTTTACGAATGGACGTATAAATATAATGTTCTATGTGAAAGAAGAACAATAGATTGCTTTCATTGTGTTGCTGCGCCTGGTAGCCATATAGGTGGCTATCTGATGTCGATAGGATTCATACACGAATTTATTAGGCTTAGAAAAAATAATAAATTTAAAGACGGCAGATATGACGCTTAAACAAACACACAATGAAGATGTGGACGAAGGAGAGGACTAATGTAGCTGTTTTCAGTCGTATTGGCAATCATCTCGCGACTGGTCCAGTTGGCATCGCACAACCGCTACCACTTGTCCACAGGCTGCGCGCCATAAGACCCTATATTCCACCAATTAATACAAGAGGGAAGCCTTGCGATATCGCACTTTAAACTTGTTTGCAATACTCATGATAGTGGATGAATAACAAACAATTAACTATGAACATATACAAACACGCCATGCAGCGCAAATGTGCAGCTTGATACGATTCGTAAAACAGATAAACTACTAATTATACCGATATGCACCAGACAACCGTCCATTTATGTACATAGGAAACCAGAAAATGCTGAACTTGTATAATCAATTGGGGGTCGAATGTTAAATTTACAATGTGGCTCAGGAGAGATGTTGAGCTGTTGGTTACACTATATATTGCCTAACAAGCTTTGACTTACAGACGTGCATTGATAAATGGTTGTACACGTAGGACATTCATTGCATAGTTTAAATCTGTTAAAAACATGGTGCTCCGAAACCACAGAACGGAATGATTATTTGAGCAATACCATAAATGTAGTATCTTTCAGTTTAATCAAATGAATTCCAGTAGTAAGCAATGCATTCGATGGTGCTAGATTACTGAACGCCATGCAGTTTTCTAGTAATACTAGCTAATTTTGCAAATAACAAGCATTTAATTAGGAAATATTTACAAATACAGACCTTAACCGAATGTCTATTATGCAAACCACCAGGTACAATGTACCATCAGCAACACCTTAATGCGATTTAATTATAAATTTTGAGGACCAGTAAAACTGCCAAGCATTCATAAAATACAGAAATATTTTTCACGGAAACATTTCCAACATATGGGATGTACTGATGCATACTCTATGTTTGCTTTGGTTCCGATAACACCTGCTTCCTAAGGACCTTATATTTCTACCATGCGATCACTCAGACGAAAGTATCTCGGTACAAAGACGTGCGTCTTAGCTCCATCATTGCTTTCTCCACTCCACCGTCTCTTCATTAACTCCACCGTCTCTTCATCAACTCCTCATCGACTCGTCATTGAACCGACGACTCCTCATCGACTCCACCGACTCCTCATAGACTCAACATTCTCTTCTTCAACTCTAACTTCTCGTCATCAGCTCCACTGTCTCTTCATTAACTCCACCGTCTCTTCACTAACCCTACTGTCTCCTTGTCATCGGTTTCTTTTTAGGTTTTACCAATGGACCCCTCCACTTGCGTCGCGTATGTTGTTTTCAAACGAGCGTGATTACTGATTGAAAACACACCACCACCTGCAGTCACTTAGATTAACTTCCATCAGACTGCCTCAGTACGATGCACTCGGCCCTGTTCTTGTCGACGATATACCGTGCAAACTGCATGCTTCGGTAATAAGTAACACAACAGTGCATAATCTGTTTATAAGGTTGCATAAAGATGTTTTAAAAGGACTCTACATGTTCTGTCATTGCTAGACGGATTGATTTTATATGTGGATACCGTACATGTAGATAACAGACAACACATTGTCCATTTCACGTTGGACGAACGTAATAATGCGGGACTAAACCCATCACCGGGCCAACTGCATACAAGGAGGGAAGCATGCAAGTTGATAAAACCTTGTAGCGCCTTACGCTCGAATCTCAAAATAACTCAACATTGCGAGTGTCCTTGTATAGAGCATATATTGCTCATGCTAACCGCCTACTTGGAATTCACGACTTGCCGGAAATCATTAACCTAATATGCAGGGCCACCTGAGTTTCTGATTTAATACTCCAATGGCCACTGCCAGGTGTGCATAGTGAGGCTAAAAATAATTCCGCTTTCGTTTCCAAGAATCCTTTCAGGGTACCATTGATGTATAGCTTGTTAATGTAGAGGGAATATAAACTGCATTTTGCTCACTGCACCAAGTGTTCTGACATACTATTGTGTGAATAAAAGCAGCAATTGTCTGGGACATAATACATTACATGCTAGGGCGATACCTGTGTATCCGCTTTCTATAACGCCATTCGTTGAACATTGATATTACAATTTCACTTGTACAATTTATCTAACAAGATGCATCTCATAAAAGGAAGCACCGTAGATAGCAAGATGCATTTTATGTCGAAAGAAGCATTATATGTAAAACGAACCATCAGATGTAAAATAATGCACCGTATGTATATAAAGAAGCATCATATGTAGGGAACCCTGGTAAACATATTTCAATATATAATGAACCCTGAAACCAGACTTGAACATGAAGAATTTTTTCTGTAAATTCTCTAATGGTGTATTAGACAATTCTGCACATGTGAGCAAAAAGCCCTGACCTTCACTTATAATCTTAAAAAGTCAACATCATCGACATGGAATCATCTTTAGTGTCCTTTGTCATGCCTGTTTGATCAACACCGTGTTGCTTAAGGTGTGTCTAACTGTCACCGATAGCCTTAATAACTGATGTATACGTTCTCCGTTGATACTAAAGCGACCTAAATTAAGCGTTCATTGCAAAATAACCAATATTTAATATAATATATAGGATATATTGACATGTCGATTCCAGCGCCATCAAGGTGCTGTTATAAAACCATGTTAGTATGAGGCGGATGCAATTATGACAACCGGCGGCGCATTATGGCACCTTGTTGCAGTAATTATCGGCGAGGGAGGTATGTGGCACACTAGCCCACAGCTGATGTAGATTGCTATGTCC
Source organism: Urechis unicinctus (assembly GCA_034190875.2). Lineage (NCBI taxonomy): Eukaryota > Metazoa > Annelida > Polychaeta > Xenopneusta > Urechidae > Urechis > Urechis unicinctus. Next base: position 58,169,821 of record CM067345.1, read on the forward strand.
GGTGTGACTCCTTAAGCATGATTATACATACTGTGCGTCGGCCCATTGATTGTCAGAAACGTTTACCCAATCATAGTCAAAGAAAATGGAGCGTCTAGGATAAGCGCGTGTGTGACACTCTACATACAACAACAATCAAACCACTTAAGGTCTTGTCACGACGCGCTCTATAACTACCTCGCTATCAATGTGTGTACTTCCGCTTGGGTAACTAAATGTAGATTTCATCAAATCGTCCCTGAATAAAGTTGTGGGTATCACCGCGCAAAAAGTAGATTGACAGGCAACAAGGGTAATTTCAGTGAACAAAATGGCGACGGCCAAAGTAAGTGAATATTTTAGAGACCGCACCACCGCGTAGGGACGGAAAGTTTAAGAACTTTAAACGTTTGGTTTCCAAGATGCGGTTGTCAAGCAACTTGCTAGGCAACCTCGTTACAGATATGGGGCTGAAAAGTCTCTGTAAAGAAACCATCCATCGGCCAATGCATTTGTAAACCACCCCGAAACCCACCTTGCCATAAAAGGTCTGTGCTGCGATCCAGTACAACCGAGATACTAAGCCTACGTCTATGAGCTGATATAAGACAAAGGCTTTGCTTTGTTAAGGAACGTATCAAGATAAGTCATCTTTGCTTAATGAGTCTGAAAGCTAGCGGGTTTTTACTTCGTAACCACTATTATCGTAAAGTGCGCGGATCAGGTCCATGCAGTGAATTAACCATACATCATTGTCTCACGTAGCAAAGGCTAGGCTAACTGAGCACACGCCTCACCTAGAACCACAATAAGACATGCTTTGAATCTTGCTGCGATACAGCTGCACTATTGACATGGCCACCTGCACTATTTTCGCAGTTACAATTCATTGACGGCATTGGGGTGAGTCATTGGAAAATGGTACAATTATCCTATTCCCTTTGTGTATTATTTTAAGTTCAACATTGAACATTGTATGCAACAGTACGGCATACTACAGACATAGCCTGCCACAGTAATGCATACCACAGCCATTGTCTGCCACAGTAAAGCATGCCCCAATCATAGTCTGCCACAGTAAAGCATACCACAATCATAGTCTTCCACAGTACGGCATACCACAGCCATAGTCTACCACAGTAATCATACCACAATCATAGTCTGCCACAGTACGGCATACCACAGCCATAGTCTACCACAGTAATCATACCACGATCATAGTCTGCCACAGTACGGCATACCACAGCCATAGTCTACCACAATAATCATACCACGATCATAGTCGGCCACAGTAAGGCATACCACAGCCAAAGCATGCAAAATTAAGGCACACAAATGAGCTAGTCTGGCCTTTTAATGCATTTACGTGTTTCTACGTTAAGGGGGCGCTAAACTCAATAATCTGACGAAGTACTATTGGTTTGGTGAGCGGATTCTAAAGGGTTGTGTGTGTAGCCAAACCTGACTCAACATTGTCCGCGGTTATCATGTGTTAATTCATACATACTATGTTTGCGAACCACAAGCGACTATTTCTAAAATGTGAATCTATGTTCATCGCTTGCTGTCCACAGAACACGGTGACTTCCTCTCCGCAGCCACATTGACTTGGCTTTCGATTAACCAACAATGATGATTCGGCTTACTGCCCTCCAGCCATGATGAATTGGTTGTCTGTCAAGAGACCTATATGCCGTGGCTTCCTAACAAATGGCCTAATGACATTGCCTATGTCAAATGGCCTTATGACATTGTCTGCTGTCAAATGGCCTAATGACTTTGTCTGCTGTCAAATGCCCACGTTGACTGGGGTTGCTGTTCAACAATTTTCCGTAATGTTCACCAACCGCGATGTCATGGCTTGCTGCCCACTAGCCATGATTACCTGCAGCAGAGACAATTTAGTACCAGTGCTCGACTGAAATCACCATCATTTATGCGCACCATTCGCCACATTATATATCCGCAGCTTCAACGGTTAACTGCTATTGCGCCTAACTAAAATGTATTGCATTGTCACGACACACAGCGCAGTAAGAAAGTGCCAAATAATTCCAGACATCATCAAAATCAGTAATTTCGGGCCAAAGATGCAGGAGAGAGGAAACACTAGCCAGTCATTTGTAACCAATGGATGATTAATTTTGAAAAATCAATTACTTATCTCGAATTAAAGGAGCGTTTAACGTCTGACAATAAGTATATGTTACTTATAAGCTGCTGTTATTGCCAAATTAGTCTATCTTTACGATGAGTCAGCCAGCATGATAACGACTTATGCTTCTAGTTAGTCATTGGAAAATCGATTAAGAACCATCAATCATCAACCATCAACCTAAAAATATTCCGCAGTTTCAGGAATGTTGTAAGACAATTGCAGATATTTTGAGCAAGACTTGTGACTGGCACGGGCTCCGGTATGAGCATTTGACACCCCTGTGTCATATAACATAATAACAATGATCGAAGGGCGTCCGTACAGACTAATACTTTATGAGTTTATGCTTCTCTAACACGTTTTGGTACCAAACTGCACCAACCAATACAGTTCAATGTAAGTTTGGACGTATATTTATATACCATATAAGTTCGCGTATTTGTCTGAATATATACTCCACTCCACTTATGAAGTCCAGCAGTGCAGACAACGTGTAGCCTAACAAATCGATGACACCATTGCGGCTTACTGTAAACCATCGAATCGCCATACAGACAGACAACAACAACGGCCCACACAGTATGGGACGGTTTAGCATGGGAGCGTCAGTGCTTGCTCTGAGGATTGACAGTTGACATCGTGCTGCTGTTCCGTGTAAGTAGTCCCTATTGCGTAGTAGTTCGGCGGCAATTTGATTAGCACTTAAGTATATATCATAGAATGTAAATCTACGATACTTTGTATGCTTGGATTAGTGTTTGGATTATACGGATATATTCAAAGCGGGTCGTTGTGACAATGTTGTTTCACCAAACCGTTTTTGTCACGTTAACAATTCGTTTACTTTTAACACGAACATTTGCAGCATTTTGACCATAACCATATTGCATACGATGGCATTTTGCACTTTAATCATTTATAATCTATTACGTTATCTTCTTACCATACAATGGCGAAACGCAGTCGACAAATATGTTAGCATGCATGTCTGTTCACTAGCCTCTCTTGATCTTCTCCAGAAATGTGCTGTCAATGTCAGCGCTCAGTACTTGTTACGTTATGTACGTCTGGAACAATCTACACCTTGCGTCATGTACCTCTATCGCCAGCTACGTTTTGTGTACCATGCACATTACACCTTATATACATTGCGTCGCGCACAACAAGCGCAAGCTGCGTTTTGTGTACCATGCGCATTACCTTTTACACATTTCGTCATGTACATATAGCGCAAGGTACGATTTGTGTACTATGCGCATTGCACCTTGTACACCCTGTATCGTGTACGCTGTGCACCATATTCGTCACGTATCACATGCTCGTGGCACCTACGTCCTATGCCATGTACGTCTGCCACCATGTACCATCATTGATGTTGGTATCCGTTTACATCTGTCTATAATAACAATATCTCAATATGCGTCAATGTAAACATCACTATTGTGCGCAACACATCCTATTCTCCTCTGTATCTTTCTTCTTATGCGTTCAAGTTCAGGAACGTCGACCGTCATTATATGTTTGACTCCATACACATTTTTCAAACTTTGTTTTCTCTACATTTGTGCCGTACACAATGAACTACCATCTACATTAACGTATCTGCGTCTTTGACCTTCTCCTTGAAAGTCTGTTTACACGTGCATCTACCTTAATGCACGTCTATCTATGGGTGCGTTTATCCCATTGTACGTCTATCGTCATCTTTACACGTGTGTCTATCTTCGTCTAGGTTTGTTCGTCTATCTACAGGTGTGTCTATATTCATCTAGGTTTGTTTATGTGTACCTCTTTTTTCATTCGTATGCATGTACGACTATCTTCACGATGGGACAATACGTGCATATTTTCTTTCTGAATGGAACCGGGTGTTAAGTTTTACGCAGCGTAATCTACTAAGATTGCGTAATGTATTGCCTCCCAGTTTTGCTTGGAAAACTGCATTGTTATTGCGGTTTTCAGGGCAGCACAGAAGCATTGATTAATGTACACTGGCACTGGGAACGACTAATACGGGATCTATTAGGTATCTACGGGTATGTATGAGGCATTAAATGTGAATGCAAAGCAAGTCTAGTTGGCAGCGTCCTGTTCAGAAAGCATGGCAGTCATCCACCAAACAATAAATTCTGCCCTGTATGCAATGAATCCCAAGCGCAAAGAGAGTGACCTATTTCTTAAAATTGTATTTATATTTTCACACGTTATGATGTGTTCGCAGGTCGTCATCCTCCTCCTCGATATGCAGCAGGTGATGTGTGATGGCTAGAGGCGTTTTATGATATCACCATCATGAATGAGTCTGTCAATGATGCTCACCGAGAGCCTTGGACCATCAGTCCTAACCTTGCGACCGCCACCATTGTACCTGTGATCTTTGTTATTATTTTCGTTGTTGGCTTACTCGGTAATGGAACTTTAGTTTACATTATTGTTCGCTACAAGAAGTTCCATACCGCTGCCAACATCATGATTGTGTCTCTAGCTCTAGGCGACTTGCTCCTCATCGTGTTGTGTATGCCTTTCATTGGCACGGTCTATACCTTTGTTGGCTGGCCGTATGGATTGAGCATCTGTAAGATGGCCGAGTTTTTCTCCACTTTGTCCAGAAGTATATCCATCTTCACCCTAACAGCCCTCAGTGGGGAGAGATATGCTGCGATTGTTTACCCCTTTAGGATAGTGCGAGACCCTCATGTCAAGCGTGTATTCATGATAACCGCTGGTATCTGGCTTCTGTCTGTTGCACTAGCCATGTGGGATGCAATTGCCTCTGACGTCAACACACTCGTTGCTCTGGACTGTTCTCCTACACCTGAAGCATGGGGTTTAGGCTATGGACAGTTTCACTCAATGTTCCACTTCGCGATCTTCTTTGCCATTCCTGTTGTCATTATCGGTGTATTATATGGTCTTATGGCGCGCAGTCTGTGGATAAGCGGTAGTGCAATGCTAACTGGGCCAGCCGCAAGACGTTTAGTAATACGACAGAAAATAGCCAAATTAGTCCTCACCTTCGTCCTCATCTTCATTGTGTGTTGGTTTCCGCGTCATATCTACCAACTTTGGTGGTATTACGACCCGTCGGATTTCACTGATTTATGGTTGGTCTTTAAAACCACTGGTTTTTGTTTAAGCTTCATCAACTCGTGTATGAATCCCATAGCAATGTATATGATGAGTTACCGATTTCGAAAATTGTTCCACAAACATTTATTTTGCTGCTGTCGACACCTTCCGACAATGGCACGTAAGTTTGGGCATCTATTCTTGACACATACCGCACATTAATGTAGATATATGAAACGACAACTGAGATAATCCGTTATACATGTTTCAGTGTCGCAGACAACGGGAGAGATTTGAATTTGAATATCGAGGTCGTTGCTGCTGTGTCAACACGACCAGCTCTGGGATCGATAATGGCATGCTTTTCCTTAGTCAAACGCTTTGGCGGTGTTAAAGATATAAATGTGGCGGGCAATCTGTAGCTTTACCTGGATGCAAATCGTTTTCGTGAATTTGACACTTGCAAAAATCTTTTCATTAGGCAAAATAGGCTGGTTCCCTAGCCTATTACTTCTGCTAGCCTCATAGGCACATCGACGACCCTTATATCATGTCAATGACCCAGTAAAGTGACTTTGGCTAAACATGTACATGCAATATTGATATGTCTTTACATTCGTGCAATTATATTGTTTTATGTGCATTAACTATGCATGGCTAATGAGATTGCTGGAGCAATATGGAGTGGTCATAAATAAAGGGAATAATTTCGATCATTGATGCGAATGATTATCCACCAGTCACATGAATAATTGTCCATCGGTACTGATTGCTTACCAGTTGTGGGTGTGATGTTTGTGTCGCATTCCCAGTTGCAGCGAACATAATTAAAACAATTCATGTTTATGAGATTGTCTGCCTGAATTAGTTGCCATTCAGTGCTGATGCGATGTCAGCCTCATCTAGTCATCAGTGAATTATGACGGGGATCAGTCATGGGCCGTCGTTATGAGTAGATTCAAGATTGGTGCAGTATAGATTTACGGCGTCATGGATTGTCTATGACATATATTTAATGCATAACGGCATTCCCAATGGTATTTGTCATTCCATAGACATGTAGCCCTTCCCTATTCAATCAGGTCAACGGTTCACAGTTCAAACTAACCGATCAATCCACTCATATGGACGATGTCTGAGGATTAAGTCACCTAGCAATTAATTGTGGTTGCAAAACTAAATATTAGTTGCACTCAATTAGAACATTTGTCAATTATCCACATTAGTAAGCCTCGTTTATTCCGGTTTATAAGCAGATTTGTTGTAAACGGCTTAACTAGTAGATATTCTTATCTTACGCACCCACAAAGTGAGAGTGGTCTACTAAAGTGGACGTATATTAGAAAGGACTCAAATTAATTCGTAAAATGTCATGAATCTCAAGTAGCCCGTAAACCTCGTTGTGCAAATCGGCCACGTTGGCTACCACAAATAACAACGTATTAGTGCGTTGTTTATGGATGACAGATTAGGACAAACCCATGCCTCGCCATTTTGACTGTTTTGTTCAGTCTAGTAAAACCCACCGGGCTATGTGCTACAGTGCTTTGGCAATCATCGTTACAAATCAGTATTTATTTTGTATTAAATATAAAGCATTTGGTAGCTTTAAGGCACGGAATTTGAGCAGCCATTCAATGCACCCGATCTTGCTAAGTATTGACAACAGCAATTCCTTCTAATTCCGGTAGATACTTATTTGTAAGTGAAGTGTGTAGGGACATAACAAGTCCACGTACTTATCCAAGCATCTGCTCGTATCATCGATGTGAAACAAGCAAAATTATACTGAATATTGGGCCAGTGATCGTGTAACACGTATAAAGTGTAGCCAATGATTGTGATTATATATAGTTTTCATGAGCAATCATGATTCTTTCAAATGGAATCGATATCATTTAAATACATGGAGATATTATGTCTAACGGCGTCAAGTGATACAGGACAATTAAAGCCTGGCAACGTACTCTGAATGTTGTCCCATTAAAGTGAGCTTCATTATATGGATAAAAAAACATATATATATATATATATATATATATATATATATATATATATATATATATATATATATATATATATATATATATATATATATATATATATATATATATATATATATATATATATATATATATATATATATATAGGCATATGTAACGTGTCATGTTTCATATTACGGGAAATAGTTGCCTATTTAATTATCGGAAGTTCCTTAATTGAACAGGTTAATTACATAATATCAGACGGCAAAGACGATAAGCGAATCCGCTCCCAAACAGAATAGCGTTTATAAGAAAGGAAGCCATCACTAAGGATTTAAGCAATAACCCAGGATTAATGCTCCTGTACGTGGTTATTTCTTGCTGTAGAAGGCATCCTTATTTGAGCCGGAAAGTACAGAAAATCGCTATAAGAATATGGAAAAGTGGCGAAAAGGAGTAAATAAAAAAGGGGGAGGGGATATAATTAAGGATAGCAACGAAATTACATACCACTGTTCGTATACATCACCAACATGTTCGATATATTGTATTCGTAATATGTTTTTTGATTCAAAGCATAAGATGTGTCTTTGCTCTGTTTTCCGTTTAGTCTAGTAAATATATTAAGAGGCCATAATCAACATAATGCTACGATTATACTGCATTGGACGGATAATTGTAGCCTGATATAAGTCCCAGTTATGAATGGACTGGCGGTGTCTACATCTTTCTGTACATTGTATGCGACCGGTTTTTATAACAAATTGGGCTAGGAGCGTAATGTTTGCAAAGAGAAATTGAATTGTTTGCTGTAGAGGCATCTACTGCACTCACCAATGATCGCGCCAGCATACAATAATTGATCTAACATCTATTAAGACATTTATTTAGGGATCTAAATGCCACCGGCAGCTGCGTTTTGCATCTTTACAATGACATTAATTATTCTAGTCGTTGCTAATAAGGACGCATTAAATGCATTAGCGGTCATGACGAAACAGTGCAAATATTATCTATGTATGGCTGCAATCGTTATATACAATAAGCGCATATCTTAGCAATAGTTTAATAAATCCCCATTTACGAGCATGGCTAGCAAGCACTGATGGAGATATGACACCCCCACATCAATGATTATTGATATCCGTCAAAGAATATGATTAGCAACATATTCTAGAGTAAAATCTAAAATAATGGCGTAATCATCAAGACAAGTTGCTGCTTTTATGTTTTCTGTATTACCAGAGTTTTGAATCGCTCTATCACCAATGCCTCTACTCAGACCTACGTTTGATTTTCGAATTAGTAATAATGACGAAAACTCGAGTTAGTTGTAGAACCGTAATTACATTCATTACAAATATAGCTCTCTGATTGTTTGTAATGCAACTGAAATGCCCTCTAGGTTCTCGAGGATGGCCTCACCTATGTAGAAATTCGATGAAAAGACCTAACCTTCACGATGTCCACTTGATGTAACAAGTCCAGTTTAATAAGTCATCGTTATTATGTACAGTGTATGAGAGTCAGCAACAAGAAACAACATGTAAATATGCCCAATCGTCTAAAATGAAGGAGGCGATTACCTTTACAACTAATTTCAAATATGGCGGCAATATTGCGCAACGTAAGTCAATTGGAAACGGATTTGTTATGATGCTGAATAAAGGAGAGGATAGGCAACTAGGTTTGAAAGTTATAAGGTATAAGTCCAGTATAAATTGACTCACCTGTGAAAGGTATTACCAGGCAGATGATGACAATAACGATAAAAACTTCCGTGCGGTCATTTACGACAACGTCATGCAAGTGACCAGTTGATGGCAACTACCAGAGTTCGGAGTGGCGTACGGCTATTTGCGACATCGTCATGCAATAGACCGGTTGTTGGCAACTACAAGATTTTGGAGGGGAAATTCGCCGAAAAGATAGAAATAAAAAGAATATCAGGTGTTCGCCCGGAGATTTGTAAACAAAAACCATATCAATTAAATTCAGTCAATTCTCTCAGTATGCATTTTTAAAGTATGAAGGACTTAGCACGTACAGTGCCCCCTGAGGTTCCTAAATCAACTAGGGTCGCGACACTGTGATCTATTTGAAACATCTACATGTCGCTTTGCTAACAGATAATGCACTGTTGTTTTATGATTAACCGCATCATGCAGCATGCATGAAGCTAAAACAGCGCCATTGATAAACACGATACGTATTCATCAGCTGTAATAATCGCCGAAATAAGCTTCTTTATCAGTAAATTAATGTAATAACGTATCGACCATACTAGTATGTTCACGACACTTTGTTAGTTGTCACTTCATTATCAAAAGAAAACAGAGATAAATAGGTTTATCAACGTGAACACTTCTCCAAAGCACGTTACCAGAGCTAAAACACGCTATAAGACAGACCTTAACACCTAGTGTTTGTGAAACCCTTTGTACATTGCGTCGATTGCTCTCTTTCTATTCATGAACGATGCTAATTCGAGCTTTGCTGTCACCGAGCAGCAGATAAAATCATCTTTCTGATGCAATCCTATGAGCAAAATGAACGGACAAACTGAGGTCTAGTTACCGAAAACGCAACAACCATTCGAGTACGGAACTGAAAATATTTAATCTAGAAAAATAATAAATTTGCAAATATGGTGCACATGCTACCACGCAAACACACACACACACACACACACACACACACAAACATACACACATACACACACACGCACACACACACACACACACACAAACACACACACACACATATAATCTCTCTCTGTCACACACTCACTCTCTCACACACACAATCACACACATAAACGCACAAACAAAGACGCACACACACACAAATAATTACACTTACGCAACGAACGGCACAAAAACACACATATTCTGCCGAAACACTATATTTGTATATATATATAGAGATATATAGATATATATATATATATAGAGATATATAGATATATATATATAGAGAGATATAGATAGATATAGAGACTTAGAGAGATATAGAGATAGAGAGATATATATATATATATAGATCTATATATATAGAGATAGAGAGATATATAGATAGATATATATATAGATATATATAGATATATATATATATATAGATATATATATATAAGAGACTAGATATATATATATATATATATATCTATATATATATATATATATATATATATATATATATATATATATATATATATATATATATATATATATCTATATATATATATATATATATATATATATATATACAAACCCACTCATGCTGATTGCTGCACACATTTGAATTTATGTATTTCTACAGCAAGTTTTTTGACATATAATCAACTCATCCAACAAATTTTAGCCCCAACAATAGCCAGCCGTCAGACATAATAAAAATGACGGCGAGGCTTCACTTCATCAGCTTGTTTCCACCAGCAAACAGCTTACATGTTGGCTTGCATATATCATAGTGTAGCTCGTTAAAATCTACGACGTTGCCAACTTTTCCATCAGTACATCACATGTACCCCTACCCATGCCCCTCCATCACCGCATCGCAGTTTCTCGACCATATAATGTGACCGTCGCAGGCCTTTGGGCGTGGCTTCAATCGACGTGTTGCTGCGGTATAAACACAGCGGCGTCGTACCTAAAGAAGACCTACCAGCGTGTCGTCCCGTGTTAATATCACCATGGCTTTATTCTGCTTGCAAAATGCTACTTTTGTTAACTTCATCTGCCCCGAAGAAGTTGACAACACTTCCGCTGCCCCGGAGCTATCATTATCGACAGATGGATCGGTTCCAGTGTCTGTTGATAAGACAGTTATGCGTGTGAAGATAGCAATCACAATGGTTTTACTGAGTCTCATTCTGCTTGGAAATCTCATTGTTATCATCGCTTACATTAGAAATAAGAAGCTGAAGACGAAGAATAATTTCTACAACATGCAGTTGGCGGTTGCTGATCTTCTGCTAGCCTTGAGTTTGTTCTACCATATGGTAGGCAGGCTGGCTGGCGTGTTTTCCACCAACGGACTTCTCTGTGCCGTCAATGGTGCATTGGTGTTTTGTTCTGCCATGGCCTCCGTTACCGTCATATTAGCAATGACGGTCGACCGCTTCTATTCGATCACCAGACCGTATGAATACGTAAGCAGTAACGAAAACTTAGAGTGGATCAAGGACACAGTCAAAGTGTGGTTGTTACCTGCATCTTTGGGCTTAGTTGTGCCACTAGCTACATACACAACTGACAATGTGGCATCTGGTGAGGAATGCATCTTTACATTAGCACTTCATCGATATGTTTTTTTTATCATCATCATACCCTATGTGACAATTTGTCTCATCACAATTATCACCCTATACATCCCTATCTTAATCATATCGCACCGCCATGCCAGAGCTATTGCAAGACAAGTCATTCCGTATCCACTTCCAAGCTGCCAACACGGACCTAATCCGGACGAGATCCATTTTAGAAAAAGCACTCATGTACTAAAGACGGCAGCACTGGTAATGTTTGTTTTCTACGGCGGCTGGGCTCCGTATCTCATTTGTACATCAATGCAAGTCTACTCGATACAAGTCTATTCACAATTAAACCCTGCTTCTGTGCAAGCATCGCGATATGCCAGTTATCTAGTCATAGCCAACTCTGCTCTCAATCCTATTATTTACTCGCTGCGTAGTAAAGAGTTCCGCAAAGAATGTGGACGTATGTTGCGGCGGACACGTCCTGACTAAATGATAGAAGTAAGGGAAATGCAGCCACGTGATGACCACACATCGCGTACAGTGGTCGTTCTGTGGAGAATGATGGTGTAATACCGAAGCGTATTTATCTTCCTGATTATGTTCGTCATGTTAAATATCAATGTTGCTCTTCATAAGTTAAGATAACAGATGCCACAGAGTAAAAGCTGTGACAATTCAACAGCAAAATCCCTTCTTCCCTCATCCAATCAAATTGCCGCATCTTTATTGAGATATACCAAGTACAAAAAATATATTAAGGTTTGTTGTGTCTGGATTGTCGTGCTTGTTTATCTTGAATGTTCATTTGATGTCATATTGTGCATTCTATAACTGTCGTTTTGACGCATCATAAAGTGGTGTATTTGGCGCTCTTGCTACTGTTATTGGACAGTGAGATTACCACACGATTGATTCGCCATCAGAGAAATAGCAATCTATCCATCTATTGTTGATCTCCTTGTAAACCAGGTATACGGAAATTATACTTTTATGGCATAATGCGCCAGTTACCTGAGTAATCGAATTGAAACTCCATCCTACCAAAATTTCTTTTGACTGCATTGCTTTTGCATTTCCAGAAACCAAAATATGTCATATGTGGAAACAACCATGTATTCATAATTATATTAGTTATAAGTTCAATAATGTCCCTAAAAGCTTTTTTCAGAACGATTAGATGATGTGAATAGTTCAAACCTATGTTATAATATTATATATATATGTTATAACAGGAATATTAGTATGTAAACCATAAGATTAAAAGCTGCTGAACAATTGTTGAAGCAGAAGAGCATCCATTTGTTAATGGGCAAGAACGCCTTAAGCACTTGAAGTGAAGGTGGTAATTATAAGCGCAATTAGCACGCAGCTTAGTGATCTGGAACAGCCCGATAAAGCAGCAGCATTACATTACTGCAATAGCCGTGTTTCACCTGCTGACGATAAGTTTACTGACTGCTTTAATATAACATTGCAACAAACAACGTAAAACAATTTCGAAACAATCGTCAAACGTTTCAAAGGTGTGGAAGAATGCAGAATGATACGACATTCATTTACGTAGGCAGTGACATGGAAAGAAAAACACAACAATCGAAATATCCGTCATAAGCATCAGCCACTCGCCATGATTGCCTCACGTCAGTCTTATACCTATCAAGGTGCTATAACAACGCTTCGCGGGAGTTGGAGGCAACTTGCTGATGTATCCAGGACTATAACCGAAATGCCCATTCCCTGAAAGGGCTGGAGATGATACATCAGTAAATTATTGAGCAATTCAAAGCACTTTAACTTAGCATCTTGCTGCTCTTATTGACATAACGCAGACTCTACTGCACCATCACCATATGACGCCCGCAGGGGTCATCCAGGTGGGACGCTCTACTGTACCACCACCATATAACCTCATGAGGGGTCATCCAGGTGAGATTGTTCTACTGTACGATCAACAGATGACGCCAGGAAGGGTCGGACAGATTAAACTCTTTGCAGGAGCAGGGAAATAATATTAAACCGATAGTGCTAAAAAATTCGCACTATATATCTAACCTTATAATTATAGATCATAGAATAAAGTTCAAGGCGTTTCTGTTTCAGAACCCTCGAGTCGCATTACATTTTGCGCACTGCAATGCATTGTCTGTTTTCAAAACCTCACATTCGAGTTGAATTTGTATAACACTATATGCCTCTGCGATGTAAGTATTGGCAATACATGCTACCAGTCGCACCACTGCCTGCTTCTAAAAGCAGGCAAACGAGCCCAAAATGACAGGTTGTGGTGCGTTTGGCTACGATTAGTGCCACGACTCTCATGCAAATTCCCACGGCTAATGGCAACAAATTCGTACACGTGTGACAACATCACACAACATGTGGCCGTTTCCTGCGACCTGGCTGCGATAGCACAACTCGTCCGCAGACAATTGCTCCCCCTAGTGTGACCGAACAAACTCACCCATTTCGCAATTGCCCGACTTAAATATGGTAGCAAAGGTGGCTTGAATTATTGTTTATTCGGGTCGTTAAAGGTAGATTGCGATTTCTCTCCATTCCAATAAACTAGGTTTCGTTGCAGATATAGCTTTAAGTCAGCAGATCGTGCAGTAGATGTTTGAGATAAATGGATCTGTCTTGCACAGCCCGGAATGTAATGCAGATCGCCACCATCATCTGGCAAAAGAAATAACACAATGCCGACTAAGTCTGTTTTACTGCGGCAGCTGCTGAGCCTGCGGTTTTAGCAGGTCAAACGACGCTAGAGAGTCACTTTATCCTAGTCAACAGGTGGCACTTGTACCTAGATAACTTAAGGAACCCACAGTCAACATAAGCGTTCATCTGTCTCTGGCATGATATCAAAGTTTATGGTGATCGTAAAATATCACGAGACCCAGACCTACGAGGTAAGTTTGACTGGTTGTGTAAGGCGCTCAGAGGAGGAATTAGCCCGAATAGTCTAACATTCATAACGAACCAGACCATTCGAAAAAATTCAAGTTATCACCCCATTGCCCCAATGAAACTTAGAACAAAGATGATATTAATGCAATCCCTCCGTTTCATTTTAGTTCAAAATTGGGAATCCATGCTTGGTGTTTAACCAGGGAGTTCATTGCTATGCATGTGTATATGCTGGCAAATAAATCAAAATGTCTGTCTGTCTGTTTGATTGTCGGATGCTAGTTGAATGATTGCCTCTCACATAGAACTGCATGACACACTTATGAGAATGGAATGGTTGGTATTAGATTATCGTATTTAGATGTCGCAATCATTGGCCTGGACGTGCTTATTCATACTTGTCTAATCACTGAGTAACAGACCCTTCCCACAGACACAAGCGTCAGACATCATCTCGCCTGGTACCACTGTTGTATCTGTTCGGTAATGGATTTGCGATATATATCAAAGTATGCTTAAATAGATTTAACAAACTTATAAACATCATGATTGTGGTCCTTTGGAGATACTCCTCCATATGTAACAAAGCCGATTTGTTGTACACTAAATCGCGATGCGTAACCATTTTTACTGACGACCATCACTAGGGGAGAGGTGTTGTGTTATGACAGTACGAGACGACCATGTGAAGTGTATTTTCAGGATTACTCTTGTTTAAAATTGTTCAATTGTCCAATCAATTCGCGCTTGAATCCAATGGCAATGCATATATTAAGTTACTCGCTCTGGTAGCTTGATGAGTGATCGGTCTGTGTGTTTAGTGCTCATGCGTCATAAATTTACCCAGACGTAACTTGTACTTATAATGTGGGTATGTCCTTATCTCTGTTGCAAATAGAGTACGTTTGACAAAAAACATCGATCAAAATTTAGCGCCACATAATTGTACCCTGTAAACAAAATGACACATTGGGCTGATATGGGTCACAATTGAGGTCCGTCTATTTTTTTTGATAATAATGTAGCTCATTAAAATAAGACCGATGGAGGCGTTGTCACATTGACAGCTGTAGTTGTTATATCTATAATTGCGCTTACCATCACTGACAAATGTTCAACGACCCAGGCAAATTTCTTTCTCTTCTATTAAGAGTCACATAGAGGACGATAATAATTGCTGACTCTGAGTCTAAGGTGTTCGCTAGAGTATTGCCAGGTGATTTGCGAGTGATGTGAGTATGCATGGCGACTTGTGTTACTCGCTTTGGAACTCATATGAAACAGCAGCGAACGTAGTGTCTTAATGCTTGCTTACAGTCTTCAAAAAATATTGATTATGCGACATAAGCCTAAAAATACCAGCTAATGGTATTTGTTTGAATTAGCCGGCCGATTGCACATCTAATAATAAGCAGGCTAATTGCACTTCAGGTTAAGTAACATTTGGGAACTGGCGAGTTAATTGTCAATGAGAGAACCATCAGTCTAAGCGTATATTTTCAAATACATATTCTAGCATTTAACGGTTGGAGATCAAGTGGTGATCCTTTCATACAGATTAGATCACGCTGACCAGGCTTATTTACCACCGCTTTGATTATGATTCTCAAATTGCTTATGTCGCCTCGAATATCAAAAGACAATATTCATAACTATACAATAACACTTGATAGGGTCCCCCAGCTCCTGGCCGCGGGATACTCGCAGTACATTATGGCAATATGTTGACTTAAATGCAAATGTTTCAAGCTGTATTCAATGTAACTATGAATATGACAGCTGGCATATCATGAACGATACGTTAGTTTTTTGATTACCTATATATATATAGATATATATATATATATATATATATATATATAGAGATATATATATATAGATATAGAGATAGAGAGATATATATATATATATATATATATATATATATATATAGATATATATATCTATATATATATATATATATATATATACCTATCTCTATGTACCCTCTCTCTCTATATATATATATATATATATATATATATCTCTATATATATCTCTATCTATATATATATATATATATATATATATATATATATATATATATATATATATATTCATCTACAAAATATTGAATACTTGAATATCGTATGCATCGTTGTAGATTATGCAGACTATGGTGGGCTTAGAACATGTGAGCAGCAAGTGATGAGATATCCACATCAGAATGTATGACATTACCGCATGTGATTACTGAATGGTTAATCATGAACAACCATTCGTGTTCAACGATAACCCAAGTTTTAGGTGATCAAGTCTGGCAAGTTGGCTTTGGGAAGGTACCGAGAGGTGGCTTGTCGGAGCAATTAGTTCGACTAATAGAGGAGAGAAAGCTTTAGTCAAATAACCTTATAATTAGCGACATGCATACTGGAAGTCTGTTTTTATTACCAGGCGTAAATTATAGACATTGTGAGGGTTATGAATTGACAACTGTTGTTCTGTATAAGTCATTTATTGCAGTCGGTCGATATGGTTAAGTATATATAACCGTCGGTTTGGAACCCCATATATTTCTGACAAATATATAGGTAAAGATTATCTATATATATAGTTTAATTTAAGTAGTAGTAGTAGTAGTAGTAGTAGTAGTAGTAGTAGTGGCTTCAATAGGATAAGATACTCACATTTATGATTGTTAGGCGCGTGCTTACGCGATAACCACAGATAAATGTCATTGTCAATTATGCCATCAGATGCATGATATTTACGTTGCTGGGGCCTAAATCCATAAAGAATCTTAACTTGAGTCGTATTAACTTGAGTCGGCGTGCTAAGCTAAGTCGGTAAAACTCAAGCGTATCCACAAAACAAATTGTTAGCGAACTCAGCTGAGACCGCCAGCTCAAGGCTGGCAAACAGCCAAAGACGATTATTGGCTATAATTTCACTCATGTACCTTGGCGATCATAGTTTGTCTCTGTGTTCATTAGACAGAAAATGGAATTAAGTGGCTAAGACTGTTCGATTTAGACGAAGGAATGGAGGTGGTCTAGTCTGACTATTTTATATAATACAGTCTAGACCTAGTATTGTCGTTATCAACTGATCACAAAAAACAAAGTAAAAAAGGAATAGCCGAAACCGGTTGTTTATGAATATGTCACTCACCTTTATTCAATCCGACTGTACAATATTATATGGTATCAAGTATAATATACGGTGATATCAGGTATAATATACAAGTTTCAATATACTCTCAGCACTCCAATCTACGGCATTGTAATGATTGTTATCCATGAACATGACTGCCCAAGCCACAACGCCAGCGGCACGATGAACCATTGTTTATAATCGGCAAAATAATCACAGCTAATCCACACGGTAGGGAAATAATTCCATCGACCATGCTTGCACTAATAACATTATTTTTCCACGATGAATACAAACAATCCTTGTTGAGTTTTGTTGTTTGACAGTCCGTTGGAATTCGCGCGTTACTGGGTCACTGCGCGTCATTAGTCTATGACATGTCGTTGTCTTTGACATATAAAACGGAGTTTTTTTTATCGCAAAATCAGCCCTTGTCTTTGGTGTGCTTTGGGGGCACTTTCAATATCTGCCATTTTATCATGAAGTGGATTTATATACTTGTAGGCTTGGCACCTGCTCGTTTCTTATATTCAATCATACGAAATGTGAATCTTGGCGCCGTTGTTTTGATTAATGAAGTTTAAGAAAATTTATCTGTAACATGACCAATCGTGAATGGATATTCTATTCACTTGGAAACTCCCATCCACTCATATTATCCCGCAAAACACTCCTAATTCGGAGCTAGACTGCTGCAAGCTAGGCCTCGCTTTCTATGGAAACAACAGCCTCTCCTAAGCGACCCGATTGTTTGTGAAGCGACTGGGCTTCGTTTTTACGAAAACAACTTGCTGCGTAAATAATTCAAATAACCTTGATAAAAATTGGTGTGTCATACGAAACGAACGGCTGATTATGTTTTGGTTCATTTTAAAAAACATACATGTTCTTATTTAGATCTGTAAAAGCATTTCTCTGGAAACATTACCGTTGGACCGCCATTTCTAAGTTTGAGCTAGCGAACTTAAGTCAACTACCTAGCTGACTCAGAGTTGAGCATGCTAGAAGACTTAAGATTCTTTATGGATACGGTTAAGACGGCCAGCTCAGCTTGCCGTCTCAAAAACCTGAGTTTGCGGACTTAAGTTTCTTTATGGATACGGCCCCTGATCCGTATTGACGGACTTAATCCTGTCGGATAATTTAGAAATACATAAATAGCTTATTGCAAATCATTTTAGGCAAAGATTTGCTAATACAAGAAATAGGACAGATTGAAGAAGCGGCGTCTATTACCTTGTCGAAGTATCACATACGATTATATCCAGTACAGTGTGTAATAACCTCAGGATCCCGGAAATGATTGCATTCCTTCGGAAAATTTTATTTGTAGGGGTTTATTTTTGTTTTAAATCATCCCACGGAAACAACATTAGCATAGCATTCCTTGGTTGGCCACGGCGCGCTATTTTTGGGTGGCTAATGTTTTTTGTCATCCAGATGCAACACAATCACAATCTTATTAACAAATTGTCATAGCCATTGCCATTTGGTTATGATCGTGGCTATTTTATTAGGCTCAAATCAGTCATGTTATTATCATAAATGCTTTGTGTGAAATAGCATTTGTCATTGGAATAATCCGCATCACCCGTATATGGCGACTCGATGTAGCGATGTGGAGTAAAAAAAATTATAGCTTCAACACTCTCATTAATTCCAACCCGCATGGTTAAGAAACCATGTCAGAAGTATCTGCTCGGCCAAATAACCAACAACTGCACTACGATATCTAATAAGATGTAAGACTCCATTGCCACGCGGGATTGGTGAAATGATCGGTCAGTGGAGGCGTGTGTTTATTCAAGATTATACACGTACTAAAAAGTGCAAGAGTGTGCTGTGTTTGAAGCTTGTGTGTTAAGAAATGTAATCTTAAGTCGCGGGTATTAACTCTGTTAGGGGCCGGAACTCATCTACAATTTTTGTGACATCTACAAACATCGGTGAATTAACAACCGTAGCTACTTTTGTTGGGTAAATATTGCGAGATGAAATCGTCCGACAACACACGTCATTACCCTACAAAAACACTGGGTCTGATATTCATAATGGTTTTTACACGTTATATGACGTCAGTTAAATGAGCTTATGTACACACTCCTCCTCGTGATGGCGCTTCCTGCAAGTCAGACTACTGGTGGCGTCCGGCTCACTTTGGCATTATGCCGCGGGAACCAGTCGTCAGGTAAGTATACTAAGGTTTCTCAGAATATGATAACTTGAACAACTGCCTTACCATGTTACGTTGCATCCCCGGGTTGCTCTACAGATGTATGTGTGCTAATGGACGTCATGCTAAAACTCGAAAAATATGGCTGTCATAAAGGGAATAATGCGCATATGACAGAAATCAATCAAACGATGACATGCCAAATACACGGCAGTTTTGCTGTGACATTAAATTTCAGGTGAAGGAAAAAACAAACAATAGCATCTGAGCTACGGATGCATTCAGTATAAGGTAAATAACCAACAATAGCGTTTAATTTCTTCTTGAATGGGAGCGTGTTAGAGATGGTTTGGCGGCACAGAAGAGGTAATCAGCAGCGACAGGCAAACCCATATGTTCAAGCAGGTAACCATATTAAAGAGCTAGTCACCTTACTGCTATCATTTTCGCTGATGAAATAGAAACATATTTTAATAGTGGCACACATGGGCCTAGCAAGATTAAAACGTCGTGTGAAAACTTAGCGAAACAGTCTGGTTCATACCCTGTATGATAAAGCCCGCTAATTTCCTTGCATTCTTTGACATTGCATTTATACAATTTAATAAATTGGTATAGGATAATAAATATGCGTACTGACACTTTATGATGAACTATATACACCATTAATCACAGTGAAACGGGGATGTCCTGTATGCGTACCAAAAGCACGTCATCGAGGATAAACACTGCATGATCAGGCTTTGAAATACGTCAATTCAGCCTTTATGTTTGACCGGTGGCATAATGTTTAGATTTTGGATTATGTCAGGCCTCTTCAGGAGCTAGTTAATTTCAATTAATAATTCACCGCTTGTATTAATTGTATTGCCACAATTATTTAATTATCTGTTCGTCAGCTCACCGTCTATGCAATGGACCATTATCGCTGCTGGGAAACAACAGTCCATGACCATCACAGATGTCCTAAAGGTGTATGTTTGGGGATAACCACTAAGCCACATCTGAACCCCATCTCCACCATTGGTGCTGGTTACACACAAGTGGTTGTTAGACGAGTAGTGCAATGGTCTTACATCCTACGCAATTACAACAATATATCACGCTCTCTCATTATATTTTAGCTTTGGATTAGCGTTCCCCGAATCAGTACAAAACTCTGCCAGTACCTACCCTTGTTAGTAATTCTTTTGAAGCACCAACATATAAAAATGTCAGGGATTACGTTAGTCGATATATACTGGATCCTTGTCAACCAATGCTCGATGAAGGGTAAGTCTTAATTCCAATGGATTAACGCTATATCCCTTCTTGGGTTCCGAATACTGTCGTTTCAAGATTAAAATATGGAATGATAGGTAAATCATCAATTACAATAACGACTGATGATTTAAATGTCTTCATGGCGGGAGTGTCAGCGATGAATGCGAGCTGTGATTGGTCTGCAAACCACCTGCGAGTTTGTTGGATATAGTTGAACCGAAAAGGAATGTTTGACAAAATCAGATAGCGGATTGCACTTTGTTATGTCGTTGCATGTTTTTGTTGTATTTAACATTTGAGGGAACATAATATATGGTGACCAAATAACTATTGCCAACTGATGTCATGAAATAAATTATATTTGCATCCATGTCCGATGTATACCTCAAGTCTTAAGCTGACTTAATGTGGGCCGAAAAATACGTAAATATGGCATTTATTGCAAGAAAAGCCCGCGTATATGCACAGATATGTGGTTCTACTACATTGACGGTATGTCCTCAATTGATACAATTAAGACAAACGGTTGCCGCTTATGGCTAATATTACTATGAGCGAAGGAGCACTGACGACCACTAGTTCACAATATATGTGGATTGTGGCATTCTATTGGGATTTTATCAGATTTTTGGTGCTTGCTCGGGTGAGCTTCAATATGTGTTGTAGCAGCGAGGCGTCATTATCTGCCTATATTAGATTACCTAATAGCTTCGACACCTTCCATTAGCTAAGTACATAAACCCTGTCACGTTGGAGATGATCAAGTAGTAGTGAGAAGTTGCCCTCTGAAAAGAGTCTATGATAAGGTGTAAATTATGAACGCCTCCGGTCATGAACCCATCTTGGTAATTGTGCCAATCAATACTAACATATTTGATGTAAGAACGTCTTTCATGGTGACGACCCGTGCCGTCTGCATTAACATCATCTTCAACTATTCACTTTTTTT
>CM067345.1:58199458-58225382 GCA_034190875.2 Urechis unicinctus
TTGTAATATTCATTTTGTCACAATATGCTAAAATCCCTCAAACGTTACCTAAAACATAAAAATACAAAGACTTAAAGCAATGTCATTCAAAACACCTTCTTAGTTGGTTCAACTATCCTCAACAATCATCAATAATTGGTCGTCTGTCCCACACAAAACTAATTTTAATCATCAGTGGATGTTTTTGTTAAAAGCTGTCATTATTGTAATCGGTAGATGATTTATCTATCAGTCATATATTAATCTTGAATCGACATCCTAGTAATAAATTGGGATTTTAGCCAGTATTAAACATCTTTATTATCAGAACTATGTTTTCATGAGGCGAAATTAGTATAGAAAGTGGGGGTTCTGGCCCACCACCTCTCATTCATTCTACGCCCTTAAAGACAATTGCCACAATTCCAAATTCGTACATAGATTTTCACGATTTCATGCATAGAGTTAGTTCGTATATAAAACTAAAGAACATTTACGCACTGTATATACCAATCTATTGAATAAACTCTGTTGAGTGAAGCTCACCCAAATCGAAATCCTGTATAAGCTGCAATTAAGGGTGTAGCATAAATGAGAGGTGGTGGGCCCCACACTCTATACTGCTAACTCTGCACGGATTCCTCCAGGAATTTACTGTTTATGTATCTCAGATTAGCACAGTCGTAGAGGTGCGATATTAGAGCCGCGACTATCCAATGAATGTTTGCTTATCGTACAATATACATGGATAGCCCTGTGTTCTTCTCATTTCCAATACGCCAGTGATGCGTGTAGAATTGCAGGATTTCTAGTTCAGATTTTCGAAATCATAATCGAATGGGCTGAACGCTGCACGGCCTCGTAATCGCCTATTTGAGGCTCTGGAAAATAGATTTGTTTGAAACCCAACTCAACGACCAGCATCGTAACCGTCAAACAAACCATACTCGATAATGCAACATACATAAAATGTCCACCATGCTCGCCCCATTTAGCCTGGCTGGCCATACGCGCGCAAATATTAGTATTCATGAAAGTAAAGACGAAAATTATTTTAAGGACTCATTGGGGTTAGCAACTAATAAATATTAACTTAATGGTTTCACAAATACCTTACAGTGTAGAGCATTCAAGTAAGAAGAAATACTAATATTTTGTCCAGGATAGATTATCTTCTATGCATAAATAATACCAAGTGGGCAACGATTTCGCCACCAGCTCATCAATAATCACGCATCAACCATGTTAAGTCCCATTTACGAGCTTGACGTGCCCCGCTGTCATTGTACCTTACAAAGCTATCTGCCCCGACATTTGCCACCCAAAAGTGCACTTTATTCGACTTCAAACGCTGTTGCAGCCGATTAGCAAGCTTAATGTACCCGGAAATTAATTGGACAGCAGTCTTTCGTCCGGGGCTAAGAAATTGCGAGCTCTGATCGGAACTCGTATTTGGATCGTCCACTGTTAGAGCCGCATTCGTGGCAAAGAAATCCCATATAATGAAAATATTCACGTGCCGACCCACGTTCTCCGGTTCTTTGTAACTACGAGGAGACATGGATACAATTACAGATAAAGGTTTTTGCTGACGGTACCGTGTTGCTATAAGTATCAGCGATGGAACACTGAGGGACAACTAATTAGACTTTTGATGCCCCAAGAGGATGATGTGACGTCCCTAGCGGTGGTTGCGTGGGTTTGTTTGGAACAACGTCATCTAATGTCCTATCGATCGGCAAAACTGTCAAGGTCATTTTGCTTGGGCTAGTCCAATTGCCAACACTGTTAATGTAACAACATCAATTACAGTACAACATTCGTGGCTTAAATGGGGCATAACGAGAATTTGAATTTGGCCGCCAATTTAACGTACATTTTTGTCCATCCAATCATAGTTCACGGCGTTTTAATTTCGTTTTTTTCTATGATGGAATGCACAATTCAGGACTTCATTTAACTGTGCACTACATATAACTAATAACGTCATATATCTACTGCAATATTATAGAAAACAGCCAACATGGGTCCAGCCCAAGAGTTTATTTTCCAACATTTGTCAGTCCAAAACTCATAAGGTATAAATAGGAAAGCTTTCTATTTTGCAGCAACGCTTGTGACTTATATGCTGCGCATAAACATTGCTGCTCAACGTGGAGCTACGACTTCTTGCATATGTATGAATACAACATGAGCTACTTTAGCAACGTTTCACTGTAGTTATACTCAAATGCTCTTTCATTTGCACATTTTATTTAGCATGTCGTAATTCATGTTAGATGATGGTCTAATGTTAACAACATAAAAAGGAAATCCAGTTGCCGAATGAGCGTCGACTTTCTTATTGCTGTAAGTAACACTAACCATTATACCAAGCCATTTGTACAGTAAATTCCCGCCCAGGAAATGATTTACGACTCTTGCTGAATTAATTGGCGCAGCTCGGTTTGTAATTAACACGGGCCTCTGGCATTACGTCCAAAGAGTCCCATATGGACAATAATAGCGATCTACAAAGCAGGTCCATTCATAGCCGGGATGTATTTTTGGCCTCAATTGTCCTTTTGAGACAGCATTAGCGTAACGCCCATAGGATACTAACTGTGTGCTATTTTTGGCTTGATGGATCGTTGTCACTATATAGAAGTAGCATTATATATATATATATATATATATATATATATATATATATATATATATATATATATATATATATATATATATATATATATATATATGCGCAAATATCCATCTTAATTAATGCATTAAATGAAACATCACAGACCACTAAGTCTATGAATGATGTTTCATCTACAATATCTATCTAATGAAACGGGAGTGTGATATTGCGTTACAATATCTCATTGCATATCATTTTGCTCCCACTCATTCATTTAAGAATGGAAAGATATATGGCGCATAGCACTCTTGATGCCATCATATGACAAACTTATACTATGTAAGGTTTGGTCATTTAGGCATATGACACGAAGAATATTACCCTGAACTTAGACAAGACTTATCTAGACATGGCTCAATGTTCAGGATAAACATAATAGCTTCGGATCGTTTTATCACTGGCCTATTATTAGCAGGTGTAATCGTAATTCATGCGAAAAACGATAAGTGAATGACGCGTCAACATCATATCGCATCGCTGGTGCTGAATTGTTTCGTTTAAACAATCAAATGACCCATGTCGTTAGCTGAAAGGTGTAAAACAATAACTTCAATACATAAAGGCAACGCCTATAAGCTCTGTAGTTGCGAAAATCGGCCAAGGGTCATGCAATATCGACCATTATACTGCGCTACTGTTAATATTTTGAAAACCAGAAGTTGATGACGAATTAGTTTTTAGATTATTTTCTTACCGCACTGATGCAAAAACCTTACGCTCTAATTTAGTCATCTGGTATCTCATCGACACATAACCCATTGAAATAGTGGTTTTATTATACCTCAGGACAAACCATTTTATGTCGCTTGCATCAAATGTCATCGAAGAGGGCCTATCACATTAATACGAATGAGGCGGTAATGCATTTTGGTTTTTATATTTAAGCAGTTAATAACGTGTCGTGTTCATATCACGAACTTTAAACAGCGTCCAGCTTACTGCTAAACTCTTAAGCGACACACAGAGGTTGCACCCGGCAACGTTGATTTCACGTCACAATTGCTGTGGGAGATTTTGACGTCAGAAACAGTTGCCAATAAGTTAAGACGAATTCGGGTTGAGTTGGCTTTTGGTAAAGATGGCGTCAGGTTCAGCTGCCACCTGACGTAGGCTGTTGAAAAATAATGTATGGGAATAAAGTGTGTCTTGGGAGATTTTGATCATGAGAGTGCGATGTTATTAGTGTAAAGCAAAATCTGGCTCATGCGTATAGTATGCATAAGCGTTTTCAGACACTCAAGCAACCGGCAATCGAACTGCGTACCTTGTGCATAGATCCTGGCCTATAATCATTGGGGCAGTCACTAGATGTGATATTTAACAGAGTGGCATATTGTACAATCTGAAGCATCTGGGGTGCTTCTTTACCAGCTGCAGCTTTGAATAATAGTACCTTACGAACTGTACCATTTGAATCATAATCGAACTATAATAAATACGGCTAGCATGATCGACGGTAAGAACATGCTCACTTGTGTAGTATTTTTTGCACACTCTGGAACTGTAATATACTGACAATATGATGAGGCATATGGTGCCTTCATATGATTGCTCCTTGAATTTAAGTTTAGGTAAATTGTTACCAGAAGCTTTTCACACATTCTGAAGTCGATGCCGAAATCTCTTATTGCGCGTTAAATAAGAAACCTAGGTAAAATTCGTGGCGTTTTCTTGCGTAATGTGCTGCCTCCGAATTTAAACATAGCAAGTCGGACATGTATAGTATCATATCATCAATTATGTTACTAATGGCGCCAACTGAGACGATGTTTAACGCTGTAACTGATACCCCCTGATGTCACGATGCCGATGTTCTGGTGCAATTACATGGTACACATGTCACAATTACTAAAAATAGACATAGATATTGTGCCGGCTTGTTTAGGTTTGAACGCCTCAAAAGATAGATATAAATTCTTTGATGTTTGAAAAAGAGACATTGCCCGCACTCCTTGTTTAACCCCTACTATAGCCGACAACAAGCGATCTCTTTTTGCCGAATGATTTGCATCAAGTAAATCGTTTAACCGTTCCAGTGTCAAGTGCTTAGAGAGTTTGCGATATCCTCGCAAGTTATAGACATGACTTACCTCTACGGCTTCGGGCCGGTGTGATCACGAAACATGGATTAGAGCCATTGGGTTGCCGAATTCATTTGCGGGTGTAAGGTGAATTATCGACAAGGCATCCATATAATACCATCAAGTAACACCATTATGTATTCCATTAGCAGGTGACGTATGGCAAACGTTTTTTGCATCCTTGAATTTGCGATATCAAGTCTAACGCCACGCACGGCGGAGATTTGGCTTTCGTGATCCATTTCATTCCGACTTACATCATCAATAACTCTCTCAACCCTTGGTATCAGTTAATATACAAGAAGTCAAGGGTGTGTCTAACGCGACGGAGTGGACGTTAGTTGGTATATGACGTGTATTTACATCACATGTGCGCCGACTTAATGACTTGCCATTGCTCAGTTTCATTCATTCATGTGTATGTATTGTTTTTATAGAACAGTAAGTGAATAATGTCCTTGACGTAAAATGGCTACGCCCTAGTCTTTCGTTAGGCCCAGCATACATGTTATTTCCGTGAATTATGCTGGTTTTTTGTGGTTATCCCGAGATCAGTCCCTTTGAAGGCTGCCACAAAGCTCCATGAGATGCTTACAGTCATAGGCTGATCTGAGCATAGACTCATTGCGCTGCGGAATGTCAATTGACCAACAACGGCTGCCAGTATAACGGCAAATTAAATAAAGGTCACACGAGCTGCTGACAGTGTAATGATAAGCGAATCAACAGGAGCTCGGGGTTTTGTTTTTCGTGCCAGAATAGAATGATGATTGCACAGATCAAGGCTAACAACAAACTCCTGGGAGGGAAAACGAACGGAATAAAAGGAGCCGGTGTGGTCTAGTGTGATCAAGTAAGAAATTGAAATAGATTTGTGTCATATTTGCATCACTTGCAAATCTAGATCATAATAACGTTATGCAAAAGAATGCAGGAAACCCGAAAGACCGATCATTACCTGATTGCTCCGCTTGGTTTTCTTGTATTCTCCCATGCAACACTGTCCGTAATTCTGCCCAAAAAAAGACCGCAGAACACATACATAGGACTCTATCAAAACTGTGCACGAGATTTACAGAATGAAATAAGATAAATAAGACTGTGCCAATCTTGTGCATGATGTCATTTATCACCGCCATATCATTCTTGGCTGACAAAGCTTCAGTTTATCTTGTGTACTTGTAAATTAACAGATTTACAATCACTTAAACCGCGCTATTTATGAAGCTTCATGATAAATGTCTGGGTGCATGCGAGGCATTAGGTACGTTTAATCCAAGGGTGCTACCGAAACGTTTTGGGTTCGAATGTGTTGATTCTACCAAATATAAGTCTTTGGAAGACAAAATGCAAAACATTTCCATCAACGTGGTCAGCCTCCGAAACATTGCGTTACCCATCTGCACAGCTATGCCCGTTATCACCTGCGTTATGCCATCTACGACGTCCTAATATTTTGCGTTAACATAATAATTTGCGTTGTTCCTGTAACTCACTTTAGAGTGCTGACCGTATTTTAGACAATCGACTGGTGGTGACTATAATTCCTGCATATCCCCTTATACAGCTGCCAGTGATGTGAGGAACTTAATTATGAAAAATGGCTTCGGGTGTGCTCATCAAAAGATAGATCAGTACGCAACATATAGACAGGCGCTTGTATCAATCAACTAGCTTTGCAATGCTAATCCTGACAATAAAATGGTGTCGGTGTTTTGTGGAAAAAAGCGTGGTTCTAATTAGATTGTGTGACGTCACTCCACGGCGGCCGCCATCGAACACCCAGGCGTCTGCCCCTTAATGGCTCCTACAAGGTTGTTCTAGAAATTTGACTTAATGTGTTTGGTAAATGTCAGGTTAAACCGACTAACAGGAATTCAGGCCACACTAGCAATCGGATATGCAGTTCAATTGTTCAGCTTTGGATTGCTTGACATGCTTCGAAATCGAAGATATCTCCCAAGAGAAATACCATTTAATGCAAACGAGGATATTTTACAATAAGCAGTTTTATAATGCGTCCTTTATCAGTCCTTATTCAATGAATTATGTGCTGTTATCCCGATGCAGATAGGCCGTAATCATCTATATTGATTGATAACGATGGCTGCTTTTCGGGTATGAGCTAATCGTGTGGTTTACATGTCAAAAACATCAACTATCATTCACATATGTTTAGGAATGAGTATACATACAATGGCACACTGCTCTTGCCACGGTATGTTTAGTGGAATGCTAACCTGCTGACTGCTGCCTCTAGATAGCTGTCAGTTCAGCGTTGTTAATGATTTGCTTGATGCTGTGCCTTTGCATGCTGCTGTCATGAACCCTGTTGAATTCACCATTCTTTGGTAATGTGCAGTCGTCGCGTAATCCCGTGCATTTGGCAATAGGCCGACCGGGAATAACGTCCACTACTTCTAGTCAAGTGACATCGGCTGAGAGTATTTAAAAAGCACAAGAGCCTACAGGTCATCTGAGGTCGTTGACCTTAATAATGGTAGTTATCGCGACTTCAGCATATCACATCATACATCATGCCACGATCTCAGCCACTTATCTACGAGAAGTGGACGAATCATATGATTTATCAATACGTTCTGTAAAGCCGGATGCTCTGATCAATTAACTCACAATTCGTCCCTGTCTCAGTGCTCTATAGCAATAAACATCAGTAACACGCTGCTATGTGACGTCTAATGATTAGCAATCTTCATCGATCTTACTGCTCTTTTGAGCTTCTGATGTCCAACTAAATTTAATGAGGAACTTGCTTAAATGCTTTCCCACTAATGTCATGTTTACCCGAATTCAGGGAACTTATACAAAGCATTCAGCAAAGAGAAGCAATTCCGCGTCCAGCCACCCAGATAAACTAGTCAGAGGGTAATGGCGCACCTGAATGTCGCCCTGATGTCCTAGACGCTTTATACCACTTAATAAACCCAGAGATACATCACAATCACTTTTTTATAATTTCCGCAGTTATTTCATCAGACAATGCGCAAATCCAAGTCATTATTTCCCCGAGGCAGACACTTCGATACAAATCCCAACTGGTGAGTCGATCACAGGACGAATATTACTGAGAGCGTACATTGTGAGTCCTATTCTGCCTTAATATGTGCCCCCCCCCCCACACGATACACACACACACCTCGCATCTAATTTTAGATACATTGTTAGGCCAAAACCAAAACCGAAATCTCTCGTTTAAAAATACAATAGTAAATGAACTAGAACTAAGAAATCATGATGAAATTGGACGCCAAATGATCTCATATATTTTAGGCAAAACGGACATTTACTATAGCCTTTTTGTTGTTAATGACTCCAACTGAGACGTAATTTTTCGTGTAAATGGTACCCCCTGATATCACAAGGAAAACAAAATCAAGTAGGGCATTTAATCGTTGTAACAAGTAAGCACTGCAGACACCCCTTTTCTAACCCACGTAATAGCCGGCAACAAACGACCTCTTTTCTGACAAATGAGTGACTTACATCATTCCGATCATGAAACCGCCCCTGCGTAAAGTGCCTAGAGCATTTGCGATATGCCCGCTAGCAATAGACACATAAAGACCGTCCCTTGATGACTTGAGGCCAATATGCCGCATATAGGTTATGAGATCACGAAACGGTCATTGGGCTGCCAAATTCAGGCACGGATATAAAGTGAATTATCAACACGGCATCCATAAAGTTAGCTTCGTATCATGCCTTTGTACCCTCTCTTATACGTCTATATTATGTTAAAGGCAGGCGTTTGTATATTGTTCACAACCGGTTGTTTTACTGTAACCACCATCCCGTTAATGCAGTAGACACATGATATGGTAATATGTGAGATCCGCTACCATTAGTAAATCATCATCCACAACTTCTTGCGCTTGGTTGACATCGAAAACTGGAATTTGCAGGCAGTGCGAGTCATTTGTTCGAGGAAACACGGGGCCTCGTGTTCCAAATGGTTTGTTCGCGTCTTTTGTGCCTAATCTATGTGTTCAGTTGATGTTAGTGTTTTTGTGTATACAATAAGTGAGCTCTGCAGCAAACTGCAGTTGATACAGAACAGTCAATATTATGGATACGCTAATCACTGTTGTGAATGACATTTTCTTATCCTGACTGATATGATACTCTTTGCAATAAGTATCCTTGTTAAAAATGTAAATGCTTTGTTTAATTCATTGGATATAACGTTTTTGTCGTTTAGCCGTATTTTAAAGAATATGAATTATGTCGATTATGCCTTCAGCCATCACTATCGTCCTCATACAGCACAGCCATCTCATCCTTGGTTTTTGAAGCTGCAGCTTACTTTGCGCACTGGTCAATCGGTAGATTAATTTTGACTTAGACTGTGCCATTAATGACACTTCATGGGTTGGAAGTTATAAGACGAAGTTCAACACTTTGCCATCAATGCGATCAACATCCGAGTATTTGCAAAGCAATACCCCGATACCTCCCAGGTTTCGATGTTAAAGACGACCACAGCTTTGGGAATAACATATTGTGGCAGCCCCGTTTCCTGATTAAATCCGAGCTCGGCTGACAGGGCAAAAAACTACGTTGGTTTCTGTAACTCAGCCATGAGCGCTGACCGTTTTGTAGACATTAAATTAACAGTTACTATATGTCCTGCATATTACCTTATACAGCTGCGATTTGAGGAAATTATCTGTGACAAATGGACTCGAGTGCGCTTATCAAAAGATAGATCAGCATATAGCACTTACACAGGCGCTTCTATCAATCAACTAATGCGAGTCTAATCCTGACAATTAAGCAGTATCTGAGTTTTGTGGTAAAGAACGTCAATCTAACTTAATCTGT
Source organism: Urechis unicinctus (assembly GCA_034190875.2). Taxonomy (NCBI): domain Eukaryota; kingdom Metazoa; phylum Annelida; class Polychaeta; order Xenopneusta; family Urechidae; genus Urechis; species Urechis unicinctus. The sequence goes on from CM067345.1 coordinate 58,209,041, forward strand.
TCAGTAAATGTCATGTTTGCCCAACTATTAGGAACTCAGACAAAATAGCACCTAGTTTGAAAACAGTCGTACAGCGAGACAATGTCTTGACAATGTTTTTATGATTGACATACACAATGTGTATAGTCAACAACGAAAGTGACCCTGGGCCTACCAGATATATGTCGCTAGATCTGGTAAGGATACTGCAAGGCGAGGAAGAGGAATCTCACAAGGTTAACTCATGTTTTGGGTATATGATATAGATGAAAGTCGACGGTGACATTTGTGATGGATAGCTAAAATCATGCTGCTTTCCTGAAGCTAAATGATTTTTGCTTTTGACAACAAGACTATTTGATCCCCTGACCCATATGAAGATTGGGGGTAGTGGACGGCTGTGAAAATATGATACGACAATGAACAGGATGATGAATGACATTCGCGACAAATATTTAACATCATCACCTTGATGCTAACGTGGCTAACATATCTGCCATGCGAAGAGCAACTTTGTTTCGGTCCTGGTGGCTTAAAACTATAACCACAACGATAGCTATCCAATCAATGCCTCGCAGCGGACGACTGTGAAAATGCGATATTACGATGCCTAATTTGTGCAGTAGCGAATTTTGCACCGCAATTTCGAAATGTATGACAACGCCCAAAGCCGCGCAATTCCCGTTTTTGAAATGAGGATTCAGATAGATGGACAAACGAGCTTTGCTTTCTGACAAAAAGCTTAAAACAACGGCAAATGACGTAATGCCCATCGCGTAAACATTACAAGCAATCTTGATGGACAACAAAAAGCTTTTGCTGCCTCCGACAGCAATAAGCCTGACCAAGCAGGGCTGGCAACACTCTTTTGGCTTTTTATTTGATGCTAAACTTGCTCCCAACCAGAATACGATTTAGCATGTATCTGCTCTCAGGTTTCATCATCGAAATGTATATAACTTTTTTCTGTAGCATCCACTTTCTAACAAGCATGTAAAGTAGGTCACTCAACATTCTTTTTTCGTCATCCAATCTTGCTTCTATGCACAGGGTTGTTAAATTGGCATTTTGGATGATGGGATATTTTTGCGACCAACAAGGATTACACTTGACGTATCATGCTGGCTACTGTGATGTTGATGACGAATCTCGTATAAATGAGGGACTTCTTGTTTTGTTGTGTATTGTTGAAGCATCATGGTCGAATTTTTGCTGGCACGTCACCTTGTGCTACTAGTCTCGTCGTGTACTTCTCTCATTTCCGCGAGTATTAGGGTGTATCTTGTTCAATTCTACGCGACAGAAGGCAGAGGAAATGTCTCTGTGTTTATTCAAAAACCTTGACAAGGCAAGAATTTATTGTTCGAATATCTTCGAGCGATCAGCATCATGCTGAAGAACAGTATTGCCGTACATCGTTTCAGCATGTGTGTATTTAGCTGAAACATAAGCAGATGCAGCAAGCGAATGCCAATTCTACCGATCATTGAGGTAGTTTCTCTCTAATACTTTTCCAGCAATGTCACTTGGCGCCTATTAGTAGCTGGTTCATTAGGACTGATTGCCATAAATACTCTATAAATCGGTCAAATCAAAGCGCCTTTTTCACGCAACATTGCCACAGCAGCCTCCTCTTGCAGACGGTTCCATCCCTTACGTATATACGTATATCATCATCATCCGATGTTTCCCCTGCTTGCTTGCAGATGATTGTATGAGCAGTCACTTATATGTTGGTTATGACTTATGCTGTAATAATAACGTTGTTTATACGCGCTGTAACATTGAACCTGGTAGTAATGCGCTCACTAAAACAAGTCCTCTGTCAACGTTAACCGATGCTGATTAGATTAGTGTCTAAAACCAGCTCTCTTTGAAGCCGTCACCATGATGAACCGGAAGTAAGCATCAACGAAGGCAATTGTCCGGCCAGAGCTGAGGATAAGTTCAGCTTAACAAGGTTTATGGAACACATTCATCTTTAGTATCCGACCAGATGCGGAAGCGTATCTTTTTTTAAACGCAGTGATTCGTATGGATTTATGGATCCGGTGTCAAGTGCATACAAGAGGACTGTCACTTCTGGCCAATCAGTAAGCTTGGTAAAACAACTGTGAAAACGAAACAGCGTTTTCATCCTGACTCGAGCGTTAAACTGATACAGTATGGTAATGTATCCTTCTATACGTGGAAATAGCGCATTACTTCTGTGTCCTGCTCGGGGGTGTAATCGTTATCTCCTCTTATCTGGCCTGCTACCTATTATCCTGTCCCTACCGTCATGCTTCAAACGACCAAATGTATATATTACAACATTTAACAAAACAAAATTGTTTTAACTTGGTGATGCTGTTTCAAATACAAACCATTATGCATCACCTATTAAACGTAAAGAAGCAGCTCACACGAAATAATCCGACAGGCAGCTACTCCATTCATTGCTGGTATACCTGACGATGTTTGATACTGTTTAATCATCCAAAATTGAGGTGATGCCCATGTAGGCCTTCCCTTCATTGATGGTATTGCAATTAGTAGATAATAAGCAAAGCTGAGTGAAGACAATAATTCATTGCCTGGCACGGTTATTACTATTCTGCTTGTTTATGTGTTCAAAGGCGCTCACGTGTCCTAGTCGCCTTCGACGAATTGCTCATTTAGTACAGAGGTGATTTGGTTTACACGCACTACAACACCGATGACGTCGACTTGAGAGATTGTCATTAGAGATTCTAACCGATGGCGTCAGCACCAACCGATTCCGACAACAAGGTTGATTTAGCTGAGACACTCTACAGCTCTACCGTCAAAAGGCCGAGTCTGATAGCTAATCATCGATCACGTTATCACGTGCTATGTGGATATGGGGAGCTTTTGGCATGTTGCGCTGCACAACGAACGTTACAACTTCGGCGAAAAAAGGTGAAAAGGCAGATGCAGATTGCTGTCTGGCCAAGAATACAGACATCTAAATAGTTCAAAATGATCCTCAAATGCGCGGTATATCCCTGTGATGAAGTCGTAACAGTAATATTTTGAAACATCATGAACCAAATCTTCCCCAACAGTAGTTTTCTTTCACATAATACAATCCGAGTACATGCAACCGCAAATTGATTGTTTAATGCATTACGAGCTTTTCTGTATTATTTTGTCCGAGTTAACCAGAATACAGGCATATAAATCGTGCAAAATGATTCGTCGAAGCGCATAAAGCAATTCGTCAAAGAAGTTATCAAAGGCAGCTTTCAAAAGTTGAATCATACCCAAATTGCTTAATGTATGCAATGCAAGCCTCTCCGTACCTTCCAGACCGACTTGACTATAAATCATTATTATCACTGCAACACGATGATAGTATGACTTGGGCGCAGTCGAAAACTGCTTAACAGGGAATTTAAATTTATTACAACATCCATTGGCTCCATAACGCCTAAGTTGCTGTTGGTTTAGACAGAGTCACACGGAACCAGCTAAATGTATGATGTTGTATATATGAACCATCATGAAAGAACGTCAAAATGATGGACAACTAATCTCGCCTTTGCATTCACAGATCGACCCCTTGACCTCAAATAACCAGCAAATAACGATGAGCACACCGTACGCAGTTAAGAGCCCTCTGGTTCCCCTATTATCAACCAGTTGTAGGCTTGCGAACGAAAAGGAATACGTAAGTTATAAGCTTAAACCATTACTCTGTGTAACATGGTTTCGAAAACTCATTTGACAGTTTATAGGACGTTAGACAAAAGTGACTTTTGCTAAGATTGCCAGTTACAATTTTGCAGATACTTGCTGAAAGGTTTCATTTCACAGGTACATTGCTTCTTTGTTTCCTAAATAAAAGCCTTTATTCTGGGTCAACGTACCAAATTGTACTTTTTGTGCCCATGAGGCTGTGATGCATCAAGGTATGTTTTCATTATGCGTCGCAAAGGTGCACATTAAGGATGAATAATAATCCTATGCTTTATTACAGAAGGCACAAAGGGCTGTTTGTCATCGATTATGCATCATTGCGCCAACGCTAAGACCATATTCAGGACCTATTGTTAATTTTGAGATTTATTGCTGAAAAATCACCACACAACAATTTATAAGTCAATTATATCAATCGTATTTGAATTGCTTCAAAGCATATTGATAAGATCAAAATAATGACCATTGTGGTTGCATCGGCTATAATTATTATTTTAAATCTGCGTATTTCTCCAATGTTGTTATTGTGGCGATAGCTAATGGCTGCTGTTAAATGATGGGATTACACAACTCTCAAGAATAAATACGCTGATGTCAACCGAAGATTTTCCGTTCCAGGCCTAAGTACTTAAAGACCCTTGTTAGCACATGCAAAAATGAGAAATAAGCAGGCATTTGCCAAAAATGGAAAAGTTTTATTCTTGCACAACAATGTAATGCAATTTGTTAAACCACATATGGTATTAAATTTGTTGCGGACACATTGTATCTTGTCATTCTCTTCATTCAATGGTTTGTAATCGTATTGGCTTCATTCACCGCATACGACTGTAATGGATGGGAGAAAGTCGCATATCAATTTTCTTAGTGGTTAAGAAACAATACATCAACCATTTAAGTCGCTCTCAGCATCGAGGAATATAGAGAAGGTATTGGACGAAGATGAGTGTGATTCTCGGAAATGTTATCTTGACTGGATGGCAAAAAGCCGTCACCAATTAGTCCAGATCTATATCATTTAGTCTCCTAGTTAGGAATGGTGGTAAATCAAATGAGTCTACAATAAGTCTAGAATATTCTATGCTGAATTCTATGTCCTTATCTTGTTTATTTTTAGAACTGGGCTTCTATAACATCCCTCTCTCAATGTCCAATCCCAGTTGGATCCGCTAATGGATCCTGTCGCATAAAAATACTTGAAATGATGTATTCCAACTAAACCCAACGCATTTATTTGCTATTAACAAACTGACCCCATCTCCCCAAAAACACCCCAACAACTAATGGAAATACTTAACATTTGCATTATCAGATGAACTAAACTGGACATATCTCTTGAAGAATACGGGGAATACATTATCCCGGGCTATATTAGAAATATTCCAATAATTGACCCAGAGACACAGAGACGAACCAAAGTGAACGTACCAAAGCTTAATATGGAGCTATGAATATACATAAGTGCCATAAGCGTCATGGTCGACTTTGCGATTCAACAGAACTGAGAGTGGAGAAAACTTCTTCATCTTTGTCCCACATTGCGGGTCAGCTTCATACTTTGGCAATTCCTCAACGCTAGATGGAAGAAGAATATTATATACGTTCGGTTGAGCTGTTTTTAATCAACCCGATTTATGATTTCAGCTTTTGTTAACTACACGGATAGAAAGACCAGCATTGATGCTGCATGTGCTCTCGAGAACCTCTCGCTTGTCAATTGTTGCAATGTTGCTCCTTTGCCAACCACACAACATTATGGCTATGTGAGAACGGTATGAAAGGCTAGGGATTATAATGTAATGCCAAAATATGATATGGCTTTTTCTATGGAGCAGGCGGCTAGTTTCCGCAAAACAGTGTCAATGATGTTAGAAATAAGTCATGCTGGGCATGTATATATATATATATATATATATATATATATATATATATATATATATATATATATATATATATATATATATATATATATATATATATATATATATATATATATATATATATCATATTAAAAATACTTCAATTATATATATATATATATATATATCAATAATATATATATATATATATATATATATATATATATATATATATATATCTATATATATATATATATATATATATATATATATATATATATATATATATATTATAAATATATATATTCAATTGAAGCCTTTTTTAATTGATGACTACGAATACTAGCAATGATTATGTGAAGTCGAAATAGCTACCGTGACAACACGATGGAAAACAATGATTCTGCCACCACTTTCTGCTCAGCAAAACGTATGCTACGGCGTAGATTCGTGTCGAACGATCGTTAATTTAATCACGGTTCTGCGCTGATAATGTATATATTTTCTCTCTACTACACACATTATTGAAGCACACTATATGAGGCACCGTTAACCGGTTGTCTGTTGTGCTACATCGCATACCGCAGTAAACCATTTAGTCCAATTACCAAATAATGGCAACGAGCATCTCTAATCCACAACAGTCCCATATACCACTAATTCACATTTGCAGGCGTGATATGAACATTTTGATTATTACTTGGGCGCATGAACAATCCAGGTTGACATTTCAAAGAGCTATTTTCTCACCAGGTAAGCAAAAAGATAAACCACAAACGACAGGGACTTTTGTTACACGGCAGATACGTAGCATCGAATATAACTTTCCTTCCAGATTATTAGTTTTCTTAGTAATTTGTCTATTTATATCCAGCATTATATCCGTTGTATTTGTTGATATACACTGCAGCACCGATGACGTCTGCTTGGGCGATCAACGGCAGAAACTCCGACCGATGACGTCAATTCCAACCGACGTCCTCAGCAAGGTGATCCAGCTAAGACGCCTCACTGCTTCACCGTCAAATGGCAGAGTCTGACGGCTAATTATTTGCCATATCATTACGTGCAAAGTGAATATGGGGGAATTTACACGATGTAAATAACGGTGAAACTTCATTCGTTGTCTGGCAAAATGGGACGGCGAAGACAGATTGCTGTTGGCCCAGAGTAACGGCGTATAAGTAGCGCTTAATTATCCGTCACAGCGACTTACATCATAATGATGAGGTCGTAGCAGTATTTGGTTTTGCAATCTCATATTCCAAATCTATGGCAGCATTTGTTTTCTCTCGCATTATACAATCCGTAAAAGAAGTAGTCAAAGGCAGCATTCATGGACTGAATCGGACGGGTTGCATGATGCAATGTCAGTTTCTCCATATCTTCTACTGCGATCCAATCATAAGACATAATCATCACTGCAGCACGAAGAAAGTTGAGCTTTGGTGCAGTCGAATATCGTTCAACAGGGAAACGAAATTCATTGCTACAGCAAATGGCTCCATAACGTCATAGTGTTTTTTAAATCATAGAAAGGGTCGCGCGAAACCAGCTAGATGTATTCTGAGGTATAATTGAACCATCATGACAGAATTTCATAATGATTAATAACTAATATTCCTCCCTAAGACCATCAAATGCCATGTAATTGCAGGCTAGACGCTTCAATGAGCGACTCTTTCGCAATAGTTAGCGCCGAAGACTCGGGCGGAGGTCGGCATAAGCACACCTCAAGCAGCTATAAGCAATCTGGTTCCCCTATAAGCAGCAAGCTGTTTTGCTTGTTGACGGATCTAAGGCTATATATTTAAACACTTGATAAAATACAGGTAAATGCGATGCTGATGATCCCTAAATGGTTACGTAACTCACCCATGCGCCTTCCCTGTCGTCTTTGAATTGCACTACATAACCCCTCAAAGCCCAAGCCTTCATGCCATCTACGTATTGCAGCTTATCTTCCCATCTCACCTTAATTTGTTTCCCATTTTGCAGATTACACTCAAAATAAACTTGTCTTTTTACATGAAGCAGAATTACTGATAACTATATGGAGGTTATCTATGATTCAGCTTGCAGCTATCAAATCACAAGCATTCAAACATTCATCTTTCTCTAATACTTCTACAGCTCAAATGATGTGGGTATAGTTGGCTTCACTTGATGCATTAAGTCTAAACTGTTCCGGAGGAAAGTCGAGCAGAGGTTCAATTTGATATCGGTGTCAACATCATTAGCCAGCGACTTCGCAAAATGAACTACGCTGCCTTGGAAACCTCATGCTATCAAGGTTGTGGGTTTGACGTAACTTGCTCAACCACCCGGAAATCAGCCATGTCTTTATGATGCAAGCAACGCTCTAATAATGTAAGGCTCACGTAAGATTTAAGTTTAAGGTCAAGTCTGTATGTAGTGGAGAATAATCAGCCTTGAACTTCTTCCAGTTCTTCACATTTCTGATCGATATGTGGTTATTTCCCCGCTACCTTGTTTATGTATATGGATGCTGACCTACCAAATAACGAACATCGGTCGACCTAATGAGTGAGACACTTGCCTCTGATTATTTATTTTCGTAATGCCCCCATTGAAACCTGAAGCGATTCATGGAAATACTCTCTAGCGCAGCTCAGACAATACAAGAGGATACATTTATTATTGGTTCTAAAAGGCAGCGTATTTGACAGGACAATAGTACATTACACTACTCCATGCTATTTCTAAGGGACCTTAAAGAGTCCGACAGTAACTGGAAAGGTTCTGACTGATATCCATTTTAACGTTGTCATGTAACTGCTCGTGTCAATCTAAATTCGTTTGATTTTTGAAACTCTATGGCGTTACCCTCTAGAACACTTCCTGCTACTTGTATAACATATCTGCAGCTCAAAACATAGTTAGCTTTCTCAGATATCCGTAGAATTAAAAAAGAAGCCTCCCGTATTGAGCTGATATCTCGTTTATTGTGGCTACCCTCATGCGACAATATCCTGTGTGACGCAACCACCTGATTCTATGAGACCCTTTTAAATTGCGGGGACCCGATAAGTGGACTTCCAAATGTAGCAGACATTCATCAAACTGACTTGAGCAGTGAACATATTATACCTCGGACCATCCGTGATGTCTCTTTTATGGCATCAAATTCAAGGCCTGATTTTTGAAAATTAAGTAACCTCGAATTCAATCAGACGACGCGATAAAATACAATTCGGAAGCTCCGTCTGGAAGTAATATCATAGGGGCTCCATTGTACAGACTTGATATATGACTCTTGATCTTGTAGAGGGCGTTTACCTACAGGGCCATGTATCGGGGATAAAAGAGCCGATATTCTCATGAATACTCAGATTACTCTCTGTGTTTGCGTGTATCGCTGGTTAATTCATAAATGTAATTCTCACGTTGCGAAATGCAACACCAGATGTTACTTCACAGTATCTGATTGACGATTTATAGGTAGTGCATATCCTACTTGTAAGCCGCAGTCTAATGGGATCACAAAACATGCACTTTCTTTTCCGCTCAATGAATAACGTACCGATGCTGAATATCCAGTGTGATTTGATGCACCAATCCTCATATAGATGGCAGGTTATAATGACACTGGTCACTAGGTAGATAGATGACGTTATAGAATTAATTATGAAAATTCATTACATTACGTATGTATCAATTAATTCCTCCTAATGTTCTTCACAATAAACCCCATAACGCCAATAAGAAGTTGATAAAAGGCAGTAAATATGTGCTTAAGTGGTTAGAATTTGCGGTAGTCCGTGCAAATGGGTCCCGGAAACACTTACTGCAGCATATCCTTTACCACATATTGTGGCCTAGATCACTACCAATGTGGTTTGATGGAAGCATAAGCTTTACCAAAAAACCGCAAATTACAAAGGATCTTTATTTAAAAGTCTTATTTACCAGCCCTGGTACCGTCTTGTGGTAAGCCAGACTCATTTTCCAGTAAATCTGATGACGTGGTCGTAAGCTAAGGCTGGCAGTCAGTGTTGCTTTACGCTTGGTGCTGAAGCCTCCAAGTATTATTCTGTCGATGCTAAATATGACGGCGGCCTTGCTTACAGACTGACTATAGGTGTTCGTTTATTTAACAGCGTGCCTACTTATACGACTGATACAGCTAAACACATAATTACTTCTACAAGATCATGAGAGTTTACCTGCCGCGAATTTGTTGTCATTCCTTTGAGCTAAAACATATAACTACAGACCTATGTTTTTAACGAGAGCTAAGCAAGGATTAGGAATTGCCATTGCCTATTGAAGGACAAAAACCTGTCTATTATCTACAATTACCATATTGCAATTGATATAAAGTGAATAGTTAAGTGTTGATAACATAAGGTCCAGTTGTAAAAGCGGTATCTATTCCTCTGCCTGCAATAAACTCACTGACCAGGAAATGACGGACATGGCCCCGACAAGAAATAAACATAGACCTTAATAAAAGCCCATGTTAGATTTCCTATTTGGCATTATACAAAGCTTACGGTTTCATATCCATGGTTTACTATTTAGGGATTGGCTATTCAATAACTTATCTCTGTGGCTGGGTGTCAAGTATTTTCCACTCTTAGCAAGCATTATTGAATTTTAGAGCTCAGTTATGAAAGTTAAGGCTCAAAACATACCAGATGGCGCAATAGTCATTTAGCAATTAAAATATTGCATTCGAGCTATAACAGGACAATTTGTGATTAAATGCAATTTGACTGGGCTGCAATAGGTACGATTTTCGGTTCATGAATTGACATAGGCGTGTGCTTTCGCGTAAACAGCACGGAATATTATTGTCACTATTTTGTGGGATCGGAAAACAACTGTGAGACCTCAAACTAATTGGGGCAGGTATCTGTTACAACTTGACAACCATTTATTTCGCTTGCGTCCTCATGTCGGTCAATATAAGAGGAAAAGTGCATCATTTTCCAACAAAATGAAAAACCTATACCCAAACATTTGGATGTCCGATTGTTACATTCCATTTTCGTGCTCTCAATATCGATATCTCTTTCAATACTCCATAATTCACTACGGAAACGTTAAGTTCTAGCAATGAGCCTCTCAATGTACTCAATTGTTACTTTGTTGCTACTACCGTCACAAACTCAATAACGAATTGTCATAGCCATTGCAATTTGTTTATGATCATCGCTGTCTTGTTCAGCTCCAACCAGTCACGTTGTTACCGTCACAGCTTTGTATGAAGTAGCATTGGTCATTGAAACAATCAGCATCATTCGTGAATGGCGACTCTACCGATTCGGCGCAGTCATCCAATGCTTCCCATATGCGGGTGTTGGTGAGAAACATTTTTGATGGTTTACACACTCACGTTACTTCCAACCTGCATGTTGAGTTTTACTTAAGCACTTGTTTCGACGGCTATCGTCTGACACAGCGTAAATTACTTAATTATTTCAGCACCCTTTTTGGGTCTTCTATTTGCGCTCCTATTTCGAATGAATGGGACTAATCGTACTCGTACATTCACCCTGATGTGTGGCTGTACTTGTCAAGGATATGTTTTCAATACCAATCTGCTAGAAGTAGATATGTACTTGCGTGTATAATGTTTTACTAACTTATTTAGATGGTATTTACCATACAAGCCTGAGAGAAGCGTATAACTGATAGCAATGGTTCTGCTTTAATGTATAATCAATGTTGGCTTCGTTTTCTTTGAACATTACCTCCTTTAGCTTATAAGCTCGTATTCTAGTAACGTCGGCATCATATGCTTGGATTGTTAGTATATTTATTAGATTCATCATTTTTTTGCGCCAAGAGTCTTATTAAAAATAAGCCCTAATTGACGACCAGTTTTATTATAATGCTACACTAGGTATTTATTCTCGAGCTACTCAAGGATGTTTCGTGATATAATGAGACTAATCAAGATCATTAATCTGTAAATAGACTTCGTCAAAACATCTCCTACATCACGCCATGTTGTGAGCGTCAAAATGGTTTGCGCAGTAGCCCGACATTCGCAGCCTTTGTCTTTAAATGTTGATTGTATTAGGAAACCATGTTAGAAGCACCTGCTTGGCCAAATTACTGACGCCTGCTTTAGGATATCCAATTAGCAGATAGTCTATACTAGTACTATCTCCCATAAGACAGCTGGAATCGCACCATACAGGAGCTGCAAGGGTGCGCTGTGTTTGAAGCTTGTCTGGTAAGAAATGTAATTTGGAGACACAAGAAATAACTTTGTTAGGGGCGGACCTCTTTCAACATTTTCCTGACTTCTACAAACATCGGTGAATTACCAACCGCAGCCACGTTCATTGGGTAAATATTGCGGTATGGAATTTTCCGACAACACACGTCATTTGCCTACAAATGCAATGGGACCGATGTTCATATTGGTTTTAACTCGTTATAATGACGTCTGTTAAATGAGCTTATGCAATAACTTATCCGCGTGATGGCGCTTCCTGCAAGTCAGACTGCTGGCAGCGTCCAGCTCACTTTAGTGGCTTGGTGCTAGAACCAAAGAACCAAGGTGCAGTTTTCGAGAACACAAGGTCTTTAATCATCTTCAAGTTAGAAACAAACATTGTTGCCATATAACGATCCTGTTGCTGGTTAAAATGCTTCACGCGCATATATATACTGAGTTGATACCCGCGCTTCCTCATGAATGTGGGAAACGAGCGCAAAGTACCGTCTCAAAGTACACTCATATAAGGTGCATAATAACGAACATTATATGGCGCGATAGAGGATGGTCTTACTACGTACAAATAAAACAGCAACTAACAACTAGCTCACACTTACCGTAGGCCTTTGCTCGTATTGATTGCGGAGAGTTGAATATATTACTTGGGAGTGAATATTGATTACTCTATGACAATCTTCTGCAAATATTATCATAGAAAATGAGCCCCCATCGATGAACTAAGGGCTGGGTGGCGGCCATTATATGGCAGGTTGTTTGTCAAATTAACAAAGTACAGCATCACCAATTGATGATATAAGCAGGAGTAACCAAAATGAGACGTACTTCTGTATCACAAACCGTTAGGGTCAATCGAAGAGAGAAACAAATATAGGTGTGCACTTAACTGCAGCACGATTATATAACTGTCGTAGTTTTTGCAGTAATTCGATTTTCAGCCTCTTACAATTTGATGGCTTTGACATCCAATGGCAATGCAATGTTGCGATTGGTTGTTTTCTTCATGATCCCTTAACATGAACGCAACGATTCATTTGTGCATGACGCATTATGTACCGCGAGTGGAGACGTATGTGTGTGCTGCACGACATTAGCTATCCTGACTGGGATCCATCAAGTTGGCACTGACATATTTATATGCATATATTGATGCTAATTTACATCTAGGCTGTCATCCGACTAACCGGAGCTGATGCAGCTATCTACTTAAAGAAGCATTGTAGCTGCGACGTGACAGAACCACTAAGCGTAACTCTCCCACCCAACCCCAAGCCATCTCTCCAGATCACTTAGTAGCCCAAGTTGCTATTCATAAATAGTTCCACGACAGCAATTACATTTACAAAAATGGAAAAAAAGTGAATAGTTGAAGATGATGTTAATGCAGACGGCACGGGTCGTCACCATGAAAGGGCGGGGAATTCTTCACAAACAATCGGGTCGCTTAGGAGAGGCTGTTGTTTCCTAGAAAGCGAGGCAGCTTGCAGCAGTCTAGCTCCGAATTAGGAGTGTTTTGCGGGATAATATGAGTGGATGGGAGTTTCCAAGTGAATAGAATATCCATTCACGATTGGTCATGTTACAGATAAATTTCTTAAACTTCATTAATCAAAACAACGGCGCCAAGATTCACATTTCGTATGATTGAATATAAGAAAAGCAGGTGCCAAGCCTACAAGTATATAAATCCACTTCATGATAAAATGGCAGATATTGAAAGTGCCCCCAAAGCACACCAAAGACAAGGGTTATTTTGCGATAAAAAAAACTCCGTTTTATATGTCAAAGACAACGACATGTCATAGACTAATGACGCGCAGTGACCCAGTAACGCGCGAATTCCAACGGACTGTCAAACAACAAAACTCAACAAGGATTGTTTGTATTCATCGTGGAAAAATAATGTTATTAGTGCAAGCATGGTCGATGGAATTATTTCCCAACCGTGTGGATTAGCTGTGATTATTTTGCCGATTATAAACAATGGTTCATCGTGCCGCTGGCGTTGTGGCTTGTGGTCATGTTCATGGATAACAATCATTACAATGCCGTAGATTGGAGTGCTGAGAGTATATTGAAACTTGTATATTATACCTGATATCACCGTATATTATACTTGATACCATATAATATTGTACAGTCGGATTGAATAAAGGTGAGTGACATATTCATAAACAACCGGTTTAAAGGCTATTCCTTTTTTACTTTGTTTGATAAACGATCAGTTGATAACGACAATACTAGGTCTAGACTGTATTATATAAAATAGTCAGACTAGACCACCTCCATTCCTTCGTCTAAATCGAACAGTCTTAGCCACTTAATTCCATTTTCTGTCTAATGAACACAGAGACAAACTATGATCGCCAAGGTACATGAGTGAAATTATAGCCAATAATCGTCTTTGGCTGTTTGCCAGCCTTGAGCTGGCGGTCTCAGCTGAGTTCGCTAACAATTTGTTTTGTGGATACGCTTGAGTTCACCGACTTAGCTTAGCACGCCGACTCAAGTTAAGACGACTCAAGTTAAGATTCTTTATGGATACGGCCCCAGCAACGTAAATATGCATGCAATGGCATAATTGACAATGACATTTATTGCTGTTATCGCGTAAGCACGCGCCTATGTCAATGCATAAACCGAGTATCTTATCCTATTGAAGCCAATTCAAATTGCATTTTATCACAAAGTATCCTGTTTTTGCAATATTATAATTGCTAAATGACTGTAGCGCCATCTGGTATATTTGTGCTCTAACTTCCACAACTGAGAAGCAAGACTCTTAGATTCAGTACATGCTCGCTACAAGTGCTCAACACATTAACATCCAGTCAGAAAGATAAGTTATTGAATTACACATCCCAGTCGCTTACGCACCTTTGCTGTAATATTCACGAAAAACCCAGACATTCATCATTTATAACAGATACCTAACATGCACCATTATCATTAGAATCAGCTATTCTGGTAGGATATTGTTTCGTTGGGTTTTCGGGTCCTAGGACACGGACATCGCGCTTCAATGCAACGCAATCACATCCAGAGTTGCCTTTCGCAGACGCAATAAGTGAACATGATGGGCAATGAATCATTCATTTCCATTAATAATAATGTCCACAATATGGATCATACGAGGCAGTGATACATCTAGATCACAAAACAATTGGTCTTCCCTAACAAAAAGCTCATTGTTGCCGTACAATGAATGCTTTGCTAATGCTGCTACAGTGGGATTATTAAAGTAAAAATTAAACTGCTGCTATTAATAGGTAAGCTTTGGATATTGCCATTTAGGAAATCTAACATGGGCTTTTTCACGAAAGTCGATGTTCATTTCTGCCCGGGGTCGTCATGTCCGTCATGTCCGTCATGTCCTGGTCAGTGAGTTAATTGCACGCAGTGCTGGGTCGGGAAATAGACACCGCCTCTGTAGATGGACCTATCTGTTATGTTATCAACACTTAACTCGTAGTGTAATACCAATAGTTATATGGTAATGCTGTTTAACAGGGCAGGATTTAGTCCGTTAATACACGTCCAACGTTCTATTAGACGTATCTATTAGAACTAAGGTCTCACAGTTGTGCTGCAAAACCACACAATAATAATTCCACTTCTCTTCTTAACTCTCTTTAAATACATCGGTATCCAGTTATTATTATTAGCTAAAAGCAAAGACAACAGAATCGCGGCAGGTAAACGCTTCTTTTTCGTGCAGAAGTAATTGTGTGTTTAGCTGTGTAAGTCGCAAAAGAAGGCACGCTGACGAATAAACGGTCACTTTCAATCAGTCAGCAAGGTCATCGTCATTATAAGCATCGACAGAATAACACTTGTTGGCTACAGTACGAAGCATAAAGCTACACTTACCACCAGACTTAACTTAAGTCATCCGCTTTACTAGAAAATGGGTCTAGCTTATGTCAAGACGGTACAAAGGCTGATAAATAAGACTTTTTACTCTTGCTCTTTTACTACTTGCGGTTATTTTGTAAAGCGTATACTTCCATCAAACCACGGTGACAGTAATTTAGGCTGTTGTCTGTGGTCTATAATCATACATGATCCAAAAACATCAATATAATGTGACGTCACATTCCGCCATTGAGATATTCTGTAAGACAGAAAGTGCATAGAACCACCATGTACTACTTAAATTAAACTATATATATAAATAATCTTTACCTATATATTTGTCAGAAATATATGGGGTTCCAAACCGACGGTTATATATACTTAACCATATCGACCGACTGCAATAAATGACTTATACAGAACAACAGTTGTCAATTCATAACCCTCACAATGTCTATAATTTACGCCTGGTAATAAAAACAGACTTCCAGTATGCATGTCGCTAATTATAAGGTTATTTGACTAAAGCTTTCTCTCCTCTATTAGTCGAACTAATTACTCCGACAAACCACCTCTCGGTACCTTCCCAAAGCCAACTTGCCAGACTTGATCACCTAAAACTTGGGTTATCGTTGAACACGAATGGTTGTTCATGATTAACCATTCAGTAATCACATGCGGTAATGTCATACATTCTGATGTGGATATCTCATCACTTGCTGCTCACATGTTC
>CM067345.1:58225482-58399269 GCA_034190875.2 Urechis unicinctus
AAAAATTCAAGTTATCACCCCTTTGCCCCATTGAAACTTAGAACAAAGATGATATTAATGCAATCCCTCCGTTTCATTTTAGTTTAAAATTGGGAATCCATGCTTGGTGTTTAACCAGGGAGTTCATTGCTATGCATGTGTATATGCTGGCAAATAAATCAAAATGTCGGTCTGTCTATTTGATTGTCGGATGCTAGTTGAATGATTGCCTCTCACATAGAACTGCATCACACACTTATGAGAATGGAAAGGTTGGTATTAGATTATCGTATTTAGATGTCGCAATCATTGGCCTGGACGTGCTGATTCATACTTGTCTAATCACTGAGTAACAGACCCTTCCCACAGACACAAGCGTCTGACATCATCTCGCCTGGTACCACTGCTGTACCTGTTTGGTAATGGATTTGCGATATATAACAAAGTGTGCTTAAATATATTTAACAAACTTATAAACATCATGATTGTGGTCCTTTGGAGATACTCCTCCATATATAACAAAGCCGATTTGTTGTACAATAAATCGCGAAGCGTAACCATCTTTACAATGACGACCATCACTAGGGGAGAGGTGTTGTGTTATGACAGTACGAGACGACCATGTAAAGCTTATTTTTAGGATTACTCTTGTTTAAAATTGTTCAATTCGCGCTTGAATCCAATGGCAATGCATGTATTAAGTTACTCGCTCTGGTAGCTTGATGAGTGATAGGTCTGTGTGTTTAGTGTTCATGCGTCATAAATATTAGTAATTTACATGTCATGTGCATGATATTTCATTGTAACGTCGAGACGTACGGCAGACGACTGCAATTAAATCATATACTCGTTTATATATATGCTCCCGTGTCTCATACTAAAGGTTAAATAGGAGAGAGGTATGCCACCTAATGTACAGCCGTGTCACGCTGCTCATTTGCCAATATTATAGTTAAGTTTGTGGCAGTAGATCTTCATGGTTATCACGATTTTGAGCAAACATTTAAATAACTTCTCTGTAAGATATGCACTTTTAACGCTAACTTCATAAAGCGCCATTAACTGGTGTCTATCCTGCTACAACTGCTATTCACCCAACCCACATTCATGACACGTAGTGTTTGTGCAATGAGTATTTACCCAGACGTAACTTGTACTTATAATGTGGGTATGTCCTTATCTCTGTTTGACGAAAACAATCGATCAAAATTTAGCGCCACATAATTGTACCCGGTAAACAAAATGACACATTGGGCTGATATGGGTCACAGTTGAGGTCCGTGGCAGCTTGACGTCATGGTTTACCCTCCCTAGCCAATGCGAATGCCTTCAGACCGACCCCGCACAGAGAATGATGAGAGAACTTCTGGGGGAATGTTAATTTTTAGCAGATTAAACCTGTGTGACTGAATTTAATATAAACTGTTTCCAGCAGAGAGAGCATTGCGGCTGATAGTGTTATACGCTCTGTTAACAGTAGAAGACTATCCACCATATATTTCCTCATGATCACAATTGTTGGATCTATGTTCTGAAACTTGATTTTATGTGAAAGCGATTTTCTGGAGAATAAACATCGGCTTCTGCATTACCGAGTTCAGTTTGTGGCGACCACCAACAATCTCCCGCAAGCAGCGCCGTTGCTCAATCAGACTTGAACTCTTGTTAACAGTGAGACAGCTATTTAGCCTTGAAAGTATCTGCACCAAATTTTCAGATTACTTTCCTTTTATTTCCAGTTTGATTCCGAGGCTCAGGTGTTTCTACATATAAGTACTATATCCTGGAATGTAGCAAATGACTGAACCACTTGCCAATGTAACTAATTAGTATTCTGAGACTGACGTCATTTCCGACTCGTTAATGCTGCACCGAGATGAAAAGGCTTAGTTCAATGGCTCGCTGGTGACCTGATGTAAGCTTTAGACCCATGCATACGGGTTTTCTTGAGTAGGGAACGGAATCCTTGCAATTAAACGCCTCTTTATATGGTAGGGATAATTTCTATTGTCCACTAATTATTACATCATTGCGGCTTCTCAATACCATTAAGTCACCGAACTCCACTCCACCGCACGGAAAAGCAAAGTGATTGCTCAAAAGCCGGATATACTTTTATCGAAATATTATAAGTAACGATCAGTTTTGCATATCTTAAACTGCTGCATTAAATAATTTTAATGATTTGGTGAATATGATATTGGCCGCTGGAGATGACATGAACGGCGATTACAATCATCGGAATAATGGCCAATAATTGATGTGTGCATTAACGAGGCTGTGTATCCATGCAACTACTTACACTTACCAACGTCAATCGAACAAAGTAAGGAGTTTTGATGCAATATAATTTCTTTGCTCCATCCATTGAATTAGAAAGACAGGACTTGAACCACATGCTGTATTCTGTAACTTTGTAGTTATGCCAATTTAAAGAAAAAAATAAAATATCAAAGTTGGCTGATACAGAATAGAGTTTAATTATAATATGAATATATTAATAAATCGTGTATTTTGCTATCATCCTTAATGTAATTAGACAGTTGGAAGCCTCGAACACTCAATTATTAAGAACCTAGTTGCAATTCCCACATTAAAAACTACTGTTTGCTCGTTTACGAAAAGTAATTGGATTTTGGTAGAAGGCATGAAGAATGGAAATATGATGGGGAAATGCAGACGATTAGTTCAAAATTAGGCGGTCAAATTTTCCCTTTTTTTCTGGAACGTGTTCGTGCTGGAAAGGCCATACCCCTTATTTAACTGTCGTGATTCTATTTGTTGTTGTTCCCTGAGACTATATAAATGATTGATCAAAGGCTTATGACGTCGCTACTTAGTGTTACCCTCGTCTCCAGGTGTAAAGTTTGATGCAATAGTTATATTGCTATAAGGATGAAAGTGAATTTAGAGCACGAGCTTAAGGGATGCAATTCTAATGTTTCAAATAAATACACTTCTCTACCCTTACGTCTCCAGTAACGCATACTACATCAATATTAACTACCTTGTCTGGGTAGAATTGCAACAAATGTCTCCACCTGTCTCCGCTAAAGCACACGCAATCAATGCATTGGTATAGAATGCTAGTTTTGTTCAATTGCTACCGGCAACAAATCGACAAGAAATGCATCATTAAAGCCAACCTTTTGAACATGATTTTCATTGTCGGAATAATTGATATCGCTTGTTCACTTTTCATATGGCGCACTTAAAAAACATAGACGATGCCTGTTTGTTGTCACACGCAAGCTCTCTGTACCTAAGCGGACATCTGTTTACAGAGACAATATTCATTATGCGGAGTTCTGTATAAATCGGCGTCATGCAAAAGTATAAACCTACACATGGAAGTGTTCTTCATATCGCGGCCACCTTTATATAGCGATCGTCTGAACATAATATCTAAGACGGACATCGGTGTGCAATTAAACTTATTGTCTACAATTATAAGTAGATAAATGAATTCAATCTTCCAGGAAGCAATGATGTCTCACTAATGGCTTGCTATTGCTTCTATTTCATTCAGTGCTCTATGATTATATGGAATGTAGCTGCTTCTATACGATTATATTGTAGTTCTATACATTGTGGCTGGGATTTATTTGATAGAGACTTCATTGTCAAAGCTTGACATCTCAGGTAGACCTGATTATTGATTTCGCATAATGGGGCTAGCCTACAAGGCTAGGCATGTGAGTTGAGATTCTAAATTATGGATGGACATCTCTCCGTGTGCGTTTGCATCACTGTTTGATGTATTCCATGAACTTCACGAATGATCCTCTCTTTTGATAGCAGTGCACACATTTTGAAATTCACTGAATTCCTATTTCTTTGCTTGTGGCGATAAAGGTTATTACACTTTATACCTATTGCCATGCCCAGACTCCCGTTGGACTTCTCATAAGTGCTATGCCTCAAAAGACTCTCTTGATGACGCACACAAACGCTTAACAGCACCATACATAGCACCTAGAGGATGGCGTTAATGTATTGCAAACTGCGATTATTTAAATGTCATATCTGGAGTTGTGACACACATTTGGATTTATTGTGCTCTCTAATCAAATTTGTAGAGACTAAAGCCTTTTAGCCGGTGCAAATTTTAGCATATTAAGTACAATATTATAAAGTGATGCACAATCATAGCAATTAAATACCGAAATTTATGAGGAAGACAAATGACGTCGGCAGTGCTTCAAACCGTTGGTAGTGCGGTGAAATCTATGCAAACAAAGTAAAAACAGGTTTTATTTGAAAGACATCGTGTAGTGATGGAGCAAAGCTGGTTCCATAATAACTAAGTTAAGATATCCGCACCCGCTTTTCAGATGGCAAACAGGATTATCAATACACCCATGGCCACTATATATCGGCCATTGACCCTTCAGTTGTCAGTTTAGTCACTGCGACTTTGGTAAATATTTTTTACACATAGTGGACGCTGCCAGTTTAGTATGTTAGAACAACGTTACCCCAATAAATCGCTGGTTGACTGCCTGGTAAACCGCTGCCTGGTAAACCGCTCCTTTTAACACAAAACTAACAGTTGTTATATTAAGTGCATTTCTCTGTGAAATCGGTCATGCGTTTAGCCTGCAAAAAAGACAAGCAGTCAGTATAAGTGTCTTCCCTTAGATAGCGTGCGCCAAAATCATCTCTAACTGATACGCTAAGTGGATTACGTTGAAATACATGAACACAGCCCAAGGTTAACCTGATTCAATTTGTGCACGTGATGTGTAAAACTAAACCTATGCTATTTCTATATTGCTTGCTGATCTTGAATCTGCAACAATTTATCTCACAAGAGCGAATAATATAACATATTTCCACTTGCCGCTGCCAAAGTATGTGTTAAGATTAACTAAGATTCGATGAGCTGACGTGTGTGACTCATGAATATTGTTTGATTATATATGCACTACCATGCACAACATAACGATAAATCAATTACACTTTATTTAATCTTATTTTCACAAGCGGTCAATTGTTCGTGGTAAGATAACTCTTCCCAATGTCATAGTGGGCCAAACAATGTCAATCTTATCATGGCAGCTCGACTTGCCGCTGTCAAAGTATGTGTTCAGATTAACTAAGATTCGATCAGCTGACGTGTGTGACTCATGAATATAGTTTGATTATATATGCACTACCATGCACAACATAACGATAAATCAATTACACTTTCGTTTATCTAATTTTCACTAGTGGTCAATTGTTCGTGGTAAGATAACACTACACCATGTCGTTGTGGGTCCGACAATGGCAATCTCATTATGGCAGCCCGACGTTGGCCATGCGTAGTTGTCTTTGTGAACATTCAGCGTGATGGTAACGCCCCACCTAATGCACACTCTCAACGCAAAATGCGTCCGCGATGTCGATCCAACCGTTTAAGCTCTTTGACATATTGTCGCGTCTAGCTGTTGTATATGATTGTAATGTACACCACACTCGTCATATCCACTATTCTCATATATAACACCATTGTTGCCAAATCTTTCAGACTCAACATCCCATGCAAAAATACTCTCAAGTCTAATCCAGCAGAAATGCCCCATCTCTCACCCGTCCATACAAATAAAAGCAACATCTAAATTATCGTAGATGTCCGTTGGCTAGATTTACCATGTGGACTTGGTTCGACTGGAAAGAACGTTGTAAGCAAAAGGATTTCGGCTGTTAGATTATTCGGTCTCTTACTCTCCGAGTTGTTTAAGCAGCTATTCGTGTTTGAGTCTCCTCATGTGATGAGGGTCGCTGAAGCAAAATATCATAAAGGTATATTAAGCATGAGGCAATAAAATCGTATCATTTTGCACCATTGATAAACACAATACGTATTCATCATCGGTAATACTCGCAGAGATTTACTTCATCAGTAAATAAATGTAATTACGTATAGACCATACCTGTTTGTTAGCGTCTACGTTGTCAGTTCATCACCAGAGGAAATCAGAGATAAAGGGGTTTATCAACGTGATCACCTCTCCAAAGCACGTTACCAGAGCTAAAACACGCTTTAAGACAGACCTTAACAGCAAGTGCTTGTGAAGCGTCCAATGCTCGTTTCCTTTCATGAGCGATGATGATCTGAGATTTGCTGTCACCGAGTGGTAGATAAAATCATCTTTCTAACGCAAGTGTTCGTGAGGAATTCTATGAGTAAAATGAACGGATCAATCGAGGTCTAGTTGGCAGATTTGCATAGGATTTCAATGTAGTCTGTTATTTGCTAATCCGAATAAATTGTGATAGTTGTGTTGGCATAATAGACACCCGCATGCTAATATTGATTTCTAATCATGCTTGCTCGTTACGATATTTGTTTCGTTGTCTCAAAGTCACTGACATTTATGTCGCTAAGGGAAGACACAGCAACACCGGCAAATACTATTGAATGTTCACAAAAGTGCATGTTTGTGGAGAGTTAATTTTTATTCGCTATTGATTAACTGCTCTTGCATTATTTAAATTCCTGCCCTTTAATAAGTTATCGTATTATTATCAGCTATTAAAACCATCATTAGTGTTGATTAGAAAAACTGCAATTGTGGGATAAAGGCTATAAATGAAAGTTATTTTCCCTGGTCGCATATATGACCCTCTTATACGCCGTCAAGATTCGATGTAGGTATGTGTCGTAAAACATCTAATGAAAGTGGTGCTCTATATGACACACAAAGCTTTTGTTATCTCTGATAACAGTTCTTCAAAACTGACACTGCCGAATAAGTGCAATATGATTTACAAATTCGACCGATTGAATGTAATCAGATAGCCAGTAAAGATATACAGCGTTCAGTAAGATCCGGTATCACCCTGTCCATGAGTTTTACCCTGTCCTATCGAATAATACTGCCATAAACGAGTTTGCTCCTAATCGATGGCGAAAACTATAAAATATATGCCACTCTTCGTTGTGATGTGGCTGCCTAACTTGACTACATGTCTGCAACTAACCACTGGGTTGTGAAAACTTGAAATGTGACCCATCAAGTGCACTTTATCTCTCCTTGGCGCCTTACTCTCACCTTTAGCATCTATGTAATTATGTCATGTGTTTTTTCACGTCATCCCAGGCCACTTAAAGGCTATATTGAATGCTTTAAATTATATAACGACCATCTGAAATGTTGCGGTACAAAATACCATGGTTGTCATTACACAGTGCCTTCGCAGGAATGTAACTGTAGCTCGTTCAATTATGTAAATGGTAAACTTCTTGAAAAGACCCCTGTCAATTGTCTATTCACTGAAATGTTAATAGTTTTAATGATTCTGCCGCTCCCTCAAGAAACTATAAATCTCTCGGGCCATTGACACCCATTAAGTTGCAGCCTTCGAGAAAGCACATAGTGCAAAAGACGTGCGGTGAAAAATGATCGGCTCAGTTCAGCCCAAAATGAAATGCAGATGGCAACCATCATTTGATCCGCTAAAACAGTCCAAACCACCAACAATGCTATCTGCTGTGTTTACAACAATTCGGACTAAAAGACACAGCCGCATGAAAAACTGTGAGTAGGAAATTATTTTGTGGTTTTCTATGGCTGACCTTATTTGCAGCATATACATAACTTAAATGTGCGGCAGATCAAACTATCGTGTAGTTTCCGCACCTATTTATGTTTGGAACATCTACACGGGTAATGCTACCACGCTTCTCTCACCTCGGCCGATTCGTGATGTTTATTGCTAATTGTACTCCCCTCCTTCTCCCTTACGCTCAATTTTCTGTACGCATTCCGCCCTTTTATAGTAACTAGGATGGTTTGAAGCGAACCACTTGTACCGCATATGACTTTGCCTGTAGCCTTTATTGCGACCATTGCAGTTGTAGTGAGTTTAGCTTCGCAAATTCACGGAAGTCACCCAGAATATTAGTAGATCAACGGGCTGGTAAAACGATCTGTCGTCAATTTGCTAATGACGTTGGTAACTTAAAGCTTTGTTCGCACATCACCCGCCTTGCTAAGGTAACATATGATATAATACCTTTTATATTGATTTGTAACCAAACCTAAGCACGCCAGGACTTTTGGAATACGTCGAGTTCTTATAAAGAATAGGTTCAATTTTACAGTGGTTTCCATTTGACACCTAACGTATAAGGAACAATGTATTTCTGCTACGATGTAAATCAAGAATAGCAATCATTCCATTTAACCCGTCTCTTCCTTGCTGGTTATTATAGTCAATACATAATGTATGTTGAATCTGTCCCGATATACAAGATTTCCCATTCCATTTCATTGTCTTATCAAGCTGCACGATTGATATTATCTGCAAAGGCCGACACACACAGATTAAGAAGTATATACTTTATGCATTAAAATAACATATGCCTAAGTCTTCTATCAAAGTGAGCCCGTATATGTATTTACTTATGTAGTCGGAAATTTAATGGGAATGTCTTATTCATTGGCAAAATATATTTAATCCAGTATTGTGGGCGACGCATTACACCTTGTGCCCAAAGTTAGAAGATAATATTCTGTTGCCCGCAGGAACTATTAACTTGTGTCGAATACTGCAGAACATTGCGCCCGCGTCTTGCGTGTGAGGTGCGTTACTTAGCTACAATATTTGTGCTAGTTTGCGCGTTGGATTGGAGACGACATATTAACAAAGGGAACGTTCCCTTTGCAAGTGGTGGCATTATACCGTTTATACTGGACGATGCTGCTATCATAAAACAATATTTAGATTTAGTACATGGACATTAAATGATGCCACTTGCATAAAGTAGAGGTTATGAAAGGTGACACAACTATTTCCCGCGTAATAAGCCATTACCAAATAAAATATTCGGATGTGAATGCATTTATTATCTATCGATAGGACAATGCCATGTTCTCTGGTGAAGAAACACATTGATTGACTCTCAGTGGTACGGTTTTCGTCACTGTATTCTGTTAAAATATGATTGGGTACTTAACACATATATACTGG
The DNA here is from genome assembly GCA_034190875.2 of Urechis unicinctus. Lineage (NCBI taxonomy): Eukaryota > Metazoa > Annelida > Polychaeta > Xenopneusta > Urechidae > Urechis > Urechis unicinctus. The sequence goes on from CM067345.1 coordinate 58,234,423, forward strand.
TATTAATTGGGCTGAATGATATCTGGATATCAGCTGGTTGTAATGCTTACAACACCCCAAATAATAGATAAGGGGCAACTAGAAATATTTGATGGCATACCAAGCGAGATAGGCAATAATAAGAAAATGTGATCGTGTTTAAATTTTGCCATAATTCGTAGAAGCCTTAATACATTCTTGAAACTTGTCAATGTTGTATGCATCCTCTCAACATGATTTACATTGATGACCAGCCAAGACTGCATTTATACATAATTGGTTATAGGCTTGCTGTTTGCCAGTCGCTTAGCAAACTATCAACAACAGGTTGCGTGTTGCATGTCAAGGCTGCACCCACATGTTCTGATGTAGAGTAAGACTGCAATCGTAACGGCAGACAATCCCTGGAAAGTCCACAACTAGCATCAAATGACATTGACATTAATGGACAGTCATTGGCTGTTAATCAAACGCGCCATACACATTTGTATACCAACAAATCTACTAACTGGTTGCAAAATGCTTAAGCTCACAGAACTCAAATGTACAATAAATATTGCCTTAAAGAGGGTTATTTGTGTTTAAAGCGATTTCTCAATCCAAACGGTGCGCAGTAACGAACACACTTTTATTGATTGTCAATACACAGAACACCGTGAACAATTATTGTACTGTATCTGAGCACCTCTAATATGCCCTGGAAAATTGCAATACGATAACTCTTGTTAAGCACGGAGACCGTTCGAAGACACATGGACCATGCACCTAGTCGATGCCACCTAACCTCAAACAGCCCATATGCCAAATGATGCCATTTGCATTCAACGAAGGCGAACCTGTAGCGGACGGAAGTGGATATATTTGAGCCGATAGTTTATGTCCTCGTCGCATGTTACCTGATGGGCAATCACATTGTGGAAATCACTAACCAATTGACTTTAGTGATTTCCACAAGTCTCCTCATTTGGATGCGATGACGTTCACAGTGTAAATTACTTAATATTGGTCGATGCTCCGAAAAATGACATAAAAAACCTCTGCACAAACATGACCTTAGCTACTGGTCACCTAACCAAAATATGTCATCATAATATTAATGTTAGGATAAACATGCTTCGCCCTATGAGCATGCACGCTGCACAATTTGCTGTTGCTTATCGTTAAAATATCCCCCGGCTTGTGCATCATAAGCATGTTAGGTTTTTACTGACACAGCGCTGCAGTCACAAGATAACGTTCCATCCGATTTGTCCAACACCCGTCTAAAGGAAGACACGGCTGATACATATTGAAGAAGCGATAATCACTTCATTAAAACGACAGAGATTGGCACACCATTACGCTGTTGTCATGGTTATTTTAAATAGCCAAGTTACTGTTCCAAAAGCAATTTCTTTTTACGGTATTTTAACATATATATACTACGCAACTGCCCATTCAATTATACAGACATTCCTCTAACATATATCACTTCACTGCATTGGTGTTATACTGTCATAAAAGAGTGCATCTTCATTCGGCGAATACTCCTCTACCAAGACTTATGGAGCAGGAGATATTGTGTCGATAATCTTTAGATACCCGTGATCGATCATTATTCTATATATGCACATTGCCATGCTGTGATTGCAACTATCGCTCGAATATATATAATTGAGTGCTGGTTTAAAAGATGGTACCCTTACGGGCTACGAATTAAGAGCCAAAGTTTCTCCCCCTTGAGATTCCTTCACTTACGTCTTGACTTTTGGGATACCTTGGACATAACTCGGAATGTCTTGAATAATAAAATACTTGAGTGAGCTGTTATGGTGCGTCCCTCGATAGGCGTCTTGATAAACATCCATTTGCGACTCATTATCATTCCCCGGTGTTATGATCATCATTCATTCGCATTGCCAATTTAACCAACTCGATTGTCAGTATAACTAACTGTAAGTTCTCTAGATCCTACCACGTTCAAGAACATTTTAATTCATGACTCAGCATACAAGAACAAGGCAGCTAAAACACCATAATATAGAATGTCCTATATATCCCGGTGCTTCCAAGGTATTTCTACTGCGTGATGGGTATTCAATGTTTGTATATACAGATGCCACAGTGCGCTACGTCTGCATAAAGACACATTGACGCTTCCTTAAGTTATCGGAACATAAGACGCTAGTGCATTATGTAACTGGATCCGATCTGGTGTTGTATCATATGAGAGCAGTCATGCAAGAAGTACGCTATCGGACCCCTACACATACCTAGTGAGTTGAAGAATCAATATGAACTTCAGAGAATAGGGTGTATAGAGATTAATTGATTATTTTGACCGACGCGGTGATGGTCCATTTGATACATTTCAATGATATCATTAATGCAAGTGATAGCTTTTTCTACACAGTAAATATACTCCTTTATAAGTCTAAAAAGTATCTGTATCTATGTTGGTGTCCCATAAGTGTGCGATCCATTAGACCTTGGGTTTGCATAAAGTCTGAATGGTAGAAATGTGCCCAATTAGTGCCTGGATGGCTTGTGTCATGGCAAAATGACGGAAGGTCCAATCAAAGTATAATACGTTAACTTATCAATTTGTCAACCCCTTATTAGTTGTCAGACAGTCCATCAAACGTGCTGGCTGATTTTGTTATTAACAGAAGCCGTTAGAGTCTCTACAATATTGTTGCTGATAAATAATTGATTGATTGCTAGATGATGTCCGCGTGAAATAAACAAATAAAGATAAAAGATCAACTGATAATCAGTAGTTGTGTTTCAATATATAGCTCCATCCGTCGCAAGTCGCGTGTTTCACTATGTATTTCATTTTCATGGAACGTAATTCTAAATTAATATCTCGTACATAACGTAAGTTTCTATGTTGCAGCAGAACGCAATTATGCGGCTCCAGAACATCCTTCAGTTCCTTCTGGTCTTCTATGGAGAGCTTGTGACTGGTATCTCGGAGGTCTACAGATCATCCAAAAATCTAGTTGAGCTACCTCAGATGCCAGTTAATGTCACAGAAATATACCTAGATCATAACCTCATCACCTCATTACAGGACAAGGCGTTTGCGCGCTATCCATTGTTAACGCATATTTCTTTAAGTTACAACAAATTGAAACATGTATCAGACAATGCATTTTCCGGTACAAAGTTGATTTACATAAACCTCAGCCACATCAAAATGTCATATGTCCCATGTATAGTCCCACCAATGCTGAAGACACTTTCAATGAACAATAACTCACTTAATTATCTTAACTGTGATTTGATTAATTCATGTTACCAGTCGCTAGAGAAACTTGACTTGAGTGACAACCCCTTTGGAGGAAATATTACTGGCTCACTTAGACTCCTTAATTTATCTTTACTGGTTCTTTTGCGCACTAACATACAAAACATTGAAGCATTGATCAACGTCAAGCAAAGTATATTTCATTTAATGCTTGGAGGCAACGTTATATCACATGCAAACTTTGCGAATTATTTACCGTTGATATATTTATATTTAGCATATAATAATTTATCTGTTCTCGCATGTCCTTCCAAGAGTCAAGTTAGAATAATTAATCTGGGTAGTACTGCTTTGTATTCAATGACCAATTTTTCTTGTTTGAATATGGTTAGACCACAACATGATCTCAAGCATACCTCACGATGCATGGACTAATTTCTTACGCCTTGAATACGTCCTTATAAACTCAAACAGAGTTGAGAAGTTTCCCTGTAGTGCAGTACATTTTTCAATGTTGGTCCTATCATTGCTCTTGTGCACCTTAATAGTTTTCGTGATTCTCTGGCCTGCAGATTGCGAAAAATACTTCATCAAGTCGAGCGTGATTAGGGATCAACTAGTTCTAGCACAAACCTCCATCCCAACTGAAAATGTTCTTGATTGCTGGATGATATGCACACTTCACAATGATTTGTGTACTGCCGTAAGTGCGACCGTAACTGACTCTTCCGTCACTTGCTACTTGTCTACAGACACGGTTCCGACTTTTGTCCGAATAAGCGGAGCCCTGACGCACGTCTTTGTACCAAGATACTGTCGTCTGAATGATCGTATGGTAGACACAAACGGTTCTTAGGAGGCAGGTGTTATCGGAACCAAAGCAAATATTAAGTATGCATCAGTACACTTCTTTTGTTGGAAAAGTTTGCATAAAATATATGTCTGTATTTTATGAATGTTTGTGAGTTGAACAGGTCCTGAAAATTTATAATTTACTCGTATTAAGGTGTTGTTGATGGTACATTGCACCTGGTGGTTTGCATAATATACATTCGGTAAAGGTCCATATTTGTAAATATTTCTCCTAATTAAATGCTTGTTATTTGCAAAATCAGCTAGTATTACTAGAAAGCTGCATGACGTTCAGTAATCTACCACCATCGATTGTATTGCTTACTAATGGAATTCATTTGATAAAACTGAAAGATACTGCGTTTATGGCTTTGCTCAAATAATCATTCCGTTCTGCACCACATTTTTCTAACAGATTTTAACTACGCAATGAATGTCTTACTTGTACAACCATTTATCAACGCACGTAACAGCTTGTTAGGCAATATATAGTGTAACCAAGAGCCCAACATTTCTCCTGAGCCACATTGTAAATTCACAATCGACCCCCAATTTTTTATAAATGTTCAGCATTGTCTGGTTTCCTATGAACATAAATGGACGTTGTCAGATGCATATCGGTATAATAAATAGTTCATTTGTTTTACGAATCATATCAAGCTGCACATTTGCGTTGCATGGCGTGTTTGTATAAGTTCATAGTTGATAAATCTTCTTGGTCTTCATCCACTATCATGTGTAATACAAACAAGTTTAAAGAGCGATATCGCATTCCCTCTTGTATTTATTGGTGTAATAAAAAGTCGAGCAGCCTCAGGAAAAGTTGTAGCGGTTGTACGATGTCGATTATTGTAGAATGATATCTGATACTAACACTGATTCTCTGGTGGCATATTTTAGCGTCTTTGACAGCGGGAGAAAGGCGGATATGAATTTCAATATATTTTCTGTTGTATCAACATGGCCAGTCCTGGTTTTGGAGGTGGTACAGTGCCTCTCTTTTGCAGGCATTGTGCATCATACAGAGACCTTTGTGACGGTCGATCTGCAACTTGGTGCTGACAACTTGACTTGGTGAAAATATGCGAAACGTTTACTGTGATTAGGCCCTAGTGAAACACTCTTTGTACTCGCATGCTACCCATGTAAGTTCATCGTCCACCCGTTGTTTGTGTTGATTCCCTAGCAATGTTACTTAGGCGTAGCTTGCACACGTAATACGGGTAATACGCTAACCTATCAAACTGCTTAATGTTTCTAAACTGTTCATATCGGATTGGGGAGACGTTAGATGCCTTGTGGCAATATTACCTGTCATACTTATAGGCATTGACGGCTTGAAGTCATGATATTACTATATTTAATGCCGATAGCAGGTAATGCAATTGTTACCTATAATGATACGTTAAATAATTATGGTTTTCCTGCCAAAGTAAAATTGCCAATGTGTCTTTAATTCCTAAGCAATCGTAAACACTGGGATGGACAAAAGGTTGCGCCAGGAAATATTACGCACACTTGTGAATATATCGTTATATGGTCGATGCCATGTGGCAGTCCTGTTCCGATCCTCTGGGTTGGGCACTAAATCACAATGAGTGCTTTACATGGGAATCTAACTTCCCACACTGCCACGCGTAGTAAAACGTAATTTGATATCTTCAAAAATGAGGAACTGTAGTTTCATCAATGTTTGTGATCTTATTGTGATAAAAAGCGGCTTGAGATATCTGCTTACCCGTCGTATGCATTGTGAGTAATATTTGATGCAATTGTAGCCAAGCATGAACATCAAGACTTTATTTTTCACATCACCCGAATCTGAAATCAAACACATGGCTACATGATTAGCTGCTTATAACACAGGCGCCAATCTGGTAGCTGTAGCAGCTTAACGTTCATGCGGTTTTTCTTATGCGCCTGTTTACCTAAGGCTCATCAATATACAAAACGTTTAAGATTCTAGAGCAAAAGTTAATCAATTTTGAATCGACAAGCATTACATAATTAAAGCCAAAGTTAGATATAACTGCCAGTGGCCAAATATTTGAACTGGCTTGTTTACTTTTGATATGGTGCATTGAAAAAAAATTCGACCATTCTGTTTCGTTGTTAATAAGGTTTAAGTGATGTCGGCTGTAACATGCAAGTAATTTGTAAAAATAAAACAATGACAAAATAAAGTTATAGGCAGTATCCCCTGCCTTAGCGGTCACCTACATGTAACGCACTACCGAACACACAAGCTCTTTGTATCAAGCGGACATCCGTTTTTTGAGTCAATAATCATTAGGCGGATTTCTGTATAAATCGACCTCTTTCAAGAGTATATACCTACATAATGAAGTATTCTTTATATCGCGGCCACCTTTATATGGCGGTCGCCTCTTCATGTAAAAATATAGCCTACTGGTCTTGCAATCACTCGGTGGTGTGCATTCACTTTGTAATGATGGTTAATAGTCTTAAGCATGCAGATCAGTGGCACTACAGAACTTACCTAAACAGTATTATTGATTCCGTGATCTTCTACTTAACATATTTTATATGTATATCAACCAAACATCAGACACAATCAGTTTATGCAGAGGCTTGGGTTTGTCTTTAGTTGTAATCAGCACCCTAAAACTCACGCCATTTTACCATCGTGGTTGGTGTACCCAGATTTATCATTTTGGGCATTCACTCATATCTTCTGATATAATTAGAAAAAAAAATAGTCCTCACAAAAAACCATGGTCTATTACGCAACACTAAATTTGTCAATACATCAGATTGTCTGTATCGTAGGGGTACTAATGGACACGGATTGTTACCCTATGTATACTCTTTAACTCAGCTTGATTATTAAAAGAAAAACAACTGGTCATCTTCAATGCATCACAGTCCTACATGTTTCATACTCGCAACCTCACAGGAACTTATCTGGTTGTCATTTCATAATGCAGACCTTATCTCCAAATAAGCCAAACGAAGGGTTACAAGCAACAGCTAGGAACAGCTACTACACGATTCGTTTTTTTTTATGGGTCAGGTTGATCATTTGTTGGAGTCATTTGACATTCTTATCAACAACGTTGTTTAACAGCGGTGTTTGATAAGCCCTACTGTATAATATGATGCCCGTTGATACTAGAGGCGATAACATCGCGTAATTAAACAAGCATTTATGTATGCTTTCAACCGAGAAATCTCGCATACAGGGTTAACATTTCTACTATTTCACTCCCCCAGACCCCGAAGATCCGCACCAATAAATGGGAGCGGAAATTTGTACATTTATCAATCATATTAACGGCAATAGCGGAAGTATCTCTGGCAGATATGTTGTTATAGCGTCTTCACTTAAATGGGATAAACCAATCTATCCTGATGCTTTTAACAGGATCTCTACTTTACTTGGTCGATCAACATAATAGCTCCTTGCCAATGACAGTATGAAAGCATAACAAAAAAATAACAGGTCTTGCTAGGAGTATATAACATTACACTCCTCATGACACCTCAGATGACCACGTAAGTCAAATACCATATACGCCTCGCGCCCTCGCCTGCCATTTACGCCTCTCATCTAGGCGGCAATGTTTTCCGTGATTCGCACCATAGTAACTACACAGCCTACATCCCGTACTCCATTCAAAGCTCAACATTTGTTTCCTCTTGAACCCGCTGTTCTCTCTCGCATGTAGCGCCAACAATGCGCTAGTCTATGGTTGTGCATAATAATAATTCACAGCTTGACGAAAGTTAAATATCTATCAGCATGCCGATTCCATTCGCAAGCTTACAAACCTTCGTACTACCCCAGGAAATCTACTGCGTATATTGTTTAGGGTTGAGGTGTTTAATTTATATTTGTTATGCTCCCACGTATCTTGCCTTGGCTGCTTAAAGAAGGGCCTGCCGGAAGTTCGAATTGAACGTCATAGAATACATTCTGCGGTCGACCTGTCAAAAAAATAAATGCATTAGCTTCTTGAAGGTATTTGCTAAATTACGGCGCAGTGAGTAAGTGAAAAACGTCTTCAGTGCCAGTGTGTCTTTCACCTAATGATACTAGCCAAGTGTAAATTGGACACTAGCCCACATATACCGCTGCTCATTAAGTCAAAATAATCGTATTGGCCACTTAGATCAGCCCGGCTATTTCCGTCAATAACTGTGTTTGTATATCAACATATCGCACGACAGTACAGAACTCTTATTAGCCATGTGTGGAATGATTTCCGTATAACCTGAAACTGATCTATGAAAATCGAATCGGTCAGTGATGACACATAACCAAATGCCGCTTTTACATAAGAGGAGGATAAAACTGTAATTGGTTCAGCAACGGGTATCGTTTGTAGTTGGCTGGCTTATAGGTGGTCCAGGGGCTGGCCGTCTGATTTTACATGTCAGACTTTGAAAGTGTATGGAACTTCGACCGACACCTAGGGCTCGCCTCGTATTTTAACAGCTAGGGCGGGCGCCAAATGGGTCACTTAGGGCTGGCAGCGTTTGGAAACACATGGGGCTAGTAGCGTATGATACACCTGGTGCTGGCTTCGTATGATACGCCTGGGTATCGCTTCGTATGATACACCTGGCGCTGGCTTCGTATAGTACACCTTAGGTTAGTAGCGTATCGCAGACCTTAGCCTCACATCGTATGGTACACTTATGGCCGGCATCATATGGTTAACATAGTGCTGGCAGCGTATTGTGACACTTTGAAAGTAGCGATTATATACACCTTGGGCGGCCAACGTACTGTACATCAAGGGCAGGCAGCATAAGGTACATCAAGGGCTTGCAGCTTGATTGTACTTATGGGGACTAGCAGGCTTATATCCTATCTGGGGCGAGACAGAATTAGTGTATAAATGAAGACTAGCGGTATTATACTCAATCCGGAAGGCCATTATATGGATATGGATGCTAATGATGCTTGAATGGGCCCCCTCAGCCCGCATGGCGAAACTCATTATCTTGACCTTGAGAAGCCTATCTATAATATAGTAAAAGTCAAAGATGTTGATTTTATTGAAAGTTATGTTTTAGGTTCTGTTTCTCTAAATTTGTATGCTTTCAGATTGTCGTCTAGAGATATATGTTAGTTCCGATGACCATGCATACTCTTTTGCTGTATCCTCTAATGCTGTGTATTGCGTACAATCATAGTCACACTTAACACACTTGCATTTCTCTATTGTACACACTTTTCTTTGTTTTACCAAGAATCCCCATACTTTACCCGTGCATATCGCAGGTTTCTTATGACCAATGTTAGAGATAATCAATGGAAAATGTTTCTCTTGCAGCAAATTGACAAATGACATTACTTACCACATAATCATATAATGGCCATGTCGTTTGTACTGGCAATAGAAGATCACTAATCTACATTTTAGAAACCACCATAACACAGACCAATATAATATGGAATTAGTTGTCGATGTGTGCCGTTTTAAGCAAAGGAGGTTAGATTATGAGAAAAACATTATTCGGGTGCTTGATAAAAAAAAGGCTGTTCTTCGATGCACGCACACACACTCCAAGCTATCCCCAACCAAGCTCCGCATGCACACACGCACAAACACACAATTAGAAACCTGGATACGAAGCATGGTGCTTGGTTGGGGTATGGGAAATTTAAATATGCATAGATAAATACATAAGCTAGAAAATGATCCGTAGATCAAACGCTCAAATAACCATGTTTTGGTTGGCTATGTATGTAAACATCTTCCATTTGAATCCACTTCGTGACCTGACGTAATGAACCTCCTCTTCAACCTCACAATATGTCTTCACTCCTTGACATCACACTCTCCATATAAAATCCCATTTGTTGCTCGTTATATGATCACTAAACAGCTTTTAGAACAAAACATGCCCGAGTCAAGTGCTATCAGATCCTATAGTTTAAACACGGACAGTATTACTCAACATAGTTATAACACTCTTTCTATCATTTAGCCAAGTATGAGTGTTATTTCTGTAGTAACCATGTGCAATGTGAAATGACTGCGTAATTATGCTCTTTATAAAAACCACGCGCAGTATTAACCTAGTTCCAATGATCATTCCACCACCATGCAATATATTAATCTGGTTATAATGTTCTCCCTAATAACCATGCGGAGTGTTAATTAACCTTGCTGTAATTCTGATTCTAATAGCCACTTGCATTATTAACCAGCCTAGTTGTAATGATCATTTGAATTACCTTGCACATAATTAACTAACCTTGTTATAATGCTCATGACCGTGCGCAGTAATAATTAACCAAGTGATAAAGTTCAGTCTACTAATCATGCGAAGTACTCATAAAGCTGGTTGTAATGGATTTTAATAACCACAGCATACGATAAGAGGCTGAAGGACTCTCAATAGATATAAACTGACATAGTTGTCATCAGATAGCAACCAAATAGGCTGTTACCAGTTAACACGTATGAGGCTGTGTATATCTTACAGCCTGCAGGGCTGTCATCACCTAACATATTACAGGACTGATATTAGGTAGCAACCCACAGGTCTGTTATAATAAAGCAACCTTCAGGGTTCCCACTTGATGACAACCAGCAGGTCTGTTCATCAGCTAACATTATACAGCAATGCCATAAGATAGCAACCTGCATTGTTGTCATCACGTCCGTACCGATACGGCGGTTAGTAAATCTTTCAAAAAGCAACGGATAACTATCCTTATTGCCAGCCGCTAATGTGGTTGTGTAGCGCTCTTCTGGAAGTCACGGTATTATCTCATATCCCCGAAATCATGCTGAGGCCTAATGTTGGATTAACGGACAACCTCTCATATTTACAGGTCCTAGGCAGATACCTTACATAACATAAGTTCACGCTAATTTTCGTCATTAGGAGACAGCGTCGTGCGTTTGATTATCGCGTGTATGTGCCATCCCGATAAGTATGTTACCGCATGGTCACGCGGTTGATATGGTGAAAGACACACAGACGCTCCGCGTTTTCGTGTTCTGTCCCCATATCACCCACGTGACCATGCGATAACTAACACATATCGTCTTAACCATGAACAAACTTTAGTAGCGTTGGTCGCTCACCTCTAATATTGCAATCGCTGCCCAATTGATTCTCATTGCCATGCTGAGCTGCTTGTAACTTTTGAGCTAAATATCTTGTACTAGTGCAGCTTCAACTTCAACGTCTCATGTAACGACAACGTCTAGAACATGTCCATTGCTGTGGGTGGGATGTCAGACCAACAGGTGACCTGGAGCTAGGTTGCAGACCTACCACCTGCTCCTTCTTGATGTATCCTCTGTCCGGTGTTCCAAAGTGGAAAAAAAAAACTCGATTAATTTTGCCGCTCATATCTTATACAATAAGCTCTATCATATATATCCTAGCAAGCATAATGCGCTCAGCTCTATCGTTCAATTGATACAGACAATACTATATAAGCTCTTTGCCACGTTGTCACTACTCGTCATATCCATCACGACACAATATCCACCATAATCGCCGAATCAGCTAAATACCGCTCTATCTACCATGGCCATATTATTCAACCACTGGCTATACGCAACATGCAGATCATTCAGGCTAGGTTTCATCAACGGCAACAAAAACACCTTATCCCCAACTCAGAGAGATATTTTACATTGTTGCTGGAACTATTTGACGGGGCAGCATATAGTGCTTTGGACATGAGGCTCGATGGAACCGACGGGCTTGGCTAGCACATTATGTTAAACGGTTATGGGTCGATGCTGCTCAGACAGGTTCTTTTGGCGTTAAATTGTCGACAATATTTTTACTCATTACGGTGCATATTCTGACCAGGAGGCTGCTGCTTTAATCATTTTACTTTTAGACACGCTCGCGCTGTGTATAATCTGATGTTGACGCTCTACATGTTAACCTCCCATGTGAAGCATTTAATCGTGATACCCGCTTGCATCTATATTGCATCTCCTGTACAAGCCACAGAGAAGATGCAATCGCCTCGGATATCCCGACCGTCTTCTGACATCAAAAAGAATGGATAGAATCCATGGAAAATTTTACTCAGTGTTGGTTTCCGCGTTATGTCTACCAACGTTGTTTGTATTACGTTTCGTATGATTTCAGTGACTTCTGCCTCGTCTTTGAAACCATTGTTTTTTGTATACGCCGAATCTATTCGGGTATAAATTCAATGGCATATGACGAGCATAGGTAATGGTAATGATAATATTGGGGCTTTACGTCACTAACTACAATAATGGGACAGTGTATATAATGAGTTACCATATTGGGGAACTGTTTCATGTAAATATATCACTTTGTCGTGATCATGCTCCAGGAATGAGCGTCTATGGAAACGATCTATTGTATTGCAAAGAATAGAGTTGCTAAATTTGCGTCTAGGTGTTTTTCAGTCACAATAAGATATACATATTGGATCATTATCAACACATTAGATCATTATTACCTTGACATGACCGAGCACATAACAATGTCACCCTGGTATATTTGATTACGAGGTCATATTAGGCAATAACGTTTTTATTCCCATTGCCAATTCTATCTAACATTGCTTGGTGTTAGTCTCTCTACAGTATCATCTACGCAATATGCTATTTCAGACAAAAATATTACAGTTGCGGATCACTCGCCACCTACGAGAATTACTTGTCATCATATCAGTCTTGAACAGCACAATGTCTATGATCATCCATCAAAACGTTATATGGCAGCGCTTAGATTGAGCTTTTACTGCCAATATAAGGCACCTCATATTCCTCATGAAACGGTTCAGTGTTACGCCTTAGAAAGTAAGATACTGATCAGAAGCAAATAGATGTTAATTACATGCATAACCAACGACGCGTGAAAACATTATTACCTTTCTATGATTAATCTTTAACGAGAGCTCAAGATGAGCCATTTTCACAGAGCTAATTAGTTGAGGTCCTAGATGAAAACTCGCATTAGCGACGTAAATAAATTAAATGGAAATGATATGCTAAGGCGGCCAAAGAAGGCTTTTTTTTTGCTACACACATGCTCCCAGTAACAATGTCGATGAAGTTGACGAATGCGACTGGAAGACCAGTAATGTGGCTCACATCTTAATGTCGCCAACCATTTACAACATGTAAAGTGCAATAGCTCCATCGATTCCTCTTAGTACTATCCATCTTGATAAATTGAACCCGTTCTTTAAGCGTGTTGCATAATGTTTACTGCAGCTGACATATTTTGTGCGTGATCGACAACGAATTAACTAATTATCCGAATTTTGTATGATATGTTAGTATTGTGCTGTATTATTTTGTATTTGTTAATCTATCTGGACACATTAATGGAAATGTTCTGATCTTGAAACTCTATTGATGGCTGCCATTACCTTGACAAGACCGATTGCATGACTGAGCCATCTTGGCAACCAAGACAATAAAACAATCGGGTCACATAAAATGATATAAACTTACCACTTACATAGTCTAGCTTTATTACTTTTCAGATGGACTAAAATACTCTTACACACTAATTTATTGAGCAGTTACAATTGGCAATACATCGTAAGAGGAGTTTATTAATGCTGTGTTACTCACACATCGGCTCAATACACCGCCTATTGGTTCACATGCGATACATTCCGCTTAATGATTATTGATGGTGTATCAAACCATGAAACTGAATTAGCAGATATATAGCGTCCGTAGGTTATGAAGCATCCGACAACCAATATGCGAGAACCTGTGAATGCTGCATTTGCCATATTAATCGAGAGGATTTCTGAATGAAACGTCAAATATGTTTGCTGAACGGTTTCATCTCGTGAAGTAATTTCTCTTTTCATTGTACATATCTCTGCTTAGCTGCCTGCCTAATGGACCAATGAATAATCTGACTACTAAATCTCATCTTGCTCCTATGAGACAACGATACAAATAATTTTGCTGGTTATAACGGGTCTCACCATAATAACACAAGGCATTCGTATATGCGATTTTTCTATGGCAGCTGCTCTACGGTTAAGACTATATATCATATGTATTATATTTTTGTGGTGCTCTCCATTAAATACATATATATATATATATATATATATAAGTCTATAACTTCGAGACGCTTAAGCTGTCCCAGGTATATTGGTTGATGCTCTCTTACGCAGCCTTTTTAATGGACCCTTTTTGATGTATCAGAGAAGACAAACAGAACACATATAGTGTGATAGGCAGCCTGTTAATACATCCTTGAATATGAACGAGGTACTTAACAAAAAAATGTATAATTTGCATCACCTCCTGTAGGCTATAAAAGAAACTGGGGTTGATAATCTACCGACATCAATAAGATATATTGTGTAAGATCAATGCAAAATATATGTCTGGGCACAATTCTTATTTTTTGTTTTCCACGCACTGTTCTACTCTGGTAAGACAGCGAATGTAATACAGACCTTCTAATGATATGCACCCCATTAAATGGTTTAAACCAAGTCCATTTCCATCTAAAAAACTGTTTGTGTGACAATTAGCAGAGTTCCTAATAAAAATCTCTACCGATGACATCTGTGAAAAAAACCCATCTATATCTGCCGAAAGTGTGAAGTAAACGGTGACGATTTTGTTATCCCAGTTAGGCGAAGAAGTATCTCGGCTGTATAAACATATTGTTGAATATACTTTGGCAATATCGCTTTACGTGAGAGGACATCGCATTTACTCTGACACTTTTCACGGGAGTATGAATAGATGCAAGCGATATGCTAATTGGTGTTATTTTACTCTTTGTAGGAAACATACGAGGATGATTAACCTCGTAGCCATAATCTGAATTACGCCACAGTCATCTTTACTGATAATATTATCATATTCAACTCTATATCGTGCGTTTGTTGCAACGACGACAATACAAATATGTATATGTTTATATAGATGACTGATGGCTAAATAATAAGCAAGGCAAAAAACATTACGTTGCCCTGGACACATTCCCGCCCAATGCCAACTAAGTTATGACACAAAAGTATAATTTACATATTACTCATATTGCCAAAATAATGATGGATCTACATTAAAAGTATCTGAAAATTAAGACGAAAATAATTTGAAATCGAAACGTATATTGTGACTTGCACTGCCAAAGGCCCTTTATGCAGTCTGCTGACATCGAGGTCTCCTCGACGCCACTCTCCGGTACATACATTATGCCGAAATAACCTGGTAGCCGGGACCACGGGATATTGCGCCAAAGTAGGTGGGGAATAGTTGACCTTGTTATCAGACAATAAAAAACAATACATCGCAATGGCGCTTACTAATATACACGTAAATATATACATTTCATTAATGTGTCAGGATAATATCTGATGTTGGTTACCATGTGACCTATTCTTAATAATTGAGTGTGCATATATACCCGATTGCATATATTGAATAACCACAATATAACTGTATAGCTACTGTGGCTATTGGCTAAAGGTTGACAGATATAAGCACAGATATTCTGTTCTAACCTGTCAAGTGCTTCGCTGTTTAACGGGATCAACTGTCCTTCTATGTCTGGAGCAGCATCAAGGCCACGTCAGGGTATAAACTTTGTATTATGTATTACTTGCTCTCGGTTTCAGGGTCAGCTATATTTGTTCATATTTATTATTAGTTGACTCATGATGAACCTTGCATGATGAAATAAACATTAAAACTATATATCCACATTAACATGCATTCAATAATAAGGCTCACATTTCGCTGTGTTCTGCAGCAAGATACTTTTGGTTAGCTATTGTTGTTTCTCAACACGTAATCTTGTTTGCACTGAAGCAAAATTGTCTCAATGATACATTGCAGAATCAATGCCCTTCACGAGTACTAATCTAGTTCCAGAGGAGGCAATGCACTAGAAAAGCATTCCCTGTGGAAGGTAGTTCCTTTCAGCTCTTCATGTGCAATTTTATGAATCTGAAAGGAGAATTTACTCAGTAAGAAAAAAATTGCACGAAAATGATAAACATGCGTTGGAGCTGCTCTCCAGGTAAGTTCAAAATGTACACATTGTTTAAAATTTTTAAGTGCAATGAATTTGATTGAACATTTCTTCAGCCCAGCAATTGGTAGAGACATTGGTAGAGATATATTCACGCTATATGTCGCCAGTAACAGCGAAGCTAGAGTAACTCTTGCAACGTAAGTGACACGCACATATATCGGGGAACGCTGAATTTATGATTAGACGTTTCAGTTCATAAATAATCGCCATGGTTACAAAATATGTAGTCCCGTGTACTTCAAAAAGATTGGGAGTCTGAACACGCCCTGATATAGCTTAAAGGGAGGTTCTGGAAAAAACCAAGCGCGAACGCAAAAAAACCCACTTAAATGTTAGCTATTGGTTTCAACAGGTCATTAAAATGTAACACTGAAAACCGAACCTCAACAATTGAAAACATACTTCATCTGACAAGCAATCATGTCTGCCTCCGATAGCTCCAAACTTTAATTTCTTACACAATACACAGTGAGCTTTCATCTAACACAAACCAAGCAATTAAATGCAACCGTGAGGACCAACCATTCATTGACTTACTCACGTTACCATGCCATGTTATTAAAAGCACAACGTGACGATAAAGTGATAAAACATCATGCCGTGTCAGCAAGGTCATATCCACCTTGATCGTCATATCCACCAAAGTGGACATATCAACAATGCTCACAGGACTGCATTAAAAAACAAGACCACGATGCACTCTAGAGAGCTTCCGCTAAATATTGACTTTCCGATACTCACTGTCCACATGCTTGCATATGCTTTGACGTATAGAGACGACCGTACGACAACGGATTATTGACAGGTTGTGCAGGTCGAGTGTTGGTATCTCAGTCTTCTCACTTCTTATCTGCATCAGGAATAATGCCTTCTGCTGACGCGTGTGTCGAGCGGGTTACATCATTGTGGCAAATTTGGGCTGACAGGTGCCTCATGGCATGATTAGTCAAAGGTGATTGTTAATCAAATAGCGTTATTCGCTTGTATAACCGCGATGATTCACTTCCACTGACTACGATGGGATGAATTGGCGGTCAATAAGCCGAAGAGAGCACCAGGAGACGTGTAACACCTCCTTTTCATGGCATCATTTTTCACATCAATTGTGGGCTTGCGGTTCTGTCACTGTTATTTATAGCAACAGTGTAACATGGTGGCCATACAAGCTACTGGGGATTTGAAGCATGCGTCAGGTAATTGGTTTCTGACAAAAGGCAAATATGTTGTGTGAATTCTGCTCACAATGTCACTTTGGGCATATATTCTTTTCATATTATTTTCATACACTTGATAATTGTAGCACTTAAACAAAACAGCATTAAGTGGGTGTTTATTACCCCATTCACTATGCATTTTCACATCGAAGCCAGGAGGTCGAAGCCATTAGTCCCATTGGGACAACAAGTCTGCATTACTTGGTGAGGAAATTAAATGTTTTGTGCGAAAGAATGTAAGTCACCAGCGGACAGGTGAAAAAGTAAGTGCATGTCCTGTGATCCCATTAGACTGTGGCTTATAAGTGGGATATGCACTACCTATAAATCGTCAATCAGATACTGTGAAGTACCAACGGGTGTTGCATTTCGCAACGTGAGAATATCATTTATGAATTAACCAGCGATACACGCATAAACAGTGAGTAATCGGAGTATTCATGAGAATATTGGCTCTTTTATCCCCGATACATGGCCCTGTAGGTAAGCGCCCTCTACAAGATCAAGTGTCATATATCAAGTCTGTACAATAGAGCCCCTAGGATATCATTGCCAGACAGAGCGTCCATGACCGTCGTTCAAAATGTATTGTGTCGGGTCGTCTGATTGAAATCGAGGTTACTTGATTTTCAAAAATCAATGCCTTGAATATGATGCCATAAAAGAAACATCACGGATGGTATGAGGTATAATATGTTTACTGCTCAAGTCAGTTTGATGAATGTCTGCTACATTTTGAAGTCCACTTAACGGGTCCCCGCAATTTAAAAGGGTCCCATAGAATCAGATGGTTGCGTCACACAGGATATTGTTGCATGAGGGTAGCCACAATAAACGAGATATCAGCTCAATACGGGAGGCTTCTTTTTTAATTCTACGGATATCTGAGAAAGCTAACTATGTTTTGAGCTGCAGAGATGTTATACAAGTAGCAGGAAGTGTAAATAATACATGCCATGGCAGGTCGTGTGCTGATTAAACAATATCGTCTGTGTTCTAGAGGGTAACGCCATAGAGTTTCAAAAATCAAACGAATTTAGATTGACACGAGCAGTTACATGACAACGTTGAAATGGATATCAGTCAGAACCTTTCCAGTTACTGTCGGACTCTTTAAGGTCCCTTAGAAATAGCATGGAGTAGTGTAATGTACTATTATCCTCTCAAATACGCTGCCTTTTAGAACCAATAATAAATGTATCCTCTTGTATTGTCTGAGTTGCGCTAGAGAGTATTTCCATGAATCGCATTCAGGTTTCAATGGGGGCATTACGAAAATAAATAATCAGAGGCAGTTGTCTCACTCATTAGGTCGACCGATGTTCGTTATTTGGTAGGTCAGCATCCATATACATAAACAAGGTATCGGGGAAATAACCACATATCGATCAGAAATGTGAAGAATTGGAAGAATTTCAAGGCTGATTATTCTCCACTACATACAGACTTGACCTTAAACTTAAATCTTACGTGAGCCTTACATCATTAGAGCGTTGCTTGCATCATAAAGACATGGCTGATTTCCGGGTGGTTGAGCAAGTTACGTCAAACCCACAACCTTTCCAAGGGAGCGTAGTTCATTTTGCGAAGTCGCTGGCTTATGATGTTGACACCGATAGGGAGTTGTCTCTTTAGAAATTATAATCACATATCAAATTGAACCTCTGCTCGACTTTCCTCCGGAACAGTTTAGACTTAATGCATCAAGTGAAGCCAACTATACCCACATCATTTGAGCTGTAGAAGTATTAGAGAAAGATGAAGGTTTGAAAGTTTGTGATTTGATAGCTGCAAGCTGAATCATAGATAACCTCCATATAGTTATCAGTAATTCTGCTTCATGTAAAAAGACAAGTTTATTTTGAGTGTAATCTGCAAAATGGGAAACAAATTAAGGTGAGATGGGGAGATAAGCTGCAATACGTAGATGGGATGAAGGCGTGGGCTTTGAGGGGCTTTGTTGTGCAATTCAAAGACGACAGGGAAGGCGCATGGATGAGTTACGTAACCATTTAGGGATCATCAGCATCGCATTTACCTGTATTTTATCAAGTGTGTAAATATATAGCCTTAGATCCGTCAACAAGCAAAACAGCCTGCTGCTTATAGGGGAACCAGATTGATTATAGCTGCTTGAGGTGTGCTCATACCGTCCTCCGCCCGAGTCTGCCGCGCTAACTATTGCGAAAGAGTCGCTTATTGAAGCGTCTAGCCTGAAATTACATGGCATTTGATGGTCTTAGGGAGGAATATTAGTTATTAATCATTATGAAATTCTGTCATGATGGTTCAGTTATACCTCAGAATACATCTAGCTGGTTTCACGCGACCCTTTCTATGATTTAAAAAAACACTATGACGTTATGGAGCCATTTGCTGTAGCAATTAATTTCGTTTCCCTGTTGAACGATATTCGACTGCACCAAAACCCAACTTTTTTCGTGCTGCAGTGATGATTATGTCTTATGATTGGATCGCAGTAGAAGATATGGAGAAACTGACATTGCATCATGCAACCCGTCCGATTCAGTCCATGAATGCTGCCTTTGACTACTTCTTTTACGGATTGTATAATGCGAGAGAAAACAAATGCTGCCATAGATTTGGAATATGAGATTGCAAACCAAATACTGCTACGACCTCATCATTATGATGTAAGTCGCTGTGACGGATAATTAAGCGCTACTTTTATGCCGTTACTCTGGACTAACAGCAATCTGTCTTCGCCGTCCCATTTTGCCAGACAACGAATGAAGTTTCACCATTATTTACATAGTGTAAATTCCCCCATATTCACTTTGCACGTGATGATATGGCAAATAATTAGCCATCAGACTCTGCCATTTGACGGTGAAGCAGTGATGCGTCTTAGCTGGAACACCTTGCTGAGGACGTCGGTTGGAATTGACGTCATCGGTCGGAGTTTCTGCCGTTGATCGCCCAAGCAGACATCATCGGTGCTGCAGTGTATATCAACAAATACAACGGATATAATGCTGGATATAAATAGACAAATTACTCAGAAAACTAATAATCTGGAAGGAAATTTATATTCGATGCTACGTATCTGCCGTGTAATAAAAAGGCCCTGTCGTTTGTGGTTTATCTTTTTGCTTACCTGGTGAGAAAATAGCTCTTTGAAATGTCAACCTGGATTGTTCATGCGCCCCAGTAATAATCAAAATGTTCATGTCACGCCTGCGAATGTGAATAAGGGGTATATGGGACTGTTGTGGATTAGAGATGCTCGTTGCCTTTATTTGGTAATTGGACTAAATGGTTTACTGCGGTATGCGATGTAGCACAATAGACAACCGGGTAATGGTGCCTCATATAGTGTGCTTCAATTATGTGTGTAGTAGAGAGAAAATATATACATTTTCAGCACAAAACCGTGATTAAATTAACATTCGTTCGACACGAATCTACGCCGTAGCATACGTTTTGCTGAGCAGAAAGTGGTGGCAGAATCATTGTTTTCCATCGTGTTGTCACGGTAGCTATTTCGACTTCACATAATCATTGTTAGTATTCATAGTCATCAATTAAAAAAGGCTCTAATTGAATATATATATTTATATAATATATATATATATATATTTATATATATTTATATAAATATATATATTTCAATTGAAGTCTTTTTTAATTGATGAATACTATATATATATAGAGATATATATATATATATATATATATATATATATATATATATATATATATATATATATATATATATATATATATATATATATATATATATATATATATATATATATATATATATATATCTATATATATATCTTATATATATATCTATATATCTCTCTCTCTATCTATCTATATATATATATATATATATCTATATATATACATGCCCAGCATGACTTCTTTCTAACATCATTGACACTGTTTTGCGGAAACTAGCCGCCTGCTCCATAGAATAAGCCATATCATATTTTGGCGTTACATTATAATCCCAAGCCTTTCATACCGTTCTCACATAGCCATAATGTTGTGTGGTTGACAAAGGAGCAACATTGCATCAATTGACAAGCGAGAGGTTCTCGAGAGCACATGCAGCATCAATGCTGGTCTTTCTATCCGTGTAGTTCACAAAAGCTGAAATCATAAATCGGGTTGATTAAAAACAGCTCAACCGAACGTATATAATTTTCTTCTTCCATCTAGCGTTGAGGAATTGCCAAAGTATGAAGCTGACCCGCAAAGTGGGACAAAGATGAAGAAGTTTTCTCCACTCTCAGTTCTGTTGAATCGCAAAGTCGACCATGACGCTTATGGCACTCTCCACCATAACAATACACAGAAGAACTCAACAGTCCTCGCTTATATAAGCTTTGACATCAACATATTCCAAGAGGTTTTACAGTAGCCAGCAAAATGTATAAGGTGTAATCAAGATGGTGGCAAATATAACGCCAAACAAGGCTTGGCTAACAAATATCTCCATCTCCATGACCTTGAGCGTTGTCAAATATTTCCATATTGCGCTGCAACCAGTAAACATTAATTGGGTCCTTTGTTAGTGAGGCATTGATTGGATGGCTGCAATGTTCCTGTTGCAATGGCTTTATGGCACCAGATACGTCACAAAGTTTACGTCAGCATCATTATGAATGATGGCCAACATTAGTCGAAATCGTCATTTACATTCTCCGCCCCAGTCATATCGTATTTTCACTGTAATCGTTTATATCCCCCACCCCCGAACCCTATACTGGACCGGTATTCACATAGTCATGTTATCAAAGGACCATGAAATTAGGTTCATGACAATTACATGACTTAAGCTGTCCCCACAAATGTCACCAAGAATGTCAAAAATGCTTCTTCGCGGACACGCTCGGAAAGCACTTGCATCTGTCTCCAACCCTGCCACTCTATGATGACATACTGAGCTAAGTTCCGAACAGTGATATCCAACGCCTGGTGCTATTGTTCACAAAAAAACAGCAGTGCATTTGTTACCTACAATGTATCATCACATCGACGATAAAATTGTAATATGTAAAAAGAGAGGAAGGGGGATGATCCTGATCAAAGCGAGAAAAATATGAATTATAATATTACATGGTAACATATTAATCACATGTGCTTAAATCCCTGTCAGAAACACTAAAAAATTTTTATTTGAAAACCATAACGGTTCTCAAAGCTCCACGAGTATTCAAAAGCATGCAGCTGCGACGCCAGGAATGCATTAAAATGAATGCAAAAGATCGATGGATACAGCCGAACTATCCCACTTCCAACAAAATCGCCTATTAATTAAGGTTTATTTCTCTAGCGAGTTCTGCCCCCGAGGGTAATTGTGTGGGATAAATGGACTTACCATCAAAGAAATGTGTATTTATTCACTATCAATTAAATAGGAATCCTTGCTTGTTTTTCTGAATCAACATTATCCTGCAAGAATATGTAACTTACCTTTTTCGTACCTATGTATAGTCAGGTTGGCAACGCTCCATATTAAGCCTTGGTACGTTCGTATTGACGGGACGCGTTCACTTTGGTTCGTTTCTGTGTCTCTGGGTCAATTATTGGAATATTTCTAATATAGCGCGGGATAATGTATTCCCCGTATTCTTCAACAGGTTTAGTTCAGCTGATAATGCAAATGTTAAGTATTTCATTAGTTGTTTGGGTGTTTTTGGGGAGATGGGGTTAGTTTGTTAATAGCAAATAAATGCGTTGGGTTAAGTTAGAATACATCATTTCAAGTATTTTTATGCGACAGGATTCATTAGCGGATCCAACTGGGATTGGACATTGAGAGAGGGATGTTATAGAAGCCCAGTTCTAAAATGAACAAGATAAGGACATAAAATTCAGCATAGAATATTCTAGACGTATTGTAGACTCATTTGATTTACCGCCATTCCTAACTAGGAGACTAAATGATATAGATCTGGACTAATTGGTGACGGGTTATTGCCATCCAGTAAAGATAACATTTCTAAGAATCATACTCATCTTCGTCCAATACCTTCTCAATATTCCTCGATGCTGAGAGCGACTTAAATGGTTGATGTATTGTTTTTTAACCACTAAGAAAATTGATATGCGCCTTTCTCCCATCCATTACAGTCGTATGCGGTGATTGAAGCCAATACGATTACAAACCATTGAATGAAGAGAATGACAAGATACAATGTGTCCACAACAAATTTAATAACATATGTGGTTTAACAAATTGCATTACATTGTTGTGCAAGAATAAAACTTTTCCATTTTGGGCAAATGCCTGCTTATTTCTCATTTTTGCATGTGCTAACAAGGGTCTTAAAGTACTTAGGCCTGGAACGGAAAATCTTCGGTTGACATCAGCGTATTTATTCTTGAGAGCTGTGTAATCCCATCATTTAACAGCAGCCATTAGCTATCGCCACAATAACAACATTGGAGAAAATACGCAGATTTAAAATAATAATTATAGCCGATGCAACCACAATGGTCATTATTTTGATCTTATCAATATGCTTTGAAGCAATTCAAATACGATTGATATAATTGACTTATAAATTGTTGTGTGGTGATTTTTCAGCAATAAATCTCAAAATTAACCATAGGTCCTGAATATGGTCTTAGCGTTGGCGCAATGATGCATAATCGATGACAAACAGCCCTTTGTGCCTTCTGTAATAAAGCATAGGATTATTATTCATCCTTAATGTGCACCTTTGCGACGCATAATGAAAACATACCTTGATGCATCACAGCCTCATGGGCACAAAAAGTACAATTTGGTACGTTGACCCAGAATAAAGGCTTTTATTTAGGAAACAAAGAAGCAATGTACCTGTGAAATGAAACCTTTCAGCAAGTATCTGCAAAATTGTACCTGGCAATCTGAGCAAAAGACACTTTTGTCTAACGTCCTATAAACTGTCAAATGAGTTTTCGAAACCATGTTACACAGAGTAATGGTTTAAGCTTATAACTTACGTATTCCTTTTCGTTCGCAAGCCTACAACTGGTTGATAATAGGGCAACCAGAGGGCTCTTAACTGCGTGAGGTGTGCTCATGGTTATTTGCTGGTTATTTGAGGTCAAGGGGTCGATCTGTGAATGCAAAGGCGAGATTAGTCGTCCATCATTTTGACGTTCTTTCATGATGGTTCATACATACAACATCATACATTTAGCTGGTTCCGTGTAACTCTTTCCGTGATTAAACCAACAGCAACTTAGGCGTTATGGAGCCAATGGATGTTGTAATAAATTTAAATTCCCTGTTAAGCAGTTTTCGACTGCGCCCAAGTCATACTATCATCGTGTTGCAGTGATAATAATGATTTATAGTCAAGTCGGTCTGGAAGGTACGGAGAGGCTTGCATTGCATACATTAAGCAATTTGGGTATGATTCAACTTTTGAAAGCTGCCTTTGATAACTTCTTTGACGAATTGCTTTATGCGCTTCGACGAATCATTTTGCACGATTTATATGCCTGTATTCTGGTTAACTCGGACAAAATAATACAGAAAAGCTCGTAATGCATTAAACAATCAATTTGCGGTTGCATGTACTCGGATTGTATTATGTGAAAGAAAACTACTGTTGGCGAAGATTTGGTTCATGATGTTTCAAAATATTACTGTTACGACTTCATCACAGGGATATACCGCGCATTTGAGGATCATTTTGAACTATTTAGATGTCTGTATACTTGGCCAGACAGCAATCTGCACCTGCCCTTTCACCTTTTTCGCCGAAGTTGTAACGTTCGTTGTGCAGCGCAACATGCCAAAAGCTCCCCATATCCACATAGCACGTGATAACGTGATCGATGATTAGCTATCAGACTCGGCCTTTTGACGGTAGAGCTGTAGAGGGTCTCAGCTAAATCAACCTTGTTGTCGGAATCGGTTGGTGCTGACGCCATCGGTTAGAATTTCTAATGTCAATCTCTCAAGTCGACGTCATCGGTGTTGTAGTCCGTATAAACCAAATCACCTCTGTACTAAATGAGCAATTCGTCGAAGGCGACTAGGACACGTGAGCGCCTTTGAACACATAAACAAGCAGAATAGTAATAACCGTGCCAGGCAATGAATTATTGTCTTCATTCAGCTTTGCTTATTATCTACTAATTGCAATATCATCAATGAAGGGAAGGCCTACATGGGCATCACCTCAATTTTGGATGATTAAACAGTATCAAACATCGTCAGGTATACCAGCAATGAATGGGGTAGCTGCCTGTCGGATTATTTCGTATGAGCTGCCTCTTTACGTTTAATAGGTGATGCATAATGGTTTGTATTTGAAACAGCATCACCAAGTTAAAACAATTTTGTTTTGTTAAATGTTGTAATATATATATTTGGTGGTTTGAAGCATGACGGTAGGGACAGGATAATAGGTAGCAGGCCAGGTAAGAGGAGATAACGATTATACCCCCGAGCAGGACACAGAAGTAATGCGCTATTTCCACGTATAGAAGGAGACATTACCATACTGTATCAGTTTAACGCTCGAGTCAGGATAAAAACGCTGTTTCGTCGTCACAGTTGTTTTACCAAGCTTACTGATTGGCCAGAAGTGACAGTCCTCTTGTATGCACTTGACACCGGATCCATAAATCCATACGAATCACTGCTTTTAAAACAAGATACGCTTATCCTCAGCTCTGGCCGGACAATTGCCTTCGTTGATGCTTACTTCTGGTTCATCATGGTGACGGCTTCAAAGAGAGCTGGTTTTAGAAACTAATCTTATCAGTATCGGTTAACGTTGACAGTGGACTTGTTTTAGTGAGCGCATTACTAGCAGGTTCAATGTTACAGCGCGTATAAACAACGTTATTATTACAGCATAAGTCATAACCAACATATAAGTGACTGCTCATACAATCATCTGCAAGCAAGCAGGGGAAACATCGGATGATGATGATATACGCATATACGTAAGGGATGGAACCGTCTGCAAGCGGAGGCTGCTGTCGCAATGTTGCGTGAAAAAGGCGCTTTGATTTGACTTGTTATGTTGGAGGCGAAGCTGCTTCGATCGATTTATAGAGTATTTATGGCAATCAGTCCTAATGAACCAGCTACTAATAGGCGCCAAGTGACATTGCTGGAAAAGTATTAGAGAGAAACTACCTCAATGATCGGTAGAATTGGCATTCGCTTGCTGCATCTGCTCATGTTTCAGCTAAATACACACATGCCGAAACGATGTACGGCTATACTGTTCTTCAGCATGATGCTGATCGCTCGAAGATATTCGAACAATAAATTCTTGCCTTGTCAAGGTTTTTGAATAAACACAGAGACATTTCCTCTGCCTTCTGTCGCGTAGAATTGAACAAGATATACCCTAATACTCGCGGAAATGAGAAAAGTACACCACGAGACTATTAGCACAAGGGGACGTGCCAGCACAAATTCGACCATGATGCTTCAACAATACACAACAAAACAAGAAGTCCCTCATTTATACGAGATTCGTCATCACCATCACAGTAGCCAGCATGATACGTCAAGTGTAATCCTTGTTGGTCGCAAAAATACCCCATCATCCAAAATGCCAATTTAACAACCCTGTGCATAGAAGCAAGATTGGATGACGAAAAGAGAATGTTGAGTGACCTACTTTACATGCTTGTTAGAAAGTGGATGCTACAGAAAAAAGTTATATACATTTTGATGATGAAACCTGAGAGCAGATACATGCTAAATCGTATTCTGGTTGGGAGCAAGTTTAGAATCAAATAAAAAGCCAAAAGAGTGTTGCCAGCCCTGCTTGGTCAGGCTTATTGCTGTCGGAGGCGGCAAAAGCTTTTTGTTGTCCATCAAGATTGCTTGTAATGTTTACGCGATGGGCATTACGTCATTTGCCGTTGTTTTAAGCTTTTTGTCAGAAAGCAAAGCTCGTTTGTCCATCTATCTGAATCCTCATTGCAAAAACAGGAATTGCGCGGCTTTGGGAGTTGTCATACATTTCGAAATTGCGGTGCAAAATTCGCTACTGCACAAATTAGGCATCGTACCATCGCATTTTCACAGTCGTCCGTGCGAGGCATTGATTGGATAGCTATCGTTGTTGTTATAGTTTTAAGCTACCAGGACCAAAACAAAGTTGCTCTTCGCATGGCAGATATGTTAGCCACGTTAGCATCAAGGTGATGATGTTAAATATTTGTCGCGAATGTCATTCATCATCCTGTTCATTGTCGTATCAGATTTTCACAGCCGTCCACTACCCCCCAACTTCATATGGGACAGGGGATCAAATAGTCTTGTTGTCAAAAGCAAAAATCATTTAGCTTCAGGAAAGCAGCATGATTTTAGCTATCCATCACAAATGTCACCGTCGACTTTCATCTATATCATATACCCAAAACATGAGTTAACCTTGTGAGATTCCTCTTCCTCACCTTGCAGTATCCTTACCAGATCTAGCGACATATATCTGGTAGGCCCAGGGTCACTTTCGTTGTTGACTATACACATTGTGTATGTCAATCATAAAAACATTGTCAAGACATTGTCTCGTTGTACGACTGTTTTCAAACTAGGTGCTATTTTGTCTGAGTTCCTGATAGTCGGGTAAACATGACATTTACTGAACAGATTAAGTTAGATTGACGTTCTTTACCACAAAACTCAGATACTGCTTAATTGTCAGGATTTGACTCGCATTAGTTGATTGATAGAAGCGCCTGTGTAAGTGCTATATGCTGATCTATCTTTTGATAAGCGCACTCCATTTGTCACAGATAATTTCCTCAAATCGCAGCTGTATAAGGTAATATGCAGGACCTATAGTAACTGTTAATTTAATGTCTACAAAACGGTCAGCGTTCAAGGCTGAGTTACAGAAACCAACGTATTTTTTTGCCCTGTCAGCCGAGCTCGCATTTAATCAGGAAACGGGGCTGCCACAATATGTTACTCCCAAAGCTGTGGTCGTCTTTAACGTCGAAACCTGGGAGGTATCGGGGTATTGCTTTGCAAATACTCGGATGCTGAACGCATTGATGGCAAAGTGTTGAACTTCGTCTTATAACTTCCAACCCATGAAGTGTCATTAATGGCACAGTCTAAGTCAAAATTAATCTACCGATTGACCAGTGCGCAAAGTAAGCTGCAGCTTCAAAAACCAAGGATGAGATGGCTGTGCTGTATGAGGACGATAGTGATGGCTGAAGGCATAATCGACATAATTCATATTCTTTAAAATACGGCTAAACGACAAAAATGTTATATCCAATGAATTAAACAAAGCATTTACATTTTTAACAAGGATACTTATTGCAAAGAGTATCATATCAGTCAGGATAAGAAAATGCCATTCACGACAGTGATTAGCGTATCCATAATATTGCCTGTTCTGTATCAACTGCAGTTTGCTGCAGAGCTCACTTATTGTATACACAAAAACACTAGCATCAACTGAACACATAGATTAGGCACAAAAGACGCGAACAGACCATTTGGAACACGAGGCCCCGTGTTTCCTCGAACAAATGACTCGCACTGCCTGCAAATTCCAGTTTTCGATGTCAACCAAGCGCAAAAAGTTGTGGATGATGATTTACTAATGGTAGCGGATCTCACATATTAGCATATCATGTGTCTACTGCATTAACGGGATGGTGGTTACAGTAAAACAACCGGTTGTGAACCTTATACAAACGCACGCCTTTAACATAATATAGACGTATAAGAGAGGGTACAAAGGCATGATACGAAGCTAACTTTATGGATGCCGTGTTGATAATTCACTTTATATTCGTGCCTGAATTTGGCAGCCCGATGACCGTTTCGTGATCTCATAACCTATATGCGGCATATTGGCCTCAAGTCATCAAGGGACGGTCTTGATCGGAATGATGTAAGTCACTCATTTGTCAGAAAAGAGGTCGTTTGTTGCCGGCTATTACGTGGGTTAGAAAAGGGGTGTCTGCAGTGCTTAATTGTTACAACGATTAAATGCCCTACTTGATTTTGTTTTCCTTGTGATATCAGGGGGTACCATTTACACGAAAAATTACGTCTCAGTTGGAGTCATTAACAACAAAAAGGCTATAGTAAATGTCCGTTTTGCCTAAAATATATGAGATCATTTGGCGTCCAATTTCATCATGATTTCTTAGTTCTAGTTCATTTACTATTGTATTTTTAAACGAGAGATTTCGGTTTTGGCCTGAGACGATGGGAGGAACATATGCTAACAATGTATCTAAAATTAGATGCGAGGTGTGTGTGTGTGTATCGTGTGGGGGGGGGGGGGGGGTAGGTGGGGGGGGGGGGGGCAAACATATTAAGGCAGAATAGGACTCCCAATGTACGCTCTCATTAATATTCGTCCTGTGATCGACTCACCAGTTGGGATTTGTATCGAAGTGTCTGCCTCGGGGAAATAATGACTTGGATTTGCGCATTGTCTGATGAAATAACTGCGGAAATTATAAAAAAGTGATTGTGATGTATCTCTGGGTTTATTAAGTGGTATAACGCGTCTAGGACATCAGGGCGACATTCAGGTGCGCCATTACCCTCTGACTAGTTTATCTGGGTGGCTGGACGCGGAATTGCTTCTCTTTGCTGAATGCTTTGTATAAGTTCCCTGAATTCGGGTAAACATGACATTAGTGGGAAAGCATTTAAGCAAGTTCCTCATTAAATTTAGTTGGACATCAGAAGCTCAAAAGAGCAGTAAGATCGATGAAGATTGCTAATCATTAGACGTCACATAGCAGCGTGTTACTGGTGTTTATTGCAGCAGAGCACTGAGACAGGGACGAATTGTGAAGATTACGTGAGTTAATTGATCAGAGCATCCGGCTTTACAGAACGTACTAATAAATCATATGATTCGTCCACTTCTCGTAGATAGGCGGCTGAGATCGTGGCATGATGTATGATGTGATATGCTGAAGTCGCGATAACTACCATTATTACGGTCAACGACCTCAGATGACCTTTAGGCTCTTGTGCTTTTTAAATACTCTCAGCCGATGTCGCTTGACTAGAAGTAGTGAACGTTCTTCCCCGTCGGGCTATTGCCAAATGCACGGGATTACGCGACGACTGCACATTACCAAAGAATGGTGAATTCAACAGGGTTCATTACAGCAGCATGCAAAGGCACAGCATCAAGCAAATCATTAACAACGCTGAACTGACAGCTATCTAGAGGCAGCAGTCAGCAGGTTAGCATTCCACTATACATACCGTGGCAAGAGCAGTGTGCCATTGTATGTATACTCATTCCTAAACATATGTGAATGATAGTTGATGTTTTTGACATGTAAACCACACGATTAGCTCATACCCGAAAAGCAGCCATCGTTATCAATCAATATAGATAATAACGGCATATCTGCATCGGGATAACAGCACATAATACATTGAACAAGGACTGATAAAGGACGCATTATAAAACTGCTTATTGCAAAACATCCTCGTTTGCATTAAATGGTATTTCTCTTGGGAGATATCTTCGATTTCGAAGCATGTCATGCAAGCCAAAGCTGAACAATTAAACTGCATATCCGATTGCTAGTATGGCCTGAATTCCTGTTAGTCGGTTTAACCTGACATTTACCAAACACATTGAGTCTAATTTCTAGAACAATCTTGTAGAAGTCATTAAGGGGAAGACGCCTGGGTGTTCGATGGGGCCGCCGTGGAGTGACGTCACACGATTAGAACCACGCTTTTTACCACAAAACACCGACACCATTTTATTGTCAGGATTAGCATTGCAACGCTAGTTGGTTGATACAAGCGCCTGTCTATATGTTGCGTACTGATCTATCTTTTGATCAGCACACCCGAAGACATTTTTCATAATTAAGTTCCTCACATCACTGGCAGCTGTATAAGGGGATATGCAGGAAATATAGTCACCACCAATCGATTGTCTAAAATACGGTCAGCACTCTAAAGTGAGTTACAGGAACCAACGCAAATTATTATGTTACCGCAAAATATTAGGACGTCGTAGATGGCATAACGCAGGTGATAACGGGCATAGCTGTGCAGATGGGTAACGCAAAGTTTCGGAGGCTGACCACGTTGGTGGAAATGTTTTGCATTTCGTCTTCCAAAGACTTATATTTGGTCGAATCAACACATTCGAACCCAAAACGTTTCGGTAGCACCCTTGGATTAAACGTACCTAATGCCTCGCATGCACCCAGACATTTATCATGAGGCTTCATAAATAGCGCGGTTTAAGTGATTGTAAATCTGTTAATATACAAGTACACAAAATAAACTGAAGCTTTATCAGCCACGAATAATATGGCGGTGATAAATGACATCATGCACAAGATTGGCACAGTCTTATTTATCTTATTTCATTCTGTAAATCTCGTGCACAGTTTTGATAGAGTCCTATGTATGTGTTCTGCGGTCTTTTCTTTGGCAGAATTACGGACAGTGTTGCATGGGAGAATACAAGAAAACCAAGCGGAGCAATCAGGTAATGATCGGTCTTTCGGGTTTCCTGCATTCTTTTGCATATCGTTATTATGATCTAGATTTGCAAGTGATCCAAATATGACACAAATCTATTTCAATTTCTTACTTGATCACACTTTACCACATCGGCTCCTTTTATTCCGTTCGTTTTCCCTCCCAGGAGTTTGTTGTTGGCCTTGATCTGTGCAATCATCATTCTATTCTGGCATGAAAAAAAACCCCGAGCTCCTGTTGATTCGCTTATCATTACACTGTCAGCAGCTCGTGTGACCTTTATTTAATTTGCGTTATACTGGCAGCCG
The DNA here is from genome assembly GCA_034190875.2 of Urechis unicinctus. NCBI lineage: Eukaryota > Metazoa > Annelida > Polychaeta > Xenopneusta > Urechidae > Urechis > Urechis unicinctus. The sequence goes on from CM067345.1 coordinate 58,266,472, forward strand.
TTGTTGGTCAATTGACATTCCGCAGCGCAATGAGTCTATGCTCAGACTGTCAGCATCTCATGGAGCTTTGTGGCAGCCTTCAAAGGGACTGATCTCGGGATAACCACAACAAACCAGCATAATTCACGGAAATAACGTGTATGCTGGGCCAAGAGAAAGACTAGGGCGTAGCCATTTTACGTCAAGGACATTATTCACTTACAGTTCTATAAAAAACAATACATACACATGAATGCAACTGAGCAATGGCAAGTCATTAAGTCGGCGCGCATGTGATGTAAATACACGTCATATACCAACTAACGTCCACTCCGTCGCGTTAGACACACCCTTGACTTCTTGTATATTAACTGATACCAAGGGTTGAAAGAGTTATTGATGATGTAAGTCGGAATGAAATGGATCACGAAAACCAAATTTCCGCCGTGTGTGGCGTTAGACTTGATATCGCAAATTCAAGGATGCAAAAAACGTTTCCCATGCATGACCTGCTAATGGAATGCTTAATGGTGTTACTTGATTGTATTATGTGGATGCCTTGTCGATAATTCATCTTACACCCGCGCATGAATTCGGCAACCCAATGGCTCTAATCCATGTTTCGTGATCACGCCGGCCCGAAGCCGTAGAGGTAAGGTCATGTCTATAACTTGCGGGGATATCGCAAACTCTCTAAGCACTTGACACTGGAACGGTTTAACGATTTACTTGATGCAAATCATTCGGCAAAAAGAGATCGCTTGTTGTCGGCTATAGTACGGGTTAAACGAGGGGTGCGGGCAATGTCTCTTTTTCAAACAACAAACAATTTATATCTATCTTTTGAGACATTCAAACCTAAACAAGCCGGCACAATATCTATGTCTATTTTTAGTAATTGTGACATGTGTACCATGTGATGGCACCAGAACATCGGCATCGTGACATCAGGGGGTATCATTTACAGCATTTGGCGTCATTAGTAACATAAATGATGATAGGTTACTGTAAATGTCCGACTTGCTATGTTTAAATTCTGAGGCAGCACATTACGCAAGAAAACACCACGAATTTTACCTAGTCTTCTTACTGAACCCGCAATAAGAGATTTCGGCATCGGCGAGAAAAGCATCTGGTAACCATTTACCTAAACTTAGATTGGAGGAGCAATCATATCAAGGCACGTATGCCTCGCAATATTGGCAGTATATTACAGTTCCAGAGTGTGCAAAAAAATACTACATAAGTGAACATGTTCTTGCCGTCGATCATGCTAGCCGTATTTATTATAGTTCAATTATGATTCAAATGGCACAGTTTGTAAGGTACTATTATTCAAAGCTGCAGCTGGTAAAGAAGCACCCCAGATGCTTCAGATTGTACAATATGCCGCTCTGTTAAATATCACATCTAGTGACTGCCCCAATGATTATAGGCCAGGATCTATGCACAAGGTACGGAGTTCGATTGCCGGTTGCTTGGGTGTCTGAAAACGCTTCTGCATACTATACGCATGAGCCAGATTTTGCTTTACACTAATAACATCGCACTCTCATGATCAAAATCTCCCAAGACAAACTTTAATCCCATACATTATTTTTCAACGGCCTACGTCAGGTGGCAGCTGAACCTGACGCCATCTTTACCAAAAGCCAACTCAACACGAATTCGTCTTCACTTATTGGCAACTGTTTCTGACGTCAAAATCACCCACAGCAATTGTGACGTGAAATCAACGTTGCCGGGTGCAACCTCTACATGTCGCTTAAGAGTTTTCAGTAAGCTGGACGCTGTTTAAAGTTCGTGATATGAGCGCGACACGTTATTAACTGCTTAAATATAAAACCAAAATGCATGATTTTTGATGCAAGCGACATAAAATGCATTGTCCTGAGGTATAATAAAACCACTATTTCAATGGGTTATGTTTCGATGAGATACCAGATGACTAAATTAGAGCGTAAGGTTTTTGCATCAGTGCGGTAAGAAAATAATCTAAAAACTAATTCGTCATCAACTTCTGGTTTTCAAAATTTTAACAGTAGCGCAGTATAATGGTTGATATTGCATGACCCTTGGCCGATTTTCGCAACTACAGAGCTTATAGACGTTGCCTTTATGTATTGAAGTTATTGTTTTATACCTTTCAGCTAACGACATTGTTTGTTAATGATTGTTTAAACGAAACCATTCAGCACCAACGATGCGATATGATGTTGACGCGTCATTCACTTATCGTTTTTCGCATGAATTATGATTACACCTGCTAATGATAGGCCAGTGATAAAACGATCCGAAGCTATTATGTTTATCCTGAACATTGAGCCATGTCTAGATAAGTCTTGTCTAAGTTCAGGGTAATATTCTTCGTGTCATATGCCTAAATGACCAAACCTTTACTGGCCTAAATCATAGTATAAGTTTGTCATATGTTGGCATCAAGTGTGCTATGCGCCATATATCTTTCCATTCTTAAATGAATGAGTGGGAGCAAAATGATATGCAATGAGATATTGTAACGCAATATCACACTCCCGTTTCATTAGATAGATATTGAAGATGAAACATCATTCATAGACTTATATTTATATATATATATATATATATATATATATATATATATATATATATATATATATATATATATATATATATATATATATATATATATATATATATATATATATATATATATATATAATGCTACTTCTATATAGTGACAACGATCCATCAAGCCAAAAATAGCACACAGTTAGAACCCTATGGGCGTTACGCTAATGCTGTCTCAAAAGGACAATTGAGGCCAAAAATACATCCCGGCTATGAATGGACCTGCTTTGTAGATCGCTATTATGGTCCATATGGGACTCTTTGGACGTAATGTCAGACGTCCGTGTTAAATACAAACCGAGCTGCGCCAATTAATTCAGCAAGAGTCGTAAATCATTTCCTGGGCGGGAAATTTACTGTACAAATGGCTTGTTATAATGGTTAGTGTTACTTACAGCAATAAGAAAGTCGACGCTCATTCGGCAACTGGATTTCCTTTTTATGTTGTTAACATTAGACCATCATCTAACATGAATTACGACATGCTAAATAAAATGTACAAATGAAAGAGCATTTGAGTATAACTACAGTGAAACGTGGCTAAAGTAGCTCATGTTGTATTCATACATATGCAATATGTCGTAGCTCCACGTTGAGCAGCAATGTTTATACGCAGCATATAAGTAACAAGCGTTGCTGCAAAATAGAAAGCTTTCCTATTTATACCTTTTGAGTTTTGGACTGACAAATGTTGGAAAAAAAACTCTTGGGATGCGACCCCTATTGGCTGTTTTCTATAATATTGCAGTAGATATATGACGTTATTAGTTATATGTAGTGCACAGTTAAATGAAGTCCTGAATTATGCATTCCATCATAGAAAAAACGAAATTAAAGCGCCGTGAACTATGATTGGATGGACAAAAATGTACGTAAAATTGGCGGCCAAATTCAAATTCTCGTTATGCCCCTTTTAAGCCACGAATGCTGTACTGTAATTGCTGTTGTTACATTAACAGTGTTGGCAATTGGACTAGCCCAAGCAAAACGACCTTGACAGTTTTGCCGATGGATACGACATTAGATGACGTTGTGGTAGCCTAATCGTGGTTCCAGACATCACCAGGCAACCACCGCTAGGGACGTAACATCATCCTCATTGGGCATCACTGGTCTCATTAATTGTCTCTCAGTGTTCCATCGGTGATACTTATAGCAACACGGTACCATCAGCAAAAACCTTTATCCGTAATTGTATCCATGTCTCCTCGTAGTTACAAAGAACCGGAGAACGTGGGTCGGCACGTGAATATTTTCATTATGTGGGATTTCTTTGCCACGAATGCGGCTCTAACAGTGGACGATCCAAATACGAGTTCCGATCAAAGCTCGCAATTTCTTAGCCCCGGACGAAAGACTGCTGTCCAATTAATTTCCGGATACAATAAGCTTGCTAATCGGCTGCAACAGCGTTTGAAGTCGAATAAAGTAGACTTTTTGTTTGCAAATGTCGGGACAGTTGGTTTTGTAAGGTACAATGACAACGGGGCACGTCAAGCTCGCAAATGGGACTTACCATGGTTGATGCGTGATTATTGATGAGCTGGTGGCGAAATTGTTGCCCCCTTGGGATTATTCATACAATGAAAATCGATGCTGGCCAAATATTAGTATTTCTGGGCCACAATTTAAGGTATTTGTCGAAATATTAGTATTTCTTCTTACTTAAATGCGCTACACTTTAAGGTATTTGTGAAAACCATTAAAGTAATATTTATCGTTGCTTATGAGTCCGTAAAATAATTTTCGTCTTTACTTTGATGAATACTAATATTTGCGCGCGTATTGCCAGCCGGGCTAAATGGGGCGAGCATGGTTGACATTTCATATATGGCGCATTATCGAGTATGGTCGATATGACGATTACGATGCTTGTCGTCTATTGCAAACAATGGAAGAATCGCAGGCCGTAGATAGCGTATCACGCAGGTAGCTCCCGGACGGAGGGTGAGGTGCATTTGCAATTTGAACAATATAGAACTATAATCAAATATATATAGATACAGATATATAGATAGATATATAGAGATATATATAGATATAGAGAGATAGATAGAGAGAGAGATAGATATATAGAGAGATAGAGATAGATATAGAGAGCGAGATAGATATATTTATATATATACATGTTTTTTATAAATAGGGAGGGGAGAGTCTCTAGGTATCTATCTAGGAGATCTCTATCTCTCTCTCTAGAGAGAGAGATCTCTCTAGAGAGATCTCTCTCTCTCTAGAGATCTAGAGAGAGATAGATCTCTCTCTCTCTCTAGAGATATATATCTATATCTATATCTCTATATATATATATATATCTCTCTCTCTCTCTCTCTCTATATATCTCTCTCTATATATATCTATCTCTATATATCTATATCTCCCTTCAGTGCCATGACTGGTGTTCTTCGCTCGTGCCCAGTGGTTTATTTATGTCAGCTGTCATATTTATAGTTACATTTAAAACAGTTTGAAACAATTACATTATGCGTCAACATATTACAAAAATGTACTGGGCGTATCCCGCGGCCAGGGGCTTGAGGAACTTACCTAGTGTGATTGTATAGTTATGAACATTGTCTTTAAATCTTTGAGGCGACATAAGCGATTTGCAAATCATATTCAAAACGGTGGTAAATAAGCCTAGTCATCCTGATTAAGACTATTGGAAAGGATCACGACTTGATATCCAAATGTTAATTGTTAAAATATGTTTTTAATATGCGTCACCTTTTAAATGTCAATTTACTTAGTGTGCTAATGTGCTAATATTCGACTCACATGCACCCTTTTTAAATGTCATTTACTTAGTGTGCTAATGTTTGGTAATGTGATTGATGTACCATTTGCAACTGTTAAATATACCATTAGCCTACTAGTTCTCACATTGACAATTAAACCGCCTGTTCCCAAAGGTTACTTAATCTTGCCTTTTCTGCAGAAGTGCATTTAGCCTGCTTTTTCCTAGATGTGCAATCAGCCGCTAATCCAATAAAGTACCGTTAGCTCGCCAATTGCCAGACAATCCGCAATCCCACTGGTCGTCCCTAGTCCAATACGAAATTCTGTGTCCGCATGCACGTTATTGGTTTGATTCCATATCAAAATACGCGGTGCAGGTGTAAATGCATGCCGATATTCACGTTAGGAGTCTTATTCAAGGTTGACGCACAGATAATGGGTCAAATTCTTATGCTTGCGACGAGGAGAGGAGTTCTGTTGGTCTCCAACATACCGTGCACAGTTATGCGTAGGTCGGTAAAAGTCTACTATTAAATGTTTCTATTAGTAGGACATTGTGGAAGAATTGTTGATATGCGTCTAAAGCGATATTCGTCGTTGGTTACACCAGACAGTTTCGTACAATGACTAAATATAGAGGGATGTATAAAACTAATCTCCTTATAAAGGTCGAGAGCGTGCGGTTTCAATGGAAAAACCGATCATATTGTGCTGTGATAAACATGTTGTCACTCGACAAGAGCCGGGAATTTCATGCTTGATGGACCTCTTACTCGACTATACCCTGGGGCAACCCAACGCAACACGTGCTGACAAAAATGATACCACCAGCAACAAATTGCAACCTCAATTGCGCACATAAGCTTTATTGGAGAAGAATAAAAGTTCAATGAGCGTTCATTGCGTGCAGAGCCAAGCCAACCTGTATACGGCTGCTCAAAATTCCTGCCTGTTAATGGACGAGTTAAATATTTCGTTTGCCTACGAAAGAGACACAGTAGATCACGATGATTTTAGGATGTGAGCGGTAATTAGCGAAATGAAGGCCATAACGACCACCCATCCTCCCGGTTCTGTCAAAGTGATCCATTAATTTACTTTGAGCCATTGTTAGAAAGGCATGAGGCACGATGTTTATGGATACAAATACAGCATCTGGGATTGAGAGTATAATCAGCGTATTGCAATTTTCGTTTAGATTAGCATTCATCTTTTTTTATGATTTAGAGAAGTACACACATTATGGAATGACGCCCTCTAATCTTAATCCAACCCGATGGTATATTGAGGCATCTTCTATGAGGCGTATGTCACATAATCAATTCTTTCTGAAGACTTCAAGCAAGCATTAGGACGCCAATTGCCATTTCATATGAGTTCCAAAGCGGTATAAGGCTAGGCGAGTAACACAAGTCGCCCTGCACACTCACATCCCTCGCCCCCGACTTCAGACTCTTTATGATATGATGTTCGTCATCGACTCTTTTCATGAGTTTGTATCATAGACGGCATGAGTAGATTATGATCAATGCTGGTCGCACAAAGGCGATTAACCGCCCTGCGACGGGGTCGTTCTAGGCGCCTGAGTGTATTGGTTACTACTTTAACATGCTCATACGGTAAAAATATACGTCTACAGGATACATGAGAATATTGGACACATTGTTTCACGGTGGTAGAGGTATTTGTAAACCGGCATATATTATGACAGACACACTTTGACATATGTACACAGTAATAGACGATGGACGTACATGAAAATAGATATAAACGAAGATGCGCATATGCATATATGAATGGAGCTAGACTACAGGTTTAAAGCCCCACATGCTGACGTCACTAGTCGTATCTGACACCTGCTGTAGATTAAGAAGAACATGACACCGTATGTGGGTGATGCTGCGAGCTCATACCACAATATGCTGATGGCGTACGTGACACCATCTGATAAAATAAACGATGAATGTTACATCATTAGTGATAACACACTTCATAAATAATGTAAGCGTACATAACAAACGTCATGGAGCTAGAATGATCAATAAAAGGTTGAGTATTGGATCGGAGGATTGCCTTTTTGACTGAATGCACAGCATATATTTCTGGTTAATTAAACGCAGTGATGTGATATTGTTAAGATCCCTGTACACAGAAAGAAACAAAAAAGACGTGCAATGAAATTCAAAAGCATGTGCGTGACATAGCCTCATTAGTGTAACGCAACGTCTCTTGCCGTGGTAAATACCCTGCCTCTTTTTTCGAAAACCAAAGTTGATTTGAGCAGTGCAGTATTGGCAATAATTCCACCTACAGCGTGCTGTTCAGTTGGTATACCAGAAAGCATAGTCACATGGTACATTTAAGTAGATCAACTACCTTGTTTGTCGTGTGTTCTCTACTTGATAAGCTACGTGTCATCTTAAATGAGTCATTTGCCTATGACATCACTTAATGCACAAAGTTTGTAGCTATTACCAAGTTATTTGCGAGGGGGAAGGGTATCTCGTTATTGTAGAAAAAATCACGTGAGGCAATATATAATGTGAATAAGCAAAATAAACACAATTATAGCGAGATTAGTCTATCACTTGTAGTTTTATGTATCATCTTGCATTACTTGCCTTGACACACCCAGGTGGAATTCAAATGGAGCTTCTAGTATGACGGCAAGTGTTGAACATTCATCATGATAAAGTATCTACACATATCATTCAACACATATCGACAAAACATGCTGTATGAATGCCACACTCCCAATCGCCGAAAAAATCCGTTTCAATACTGCAATGGAATCGTAATGTTTCTAGTGAGCGGTGGGGAGGATCGATGAAGAATTTAGCAGCGAAAAATAAGCTACCATAAATCACTGCTTAACCTCCCATACTTATTTGTTCCCCAGAACAATCGGCCATTTAAACCGTGATGCTGAGGTTAAAACATAATATCTTTCTTTTCAATTATGTAACACATATCAATGACTTTCGTCAGATACTCAAGCTTCCGTTATCAAATATTGACTGGAAAACAAACGTCTGAATTGCAATTTTGCTTAGCTAAGGGACAACCCCTACGTTATACTCAGTGACAATTACCCTTTGAACATGTTGCAATATATTTGATGTATTCACCTGGGTTTTTTGTCTTTCGACCCACCAACCCAAAAGAGAATCACCTGTCCGTGTGTGACAAACATTCTATCGCGCAAAACATCTCAATGCTTCGTCCAGTAATGCAGACTTGTTGTCTTAGTGGGACTTATAGCTTTGACATTCTGGCTGTGATGTGAAATGGGCTAATAAACACCCCCGTCGTTTTGTTTAATTGCTACAATGTTTATGTGTATGCAAATAAAATAAAATAAATTTGTGAGCAGATTAAACGCAACATACCTTCCCTTTGTCAGAGAACAATTAAAAGATGATTCAAATCCCCAGTCGCTTGTAAAGCTTACATAACGTGACGTAAATCCTTCTGATAAAGCACCGCATTTATAGTATCTCCAGAGTTATTAACGCGCTGTTTACAGCAGCGTGTGCACATAAGAATGAACAAATGCGACGATGATGAGCGGCTGGCACCATGGCACAATGTTGCTATAAATAATAGTGACAGCATAGAGGACCGCTAGCCCGCAATTGATGACAATGATATCCTATAAAAGTGGCGTTAAACGACTCCGGGTTCTCTCTTCAGTACGCTTAATGACGTGTCGATCAATGAGCAGCGACGGCGTCCCAGCGCCATGTCATGCCTCATCTGTCTTTGTCGCTTTATCGTTTTCACCCGCTACATGAGGAACGTAACTATTTTGCTAAGGATCCGCCAATTCATCCCATCGTTGTTACAGGAAATGAAAAATCGCGTTTAAGCAACCGAATGAAGCTATATGATTAACAACTGTCTTTGATTAATCATGCCATAAACACCTGTCAGCACGGATTTGCCACAATCACGGCGAGCAGCTCCAACGCATGTCCCACACACCCACTCGCTGATAACACAGGCTATAATTGTCATGCTATTGACTGCTCAAATTATCCTTTCAGATTCATAAAATTGAAAGGAACTACCTTCCCCAAGGAATGCTTTTCTAATGTCTTGTCTCCTCTGGAATTTGATTAGTACTTGTGAACGGTATTAATTCTGAAATGCATCATTGAGACAATGTGGCTTCACGACAGACAGTGCTCCTACGTGTTGAGAAACACCTATAGCCACCCCTAAGTATCTTGCTGAGGAACACAGCCAAAATAGAGCTCTATTATTGAACGCATCTTAATGTTGATATACAGATTTCTGTTTTATTTCATGGCGATTGTACACGTCACCGATGAATAATGACAAGGAGCTAGAGCCCATCAAATATTTCCAGATTACAAATCACCTCCATTTGTATTCCTTGACACTAGGTTCATCATGAGCTTAACTAATAATAAATATGAACAATCATAGCTGACCCTGAAACAGCCAGCAAGTAATACATATTACAAAGATTATACCATCGCGTGTTCTTGATGCTGATCCAGACATAGAAGGACAGTTGATCCCTTTAAACAACGATGTACTGTAACAGGTTGGAACTGATTAGCAGTCAATCTTCAGCCAATAGCCACACTAGCTATATAGTTATATTGTGGTTATTCAACAAATGCATCAGGGTATTTTTGCACACTCAATTAAAACGAACAAGCTGCCTTGATTGAGGTTTGGATAGTTGATGCTGTTCTTTATTGTGTGTTCGTGAAAGCACATGGTGATGTCGTTGAAGATGGGCGTCACAACACAACTATGCACTTATGTTGCAGTTTACAATCATTGCAGGTCAGAATTTATAGAATACTACGTTACCAGTTCTATCAATGTAATTGTTAACAAACATATGGCTGTTAGTCTCTTCGTTCAAATGCTAACATTTCCTTTTTTTCCATTCAAGAAATATTAAGAGTAATCGATAAAGCTGTTGCAATTTACATGTTGTAAATGGTTAGTGATATATAGAACTGAACCACATTACTGGTTTTCCAGTCGCATTTGTCACATAATCATTTTTGTTACTGGGAGCATGTGTGTGCAGCAAAGAGGCATTCTTATTTGGCTATTGTAGCATTGTCACTTAATTCATTTGAGTGGCCAATGCAGGAACTCAACCCATTAGCTTAGCGAGAATAGCCTATCTTAAGCTGTCTTTACAAATTATTCATAGAAAGGTGAAAATGCTTCGTCAACTCCACGCAGTCACGCATTGTTGGTAATGCATTTATTTAACAGTTATTTGCTTCTGGTCAGTATGTAACTTTCTAGGGCGTCACACTGAGCCGCTTCATAAGGAATAAGAGATGGATAAGTGCTTCTTATTGCCAGTAAAATCTCCGACTAAGTGTTGCAATATCAGGTTTTGATAGGTGTTCGTGGACATTGTCCGTGGTAATGGCAGATATGATGACTGCTAATTGTCGTTGGTGGCGAGTAGTCTGCCAAATAAATGTTTTCGTATGTTGTTGTATATTGCCGTAAATGTAACCGTAGATGGTCAGAGTCTGACTGAAATCACTACAATACGTCACACCAAGCAATATTGGATAGAATTGGCAATGGTAATCAAAACTTTATTGCCTAATATGAATTGTTAGTTTTTAATGCCTCGGTGACGTTGTTATGTACTCTGTCATGTCAAGGGTATAACGATCTAATGTGCTGATAGTGTTCCAATATGGATACCTTATTGTGACTGACAAACAACTAGACGCAGATATAGCAGCTCTATTCTTTGCAATACAACAACTCGTGTCCATAGGCGCTCATCCCTGGAGCATGATCACGACTAAGTGCTATATTTACATGGAACAGTTCCCCATTACATACACGGTCCCATTGTTGTTGTAATTGACGTAAAGCCCCAATATTGTAATTACCATTACCTATACACGTCATATGTCATTGAATTTATAAACGAATTGATTCAGCGTAAACAAACAACAGTGGTTTCTAAGACGAGGCAGAAGTCATTGAAATCATAAGAAACGTAATGCCAACAGCGTTGGTAGACGCGTTAACCAACACTGAGTAAAGTTTCCATGAGTTTCATCCCATCTTTCAGGTGTCAGAGAAAAGTCGGGATATCCGAGGCAATTGCATCCTAAGCGGCTTGTATAATCGATATAATTCATTACAAGTGTTTATTCCTGTAAACGGTTCACACAGGAGGTTAATATTATTTTAAGTGGATACACAATAGCAAATGATCTCTCCTCACTGAGGGTTGTTATGTTGAAGATGGATGCACTTCTTGACACACATTGGATACACACAACCGCCCTAAAGACACTCAACCCATCAGACCAAGGTGAAGAACTAGTCAACAAAAGGGACCCACAATACGAGGAGAAGCGAATCTTCCCGAGCCTGAGGCACGATCAGGATTTTGGAAAAGGTGCTGTACTTCTTGTAATGCCCAATAATATATACCTAAGTACCACCAAGGAAGATCACCGTAGGTAAATGTTTCTGCCTACTAGCCCCATTATACACAATAAGACTGCCATACTGAGAATACTATAGGCATGTACAATTACCTTTCCAGAAACCAGATATACCACAACCCATACGTGTACATTCAGCTAGCAAGACGCAGATGGGAAACAAGTATGCCAGTCACCGAATGTAAAATCAGCCCTCCGCGCCCCTGGACGATCTATCAACCAGAGCTTATGGAAGATAACAGCAGGTTTCAGGCAAAATAGCAGGTGCATTTTAAACAGTATTCAGGATCAAGCGGCGGGATGGAGAGGAAATGTAATTACTAAGATTCAATTCATGGAAGGCAACAACAGCGTGGATAGGAGTTGGACCTTCGTAGGTATCAGCAGCATATATATTTACTTGCACCCTACCAGGCTTTTAATTGAAAAGCCTTTGTTTAGCCCTGCGAGAAAATGCTCCTTGTATTTAAAGTAGAACTGGAGGGCATGCAGCAAGTAGACGTTTACGAAGATATAAATCATAAATTTCTGATCGCATTAATTCGTGCTATGGGTGATTGCGAATAGAGTGAAAATAGTTGAAATGTAACCCTGTATCTGTGATTACTCGGTTGAAATCCTAAAGAAATGCTGGTCTAATTACACGATGTTATCGCTTATTGTATCAAAAGGCATCATATTATACAGAAGGGCATATCAAATATCGCTGTTACACAAACTTGTTGTAAGAATGTCAATATATTCAAACAAATAATCAACCTGACCCATAGAAAATCGAATCGAGTGGTAGCAGCCCTTCGTTTTGCTTATTTACATATTCGGTCTGCATTATGAAATGTCAGCCAAATTAGTTCAGGTGAGGTTAATAGTATGAAGCATGTTGGACTGTGATGTATTGCAGATGACTGTGCTTTCTTTTGATAATCAAGCAGGATCAAACAGTATACCTAGGGTAACAATCCGTGCCCGTTAGTTCACCTACTATTCGAGCGTTGCGTGATAGACCATGGCATTTGAGAAGATAACTCTCTTCTAATCACATCGGAAGAAATCAGCGAATGCGCAGAATAATATATTGGTAACAAGAATTATCTGGGAACACCAATAACGAGGGTAAAGTGACGTGAGTTTTAGGGTGCTGATTGACGACAGTGTCTGCTGGTCATATCACTTTCTTATATTTATATTTTTATAAGACTTTAATCCAAAACAATTACAATTAAAGAGAAACCAAAGCCTCTGCGGAAACCAATTGTTCGGATGTTTGCTTTACATACTTATACATTATTTGCAGTAGAAGATCACGAAATCAATAATACTGTTGAGATAAGTTCTGTAGTGCCGTTGTTCTGCTGGCTGACCATCATTACAAAGTGAATGCACACCACAGGGTGATGGTAATCCAGTATTTGGGAGACAAATTGTTACAGATTCAAGATCAGAGGGCCATATTTAAATAGCAATAGTTTAGCATCACACATCAGCTGCACAAACTGAATCATAAAGAAGGTTGGGTTAGTAGCGCTCAATATTACAACTATTAGATTTGCATTAAAAAGGAGCAATGCATATTGCAAATCATTGTTTTCATTGGTCTAACATCACTAAACAAGCCGCGTACACTATGTATAAAAGATGTGCATACTAACAACTTAAGGGTCAATGGCCAATAAATAGTGGACATAGCTGCATTGATATACCGTTGTTAAAGAAGGTTTTTGACTGATTCAATTTCCACACAACTTTTTATTGGTCATAATTTACCCATATTACAAGTTGAAGATACACCTAAGTAACGTTGCTAGGGAATTAACATGAACAACAGGTGGACGATGAACTTACATGGGAACATACGAGTACAAAGAGTGTCTCACTAGGGCCTAATCACAAGAAACAATTCGAATATTTTCACCAAGTCAAGTTGCCGTCATAAAGGTCTCGGAAAGATGCAGAATGCCTGCAAAAGAGGGACACCGTAACACCTCCAAAACCACGACTGGCCATGTTGACAAAACAGCAAATATTTTGAAATACAAATCCGCCTTTCTCCCGTTGTCAAAGACGCTGAAATATGCCACCAGAGAATCAGTCTTAGTATCAGATATCATTCTATAATAATGCATGGTGTCTAATGCATAAACTTATGTGCCATTGTCGGATTGTGTTGGCAGCAGTAAAATAAATGCTTTTGGAACAATTCTCTTAATGGATAACTCATCATATATAATGCAAAAGGATTCATACACGAATTGATGAAGCTTAGAAAAAACAAATGGTTTTAAAGACGGCAGATATGACGCGGAAACCAACACACAAGGAAGATCAGGATGAAGGAAAGGTCCAGTTGGAATCGCCCAACCACTACCAAATATTACACCAATAAATACAAGAGGGAAGCCATCCCATATCGCTCTTTAAACTTGTTTGTAATACACGTTATATTGGATGAAGGCAAAAAAGATTTATTTACTATGAACATATACAAACACGCCATGTAACGCAAATGTGCAGCTTGATATGATTTGTAAAACAGATGAACTACTAATTATACAGATATGCATCTGACAGCCGTCCATTTATGTACATAGGAAACCAGACAATGCTGAACATGTATAATTAATTGGGGGTCGAATGCAAAATTTACAATGTGGCTCAGGAGAGATGCTGAGCTCTTGGTTACACTATATATGGCCTAACAAGCTATTACTTACAGACGTGCGTTAATAAATGGTTGTACAAGACATTAATTGCGTAGTTTAAATCTGTTTAAAACATGTGGGGTGCTGAAGCCACAGCACGGAATGATTATTTAAGCAAAGCCATAAACGCAGTATCTTTCAGTTTAATCAAATGAACTCCATTAGTAAGCAATACAATCGATAGTATTAGATAACTGAATGCCATGCAGCTTTCTAGTAATACTAGCCAATTTTGCAAATAACAAGCATTGAATTGGGAGAAATATTTACAAATATATACCTTAACCGAATGTCTATTATGCAAACCATCAGGTGCAATGTACCATCAACAGCACCTTCAAACGAGTTAATTATAAATTTTCAGGACCAGTATAACTGACGAACACTCATAAAATAAAGAAATATTTTTCGCGCTAACTTTTCCAACGTAAGAGATGTACTGATGCATACATTATATTTGCTTTGGTTCCGATAACACCTGCTTCCCAAGGACCTTATATTTCTACCATGCGATCATTCAGACGACAGTATCTTGGTACAAAGACGTGCGTCAGGGCTCCGCGCATTCGGACAAACGTCGGAACCGCGTCTGTTGACAAGTAGCAGGTAACAGAAGAGTCAGTTACGGTCACACTTACGGCAGTACACAACGCATTGTGAAGTGTGCATATCATCCGGCAATCAAGAACATTTTCAGTGGGGAACGACGTTTGTGTTACAACTAGTTGATCCCTAATCACGCTCGACTTGATGAAGTATGATTTGCAATCTGCAGGCCAGAGGATCACAACAACTATTTAGGTGCGAAGAGCAATGATAGGGTCAATATTGAAAAAATGTATCTTCCAAACGCATTTGTCCCAAAAGCAGAGGTCTTCCTTTAATCTGTTGTAGTGACCTTAGTTTCCGACTAATACCTTGATATGAGCATATATCAGCCTTGGTAATGTTGACCCATGGTAGAGTTGAAAAAGAAGTTGGCCCCCCAGCACACAGCGGTTGGGTTTCAGGAATTCTGGAGCGTATTGCCGTCCAACCCTCTTGAAAGATCCACGCCAGGGCGCAATCACAATACATAGGGTTGTCTGTTAAATCGAATGTCGCCGATTGTAGGAAATCGGGAGGCTGAAAACGCAAGTTTAGAATTAAGTCTTGGTTAACTTGACTGATGTGTCGTTCAATATCATTTACAAACCATCAAGCTTGACTCTTTCCATTACCTCCTCTATAACGGTGATTCGGTTGGAACTCAGATTGAAGAAAGTCAGTTCCACCAGCTGCTTTATGTGCGCATGTTCTACCATGGTGATCTCATTGCTGCCTAGATTCAACGAAGTCAATGTCGATCCTACACAGTCTAGATTGGGTATGATCCTCAAAATGTTATAAGATAGGTCAAGTTGTCTGACTATGGTCCCCTTGACTGCACTACATGGAAACATCTCAATTCTGTTTGAGTTTATAAGGACATATTCAAGACGTAAGAAATTCGTCCATGCATCATGAGGTATGTTTGAGATGATGTTGTGGTCTAACCATACCCAGCGTAGAGTGTTATTCAAACAAGAAAGATTGATCAGTGAATAAAACGCATTACGACCCAGATTAATCATTTCAACTGGACTCGGCGAAGGACATGCGAGAACAGATAAATTATTAGATGGCAAATGCAAATATTTCAACGATGAATAATTCGAGAAGTTTGCATGCGATATGACGTTGCCTCCCAGCATCAAATAAGATATGCTTTGTTTGACACTGATCAATGTTTTGATGTTTTGTATGTTAGTGCGCAAAAGAACCAGGAATGATAAATTAGGGAGTCTAAGTGAGCCAGTAATATTTCCTCCGATGGGGTTGTCACTTAGGTCAAGTGACTCTAGCTTTTGGTAACATGAATTAATCAAATCAAAGTTGAGATAACTAAGTGAATTTTGATTCATTAAGAGTGTCTTCAACATTGGTAGGACTATACAAGGGACATGTGACATTTTATTGTGGCTGAGGTTTATGTAAATTAACTTGGTACCGGCAAATGCATTGTCTGATACATGTTTCAATTCGCTGAATCTCAAAGAAATCTTCGTTAGTAATGGATAACGTGCAAAAGACTGGTTTTGTAATAAGGCGATGAGGTTATGGTCTAGGTATATTTCTGTGACATTAACTGGCATATCAGGTAATTTGACTAGATTTTTGGATGATCTGTAGACCTCCGAGATGCCAGTCACAAGCTCTCCATAGAAGACGAGAAGGAACTGAACGATGTTCTGGAGCAGCATAATTGTGTTCAGCTGCAACATACAAACTTACGTTATGTACGAGATATTAAATTAGAATTAAATTCCATGAAAATGAAATACATAGTGAAACACGCGACTTGCGACTGAAGGGGCTGTGTATTGAAACACAACTACTGATTATCAGTTGATCTTTTATCTTTATTTGTTTATTTCGAACGGACATCATCTAGTAATCAATCCATCAGTTATCAGCAACAATATTGTAGAGACTCTAACGGCTTCTGTTAATGACAAAATCAGCCAGCACGTTTGATGGACTGTCTGACAACTAATAAGGGGTTGATAAATTTGATAAGCTTCCGTATTATAATTTGATTGGACCTTCCGTCATTTGGCCATGACACAAGCCATCAAGACACTTACTGAACACATTTCCACACTTCTACCATTCAGACTTTATGCAAACCCACCGCACATCTATTGGACACCAACATAGATACAGATACTTTTTAGACTTATAAAGGAGTAGATTTGCTGTGTAGAAAAAGCAATAACTTGCATTTATTATATCATTCGAATGTCTCAAATGGACCACCAACACGTCGGTAAAAATAATCGATTAATCGCCTGTTCTTTAAAGTTCATGCTGATTCATTAACTTAATAGGTATGTGTAAGGGTCCTTGCGTGACTGCTATCATATGATACAACACCAGGTCTGATCCAGTTACATAATGCACTAGCGTTTTATGTTCCGATAGCTTTAGGAGGCGTCTATTTGTCTTTATGCAGACGTGACGCACTGTGGCATCCGTATATTCATTAATTGAATACCCATCACGCAGCAGCTATACCTTGGAAGTACCGATATGGTGTTTTAGCTGCATTGACTCTTGTATGCTGAAACATGAATTAATATGCTCTTGTACGTGTTAGGATCTAGATAACTTACAGTTAGTTAAATTGACAACCGAGTTGGTTGAATTGGCAAAGCGAATGAATGATGATCATAACGCAGGGGATTAAGAATGAGTCACAAAGGGATGTTTGTCTAGGCCATCGAGGTACGCACCATAACAGCTCACACAAGTATTTTGTAATTCAGGACATTCCGCGTTATGTCGAAGTAACCAAGGTATCCCAAAAGTCAAGACTTAAGTGAAGGAATCTCAAGTGGGAGAAACTTCGGCTCTTAGTTCGTAGCCCGTTGGGGGACCATCTTTTAAACCAGCACTCAATTATAGATATTTGAACGATAGTTGCAATCACAGCGTGGCAATGTGCATATATAAAATAATGATCGATCACGGGTATCTAAAAATTATCGACACAATGTCTCTTGCTCCATAAGTCTTGGTAGAGGAGTATTCGCCGAATGAAAACGCACTCTTTTATGACAGTATAAGACCAATGCAGTGAAGTGCTATATGTAAGGAGAAAGTCTATATAATTGTATGGGCAGTTGCATATAATATTTATGTTAAAATACCGTAAAAAACCAATTCTCTTCGAACAGTTACTTTGCTTTTAAAAATAACCATGACAACAGCGTAATGGTGCGCTAATCTCTGTCGTTTGAATGAAGTGCATATCGCTTCCTCAAAATGTATCAGCCATGTCTTCCTGAGAAGGGTGTTGGACAAATCAGATGGACTGCGGCGCTGTATCAGTATAAACATAACATGCTCATGATGCACAAGCCGGGGAATATTTGTAACAAGTGTGCAGTGTGCATGCTCATATGGCGAGCTAAGCTTATCCTAAAATTAATATTATGATGACATATCTCAGTCAGGTGACGAGTAGCTAAGGTCATGATTGTGCCAAGGTTTTTACGTTATTTGTCAGAGCATCGACCAATATTTAGTCATTTACACTGTGAACGTCATCGCATCCAAATGAGGCGACTTGTGGAAATCACTAAAGTCTATTGGTTAGTGATTGCCATAATATGATTGCCCATCAAGTAACATGCGACAAGGACATAAATTATCGGCTCAAATATGCCCACTGCCGTCTTCCACTTCGTGGAATGCAAATGGCATCATTTGGCATATGGGCTGCTTCAGGTTAGGTGGCATCGACCGGTTGCATGGTCCTTGTGTCCACGAACGGTCTCCGTGTTTAATCAGAGTTATCGTATTGCAATTGTCCATGGCATTTGTGAGGTGTTTAATCTTTGCTCAAATATAGTGCAATAATTGATCACGGTGTTCTGTGTATTGACAATCAATTAAAGTGTATTCGTAAGTAGCAACCTATTACGACGTCGCATCCTGGTGCCTGCACTACGCACTGTTTAGATTGATGTAGCATTTATGTATCACACAACTCGACAAATAGCTTCAAAAATTTGTAACCCTCTTTAAGGCAATAGTTATTGTAAATATGCGAGCTTAAGCATAATGTAACCAGTTAGTAGATTTGTTGGTAAACAAGCGTGCGTTGCGCATTTGACTAACAGCCAATGACTGTCCATTGATGTCAGTGTCACTCGTCGCTTGTTGTGGACTCTCCAGGGGTAGTCTGCCGTTACGATTGCATTCTTACTCTACATCAAGACATGTGGGTTCAGCCTTAGCATGCAACACGCAACATGTTGTTTATAGTTTGCTTAGCGTCTGGAAAACAGTAAGCCAGTAAGCCTATTACATATTATATATAAATGCAGTCTAAGCTGGTCATCAACGTTAATCATGTTGAGAGGATGCATACAACATTGACAAGTTTCAAGCATGTATTAAGGCTTCTACGTATTATGGCAAAATCCAACACGAACACATTCTCTCATCATTGCCTATCTCGATTTGTAAGTAATCAAATATTTCTAGTTGCCCCTATTCTATTATTTGGGAATAGCAAAACCGCTAATATCCAGATATCATTCAGCCAAATAAATACTAGCAACATATGTGTTAAGTATGCAACCATATTTTAACAGAATGCAGTGACGAAAACCATACCACTGAGAGTCAATCAATGTGTTTCGTCACCAGAGAACATGGTATTGTCTTATCGACAGAGAATAGGGGCATTGACATCCGAATATTTTATTTGGCAATGGCTTATTATGCGGGGAATGTCACCTTTTATATCCTTTACTTTATGCAAGTGGCAGATTTAATGTCAATGTACTTAATCTAAAGATTGTTTTATCATAGCAGCATCGTCCAGTGTAAATGGTATAATATCACCACTTGCAAAGGGAACGTTCCCTTGGTTAATATGACGTCTCAAATCCAACGCGCAAACTAGCACACATATTGTAGCCAAGTAACGCACCTCACACACAAGACGTGGGCGCAATGTTCTGCAGTATTCGACACAAGTGGATAATTACTGCGGGCAACACAATGTTATCTTCCAACGTTGGGCACAAGGTGTAATGCGTCGCCCACAATACTGGATTAAATATATTTTGCCAATGAATAAAATATTCCCATTACATTTCTGGCTACAGAAGTAAATACATGGTTCTAATACTCAAGGCACGTGGACGGGCTCACTTTATTAGAAGTCTTGTATTATGAAGCATATAGTATTTACTTCTTAATCTGTGTGTGTCGGCCTTTGCAGATAAAATCAATCGTGCAGCTTGATAAGATAACGGAAAACAGTGTTATGGCATGGGAAATCTTGTATATCGGGACAGATTCAACATACTAAATTTTATTGACAGTAATAACCAGCAAGGAAGAGACGTGTTAAATGGAATAATTGCTATTCTTGATTTAAATCGTAGCAGAAATACATTGCTCCTTATACTTTAGTTGTCAAATTTAAAACACTGTAAAATTGAACCTATTCTTTATAAGAACTCAACGTATCCCAAAAGTCATAGCGTGCTTAGGTTTGCTTACAAATAAATATACAAGGTTTTATAAATAATGTATGATCATATGTTACCTTAGCAAGGTAGGGGACGTGCGAACAAAGCTTTAAGCTTCTTACGTTTTTAGCGAATAGACGACTGACCGTTTAACCAGCCCATTGATCTACTGATATTCTGGGTGACTTCCATGAATTCGCGAAGCTAAACGTACTACAACTGCTATTGTCGTAAACCAGGAGCCCATGGAGTTTTGTTTAGCATTGCAAGTACAAAAGGTTTGAGGCATGCAACATGTTGATTAGGGTCAATGTACAATCAAATGGCCATTCTTAAGTTTCCACGCCTGTACCAACTCTAGGGGGAGCCACTCAAAATATCCCAAATTTAGATTTAATTAGCATAACTGAGTACATGTATGAAACCAATGATAAAATGTTCATTTTTAGGTTGTAAATGAAGATCCATCTTTCTTAACCTGCAACTCCTGTACTTAATCCATTTAAGAAAGCCACTAATTAGCGCTAATTAGCAATTTAATTAGCATAATTGAGTACATCAACGAAACCTTCGCTAATGGATTTGGTAGGTTTACCCAACTAAGAAAAGTGGATTCTTAAGTGCCAAAACCTGTACCGTGACCCCTTAAGAAGTCTTTAGATCCCCATCTGTACATTGTAAATCTATGGATATGAAGCATACTTGTAGGCCTACATGTGGCTTCATTATAAATCAGAACTTTGCAGGGGCTAGTACAAGCAGCTTTTATCCCTTTGTATTACTCATCGCATTCTTAATAAAGGAAAAACCTGTGATTAGTTAACAGGGTGGTAACTGAAACCAAAGCCTACAGATTATCTCATGACCTACTTAAATGCATCCTGACCCCCAGACCTCTCACGGTTCATGCCTACGTTACTCCCGTTCAAGCCCTGGCTATTCCCGAACCATTCAGTGAACTAATCCCAGAAATGAGTGCAGTATATATAAATAACAAATGGAGAAGTACCATGGATGGAATAGCTACAAACATCGATGCTTCCTTGTATAACACTGTCAGGTCTAAAAATAACAACCTATCAGTTACACGATGATGACTCTACTACGGCCATCGCAACATTGTTTATCTTGAGGTGCCCTCCCCTTGTAAGTACAACTCTGATATTTATGCAGTAATTGAGCGATGAGCGCTCTGATTGGACACATTTAGTATCCCCGGCTGTCAGTTCACCGATTGGCGTGGGATTGGCCAGGGCTGAAACTGGAGTAACAGAGGCATGAACAGTGAGAGGACTGGGGGCCAGGATGACTTAAATGTAGCATAATTATGAATCCATACTGTATTGGAGCCAGTGCCAGCTAAAGATAAACATTGGAAATGTGTGGTCAGTGCACCTGGATGGTTTATGTGGAGAACACTTGTGTCCTATGAAACTGTGTCCGCAATTTTCTTGCCAAATTTCCTTGATAGATAACGATGAAGACTTCCAACTCCATTTGTGATTTTAAACAGTTGTGAAAGGTGAGTACATAATGTGTAATATTTCATCAAGGCCTAATGTCTCTCATTTGAGGCCCCTTACTCTTCCCCCTGTCCCGTGGAATGACTACATGCAGGGGCCAATTAACAGGCATGCAAGAAGTTAAGCTTCATGTAAAGGAGCATCCCTGAAATGGGACATGAAAAACTAATAATTTCATTACCAGGAAACTGCATTTATGAGGCCGTAATTCAGTTTTATACCTCATACTGTGACAACTGCCTTGTGGTCTTGCCGCCATCCTCTACACACTGATGCAGGGGTAGCTATGTATGTTGGCCCTGTAGCCAGCTGTTACTCAATTGTACTGCCTGTCACCCTTTAAAACATACAGGTCTCGTCCCCGAGTCCCAAGTTTGTAGCAGTTGGACCTGCACGATTTTACAGTACCAAAAGACTAATGAATGCGTGGCATCAATTTCAGGGTCCTCAACATGGAGAACGCTACTGATCCTGAATGGCTTCCCAGAACTCCTACACCAGAAACCACACGTTCTGACACAACAACGAATCATCCACGACGTTGTATCCTATGTAAGCCTCAGCAGAACCCTGCCAAGCGGATTCGCTGTGACGTTTTAGCATTTGGTGAGCAACAGTGGGCAAAGGTACAAGACGTTAAAGTAATCCGAGGTAACAAACGAAACTTTGAGACTTCAGTGTACCATGGTGTTATTGTTAATCTGCCTGAGCAACCTGGAGAAACAGATGGCTATCATTCCATCTGCTACAAAAACTTCACAGCAGCTCCAACTACTAGTACTCCTTCAGATGACGCTGACACTGCTAAGAGCAGGATTCAGCATCCACGCTCTGCTTCAGTTGAAGAAAAGCCATCAACTTCAGGGATATTTCCACCAAGCTGTTTGTTTTGTGGAAACTCAAAGAAACGCAAGAAAGGTCTGCATGAAGTTGCTGGTGCTTGTGAAACACTCGAAGCTAGCCAAAGCATTCAGGAAGCGGCTTTGACTTTGAATGACTCAAAGATCCTGTCAAAAATTAGTGGTATCGATCTTGTTGCAAAAGAAGTGAAATATCATCATTCCTGTAAAAGTGCGTACCTGATGTCTGCTGCAAGAGCTAAAAATAGTGTCAAGGAAAGTGTTGACGCTTGTACAGATGTGCATGCCTGTCCATCCGCAATTCTTGACATTCAAGGATATGTAGAACAGTCCATCATAGTCAACCAAAGACCTGAACTTCTGACATCTGTATATGCTAGGTATTTGGACTTATGTGCAATCTCCTCAGAAACACCTCTCAGTACTGCTCAAAACCTCATGCGAAACTTGTCTAAAAGGTTTGGTAACAAGCTTAAGTTTCATTCTCCTTTTGGGAAAAAATTGGGATTGATCCTGTACAATTCTGAAACAGCTGACGATGCAGTACGTGTTGCCTATGACTATGCCTCTGATGATGAACGTATAGTAACCAAGGCAGCACTCATACTCCGAAAGCACATACTCAGTGTACCAAAGAAGGATTTGCCAGAAAATCCTTCTTTGGATGACCTAAAAGAAGGCGATGTAATTCCACCACCCCTGCTCTCAACGTTCTTCACCAGCTTGTATTGTGGGCAAAATCCAAAGAATTGCACACAGCAAGCAATGCGTCGGGTTAGGTCATCCTGTGATGATGCACTGTTCATTGCCAGAAGGGTACGGTCAAGCCTGCTAAGCAAGTGGCTCTGGGAGTTGCAATAAAATCTGTCACAGGTAGCAAAAAGGTTGTGCAGGTGTTAAATCGGTTTGGCCATTGCATAAATTACAACTGCCTGGAGGAGTTAGAAACTGAAACTGCTGAGCAACTACAAGAGAGACAGCTTGCCTGTCCAGATGGCACACTTAAAGGGCAACCTATGGGCCTTGCATTTGACAATTTCGACGAGCTGACTAACACCTTATCCGGGGCAGATACATTGCATGACACAATGGGTATTATGTATCAGAATATCCCAACTGCATCTGAAATAGCCCAACCTGTTGAAGCCAACACAGAATTACCGTCAGTACCAGGTAGCAGAAAGAACAGGAAGAGGTCGTTGGAGACGGAAGATGTACTCCTTGTTCCTTATAGGATGAAACCAAAAATGAATGTATTCAGCTACAAAAAGACAGATGTTTACAACCTTCAAGATGTCAGTGCAGCTGCTAAAAACTTAGATTTGGTCTGGATGATGAGCCATGCTCTTAATGTAGGCAAAATTCCAATGTGGGTCGGATTCAATGCCAGCAGGTACCAAGACAACTTACCAAAGCAAGAGGTCCGCTACATGCCGAACTTACGCCAGCCAATCACCAGTCTTGATGTGATTCAGGAAACCCTCACCACAGCCCAAAGATGTGCAAAGGAGTGTGAGCAACAGTTTGCAGTTGTATTAAATGCTGCAAAACCTGCAATGCAAATTCAGGCCACAGAAAAACCCAGATTCGATAACGTGTTTGTCATGCCTGGAACATTTCATATTGAGATGGCCTTCTTTAAGGCCATTGGGAAGATCATCTCAGATTCTGGAGGACCAGACATGCTCACAGACACAGATGTTCTTGCCCCTGGTTCATTGAATGGCTTTCTGTCTGGCAAGCATTTTAATCGGTGCAAACGGCTCCACCCAATATTGGCCCTTTCTTTTGAAATCCTGCATTTCAAGACATTTCTGAAGACATACGAAGAAAAAGACGAGCTTGAGGAACTCATGAACATTGCGAGTCATTCAGACACTGCACTTGAATCTGTGGGCGAATCAGATGTCTTTATCACTGCTTCTGCTGCCTATACCAAGTACTCGGACGAAACAAGATCTGGAGTACATGGCTGCACCGCCCAGTTCTGGATGATGTACATTGATTACATTCGTCTGTATCACACTCTAAAAAGGGCAACCAGAACCAATGATATTGACCTCTACATCTACTCATTGACACCCTTGATAGGCCTCTTCTTTGCCACAAAACCATGTAAACTACTCCCGTTGGCTGACGAAGTTCCAACTTGACTTAATGAATATCGATGATTCACACCCTGGACTTAGAAAGATCCTTGATGAAGGAACATTTACCATCCGCAGAACTGAACATGCTTTCAGCCGTGTGCCTGTGGATCTTACATTGGAACAGACGGTCAATGCTGATGCAGCATCTCGGCTCACTGGTATAACATCTGCCACAAACAGTTACTCTGCTCGTCTGCGCTGGATGATCACAAAATCTACTCGTGCCTCATTTACAAGTCTAGTGCAGGAGATGGCGGGATTGATTGAAAAGGACGATGTTGCAGCTGAGCTTCGACCTTCAAGAATTGAACGCGACATTTCAGACTTGAAGAAAGTCATGAAACACATACAAGATTCCTGCAACCCCTTTGAGATGGATAAAGAATCTGAATCAAAAGACAAACTCTTCAACATCAACACAGGGAAGGCCACCAGCCATGAGATCAGTGAAAGTCTGTTGAAAATACCAGAGACCGGTCAGGCACGACATTAAGATTTCCTGGACACCTGCATAGCTGACGCAAAGAGATTTGAAGAGAAGATAACCAAGGCAAAACTTAAGACCTTTACCAATGATAGTGCAAGAAACCATAAAGCAGAGGACGAACGAATAACAGAACTCAAGGGTACAAGAGATCTAATGGGCCGCCTCGTACTACTTGCAACGAAACGGAATCTGGACTTGCCTTTCATTTTTGAATTCCCACTCACTCCAGTCCCTTTGTCCATGTGTAGCACAGATGGGACAATGGCGAAAACAGACAAGAGCGCCCTCTTCAACCTGCTTTAGTCGAAGGTTCATGGAGATGCCAGTCCTGGATTGACCAGAGCCTGCATTATTGATGGCCAATTCCTCCTTCATACACTTCCTCCGAATCTACCAGCTACCTATGGAGGCCTCGCAAGAAGTATTTTAATCCAGACAGTTGCGTTGTGCAAAAAAGAAGTCCATCTTATCTTTGATGATTACCCTCAGCCATCCCTAAAAGACACAGAAAGAGGAAGGAGGGGCATAGATGAACGGGAGTTCGCCATTTCTGGTCCTGAACAAAAACGACCTAAGGACATGGAGAAAGCGCTGAAATCGAGATCATTCAAGACACAGCTTTCCAAGTTCCTGGCGAAGGAGTGGCAAAACAAGGCATATCGACCAATACTAGGTGACTGTCAGCTACATCTTAACATCCCAGGGGAGACCCATCATTATTATGTTGCCAACGGCATTCTCAGACACGATTCTGATGACGATTGCAGGAACAACCATGAAGAGGCTGACACCAAGATAGTTCTCCATGCCAAGGTAGTGGATGATGACAGAAAACAAGGAGCCATAGTCGTTCGGGCATCAGACACAGATATAGCAGTCATCTTGTTGTATCACTGCAACAAGTTCAAGTCGCCAATATGGATGGATGTTGGAACGTCATCCAAGAACAACCGGAGATACATTAGCATCACCAACATTCATGAAGTACTCGGACCTCAGATATGCGCTGCACTACCAGGATTCCATGCATTTACTGGGTGTGACTACACCAGCGCATTTGTTCGCAAAGGAAAGGTCAGACCATTGGCCAAGTTGGAAAAGAACAAGGAAGCCCAAAAGCTTTTACATAGCCTAGCAACAGACAAACAACAGAGTCTAAGAACCCAGATGACCCTTCAAACGTTCACCCACAACTATGTACGGAGCCAAGGAAAACACCAAGTTGACATTAAATGAACATAGGTACAAGATGTTTGAAAAAGGCTATGGACCAAAGTCCTTGTCAAAGAATCCATTGGAAAAGTTGAAAGGAATAAATGCTAGTGCCATTCCCCCTTGTGAGGCAGAGCTGAATGTGCATTTGAAACGAGCTGCATTTGTTGCACAAATGTGGGCAAAGGCAGATTCTGCTGAAATCCAACAACACCCAGATGCATCAAATGGTTGGGATCTCGAAAATGGACGTTACATGCCAATATGGCATGAAGGACCCCAGATGCCAGGTACCCTTATTCCGGAACAAGGTGAGGTCGTCAATGGTGATGATGAAAACGCTGAAGATGTAGACATGACAATCTCTTCTGATGATGAGTCAGACTGGACAGAAGAAGAGGATTAGGTGCAAGTGGGGAAAAACATTATGCTGCCTGTGACCTTTAACACCTTGTTCCACTTTGACCCCTGCAATGGCAGCTAAATTGCTCGTTATTTACATTCATGATACACACAAAATAATCTGTAGTTCTTAATAATGAAGCTAGCCGTGTATTTCAGAAGCATGGCTTTGCATCATTTGCTTTGACCGCATTCAACCAAAAGGAAACTCAGTGATAAAAATGATGTTTCAGGGAAATGCTTGCCTTCCTAGTGATATTTGGGGAAAATGGAATAATTCTTTTCGTTACTTTGTATGCCACAATCATTGTCTTTTGGCATAGACCTTACTTTAAATATACACTATTTACCCAACTTAAAATGAGTACAATTATGTAGATGAAGCACTCGAGATGTTTCTCTGTACTGGTGATGAGCACTGCATGCCCAGTTCTCCTGTTTGTTGAAGACATAGGCCTACAATATGTATATAGCCAAATTTTTCAAAGACAATAAATTCGATGTAGCATGTATGTAACTGGATAATGTTTGGGTTAATATTCAAAATATGGTGCATTGCTAATCAACACTGTGGAATCAGCTCGGCCTGCAATGAAGAAAATAAGGCGAATTTCTGCATTTTTCTGGTTGAAATTTCGAATCATTGAGAATTTTAATTTCAAACTGAAAAGCATAAATTGGCATATTACTCCATAGTCTGTCAATGCAATCAAAACATGCATGTAAGTTTCTTTGCCAAATGTTTTAAGGGGACAAGAATTCAGTCATTAGCATGGGAGATGCAAGTCTCTCTATTTCAGGAAGTCACTTCATGTATATATTATTTTCACACACGTGACATTTGTAGCAATTAAACAAAGCGACGTTAAGTGGGTGTTCATTAGCCCATTTACCATGTAATTTCACATCATAGCCATAAGTTCTATAAGACAACAAGTCTGCATTACTCGGTGAAGCATTGAAATGTTTCATGCGATAGAATGTTTGTCACCAGCGGACAGGTGAAGCAATTTAGCTGTTAACTGAGGAGATACCGGTGGGTTGGAAGACACCACACCCAAGTGAATACATACAATATATTGCGAAATGATCAAAGTGTCACTGTCATTGAGTATAACGTAGGCGTTGTCGCTTAGCTAAGCAAAACTGCGATTCGGACGATGATTTTCTAGTCACATTCGGGATATTTTATAATGGAAGCTTGTGTATATAAAGAAAGTCATTGCTTAGTGCTACATAATTGAAAAGAAAGATATCATGTTTAACGTCAGCATAACGGTTTCTGTGACCGATGGTTCTGGGGCACAAATAAGTATGGGAGATTAAGAAGTGATTTATGGTACCTTTTTTCCACGCATATGGCTGCTCAATTCTTCATCGATCCATCCCATCGCTCACTAGAAACATTATTAACATTATTGAAACATATTTGTTCGGCGATTGTGTGTGTGGCTTTCATACAGCATGTTATGTCGACAATTGTGATTCATTACATGCTAACGTGGCACAATGTGTCAAAACAGAAATCAGATGCAATATTGCCTTCTGATGTAGTCCACAAAGCGAGGATTTGTAACATATCAAATTATCTAAATATTTATTGAATGATCTATGTAGACACTTTATCGTTGTCAAAATGCAACTGTTTTGTATGAAGTTCCATAACTGGAGCAGTATCAAGAGCATAATATGGTGATTGCTTCATGGCTGTCATGAATGCACAGATTCGTTTGATAATAGTTAAGCTCATTAAAGGGACAGATATGGAGGCGTTGTCACATTGACAGCTCTACTTTTTATAATTGCGCTCACCACAACTGACTAATGTTAAACGGCCCAGGCAAGTTGCTTTCTATTCTAATAAGAGTCTCACATAGGATGACAATAATTGCTTCCACCTTTGCGAATGGTCGTCGGTATTTGGAGTAAAGAGCGACCGATTCATATATCTAGATTGCTTATCGTTGTGTTATATGTTATCTGCCAAGATAGCACACTTACCCATTGTAGCCGATGACGATATGCTTTCCACGGGCTTGATGACTAGCTTTAACCTTTTCACGAAGCATTGCTGTAAACAGGTCACACATTGAAGTGAAGTTCAAAGGATCAGATAACTTGGTCTCCGCTGGCCACAAGATGTCATGCTGTTGTTAAAAAGCCCCACGTTGTATTACAGTCCACTCGCCCTGACCAGTCTTCAACACTTGCCGTCATACTAGTCGCTCCATTTGTTTTCAACCTGTGTCGGTCATGGCAAGTAATACAATATGATACACAAAGCTACAAGTGATAGACCAATCACACAATAATTGTGTACATTTTGCTAAAGAAATACCCTTCCCCCTCGCGAGTAACTTTGGACTAGCTACACACTCTATGCATTAAGTGATGTAATAGGCAAATGACTCATTTACGATGACATGTAGCTCATTTAGTTGAGATCACTCGACAAACAAGACAGTTGATCTACTAAAATCTACTATGTTACTATGCTATCTGGTAAACCAAGCGAACAGCACGCTGGAACTGGAATTATTTCCGATACGGCACTACTGTACCGTGATGAGGAAGCTAGGATATATGTCTCTATGGTTACCAGATATCATCGTTAGATTTAATAATACTTTGTGAAATAATAATCTAATAATATAACGTTTCAATATTATTAAAAAAAACTTTATTGGTCGAATATATAAAGGTACCGATAGCATATTAGCTGGGACACGATAACGCTGCCAATATCCCGCATTGTCAGGTTGTAATGTCAAATGTTATTGGTTCACTCATATAATTATAACGTGGTTAATTTCATAGATGATCTAAATAAAAAAAATCGATGCATGTTATTATGCTCAGCAATTCATATTTAAGTCAGGTACATTGAACAATATAATACCTCGGACAGCCCTGGTACAAAGGTTCAATGTGTTAAAGAATATAGTCATAATGCAATTATATTATAGCGATATTCTCACATTTAACTATGTAAATCATAAAAGTGATATATAGTCTACCAATGACTTGCTGATCTTTTGACATCGACACTTTCATGCGGATATAATTGCATAACTATATTCTAACCGCGAACCCTAAGTACATTTCCCCTTAACTAAATATATGGTGCTTAGATTTGATGTCGCTGAATGAGGGCCTACAGCGTCCAGCCGTCTGTCCCTTAATGACTACCATTTTGTCATGAGTTCGCAGCATCACCCACATACGGTGTCACTTTCGTCTTCATCTATAGCAGGCGTCAGATGCGACTAGTGACATCAGCATGTGGGGCTTCCAACGTGTAGTCTAGCTTTATTCATATATGCATATGCACATGCTCATTTATATCTATCTTCATGTGCGTCTATCGTCTATCACTGTATACATATAACAAAGTGTGTCTGTCATAATCTTTGTCGATTAACATATACGCCTAACACCGTGGAACAATGTTAAAGTAGTAAGCAATACACTCATCGGGAGGTTTTAGTTGTTTGATCGTATGTGCATGAGCGCAATTTCATGAAAGCTGAACAAATCGCTCAAGAGCCAGCAAACATATTTATGAATTTTGTATTTAAATTTTTGAGGCGATTTGCGATTCATAATCAAAACGGTAATTAATAAGCCTAGTCTGCCTGATCATGACTATTTGAAAGGATCAACACTTGATATCCAACTGTTCAATGCTACAATATGCATTTGACTACGCGTCACCATATAAATGTCAATTCACTTGGTGTGCGAATGTATTGTAGCGTCATTGATGTACTATTAGTCTGCAACTATTAAGATGTACCATTAGCCTAGTAGTTCTCACATTGACAACTACACCGCCAGTTCCCAAATGTTACTTAACCTTGGCATTTCTGCAGATGTGCAATCAGCCTGCTTATTCTTAGATGTGCAATCAGCCGGCTAATCCAAAGAAGTACAATTAGCTCGCTATTAGCTCGCCAATTGCCAGACAAACCGTCAGCCCACTGGTCGTCCATAGTCCAATACGAAATTATGTGTCCACATGCACGTAATTGGTTCGATTCTTGTCAAAATACGCGAAGCAGGTGTAAATGCATGCCAATAATTACTTTAGGAGTCTTATTCAAGGTTGACAAATGGGTCAAATTCGAACGCTTGCGACGAAGAGTGGAGTTCTGTTTGGTCTCCAACATACCGTGCGCAGTTATGCGTAAGTCGGTAAAATCTGCTATTAAATGTTTCTATTTGTAGGACACTGTGCAAGAATTGTTAATATGCGCCTTAAGCGATGTCGTATTTGGTTATACAAGGCAGTTTCGTCCAATGACTAAAAATAGCAGATGTGAGGTTTTAATTGAAATGCAGATCATATTGTGCTGTGATAAATATGTTGTCACTCGACGGAAGCTCCCTCTAGGTGGCGGAATTTCCATGCTTGATGGACCTATTACTCGACTAAACACTGGGGCAACCCAACTCGACAAGCGCTGACAAATATGATACCACTAGGAACAAATTGCACATAAGCTTTATTGGAGAAGAATAAAAGATCTATGAGCTTTCATTGCGTGCAGAGCAATAGCCAACCTATATATGGCTGCTCAAAATTCTTTTTCGAGATCCAAAGTTGATTTGTGAGGTTCGACACAACGAACCTTGCTCTCAGCTGACTTCATTTTGCCTCAAGTTACTGATCCCTCGGGCCCCGGCTTTGGGGATGACAAAGGGCTGAAATGTAAGCACCATCAATTTAGTTTAGGAGAAATTTACTTAGTGTTCGCAATTCGAATGAAGTGATGCAATTATATGTGCATGAAAGTGTCGATGTTAAAAAATCACTAGGTAATGGGTAGACTATATATCATTTGCGTGATTTACATAGTTAAATGTGAGAATATCGCTGTAATATAATTGCATTATGACTATATTCTTTAACATATTGAACCCTTTGTACCAGGGCTGTCCGCGGGTATTATATTGTTCAATGCCCCTGACTTAGATATGAATTGCTGAGCATAATAACACGCATCGATTCTTTTTATCAAGATTATCCATGAAATTTACCACGTTATATGAGTGAACCAATCACATTTGACATTATAACCTGACATTGCGGGATATAGGCAGTTATAGCGTTATCCAGTCTCATCTAATACCCTATCGGTACGTCTATAATTCCGACCAATTAAGTTTTTTAATAATGTTGAAACGACATAGTCTAACTCTTGCAAGTGTACTCTTTATGTAACACATTTATCACAAATCATTGATTGTTGTAAAGCGATAACTATCTGTCAATTATTTGATCGTTTGTCCAGACTAAGCATTACGGTCGATTGGTAAGTATATGCCAAATATAAGCAAGTCAATTATGCATGACATAATGTACAAGCATAGGATGTATTATTAGCTTATTATTTCACAAAATGATATTAAATCTCACGATGATATCTGGCAAACGTTGTGATATATATCACAGCCTCCTTTTCATGGTGCAGCAGTGCTGTATCGGAAATAATTCTAGTTCCAGCTTGCTGTTCGGTTGGTTTACTCGATAGCAAAGTCACATGGTACAGTTAAGTAGATCATCTGTCTTGTTTGTCGAGTGATCTCTTCAAAATGAGGTACATGTCACATCATCATCATTGTTACTGGGAGCAGGTGTGCGCAGCAAAAAAGGCTTTCTTCTTGGGCCCGTGTAGCCGTATCTGCTCATATAAATAGACATGAACATAATTAGCCCCAATGTTATGTAATAGGGCCTCGAAATCTTCATCAGAAGGCGACATGGCCTTATATAAATATGGTTTAATATTAAACCCAAAAGAATCGCTTTTCGATTCACTTCTCTTGGAGGCCGCGCAGCGGGTGTGACGTCACGCTACCTGCCCCTAGCAACCAACCTTGATATGTATCGTTGCCTCAGAGGCAAATTGTACATTGGCCCAGAATACAGGCTTCTGCAATGAATAATAAAAACGTTACTCGTCCTAAAGGAAGTGTAAATAGTAACACATTTGAATTTCTACTATTCAATCGTTGCTTATATAAGTTTCCCTCTAACATTGAACGCTTTGTTAAAAAATAATACACCAATTTCAGCCACCATATCAGGCTCACGCCAGTATAAGAGTTCTGTTTCATCAAACGATCTGTCAGAAGCATAGCAAATCAAGGCGCCACTAGTTGAAGCTCACGTAAATTAGTTGATTAATTCAACATAAGCAATTGCCTTTCTGCAGCCTCAGATTGCATGTTTTTGTCGATGATTGTCGGTTGTCTTTTTTGGCTATGAATTATCCTTTTGAATTGTAGATTATTCTCCATAAATCAGAATCCCAATTAACGGACCATTATAGCTTGGGTGGGGCGTAGTCAAACATTTATGTGTAGAGACGAAGAAATCATTACTATTCTAAACAGCGGCGGTTGTGAGTTAAAGTTTGAATCCTTTGGGAGGGTCACTTAGGCCGTATGATGGCTTTAGCTTGTCGTGGAAATTATTTGTGCCATAAATAACCATTAAACCAATCCGTAGGTTTTATAATAGTGAAACCTATGAGTCATTGATTGAAACATTCGATTACTTGGCTAGTGGTAACGTATGTCACGTGACCGGATTGACACCGCTTCGTGTATTAAGTGCATAAACCAGCCTCCAAATTTATCTGCGCTATGAATGTAAACCATATGGAAAAACTGTATGTAAACTGATTCTGTAAGATCTTCCATGTACCTCCAATTGTACTGGTTTTATCGTAAAAATAGGCAATACAAAGGTAAAATACAACCATTTATGGCTACTTGCTACAACGCCTATGCGACTTGAATTGAAACTAGATCGATTTGTCGGAACGTCGACTTAAAGGGCCGCATAGCTTCTGTGGGCACTTTGTAAATTGTTGACGTGGATAGACTTTTCTTACAGGCACTTTATTGCTAGTTAAGTCTCAATCTAATTGAAGCCTTTTAAGTTATTTACTGATGTTGATACGCATTGTCGCAAGCACGATACAGTAAGAACTAGTCGCAAGTGGCGAAGGGCTCTACCATTCAGCATTGCGCATGAAATATTTATTTATAATAGTGTATACAAATATATTTATGTTAAGAAGATGGTGAACATGTTTTCGAGTCTACAACTGACTAACGCATTTGTTGCCAAACATCACCCCTAGACTTCTATGTTAGCTGGTTGGAATTGGCACTACGAGCAAAAACCTCTGAGCCCCTATATGACCCCGTATTATTTACTGTAAAGGGAATGATGACTCAAGTGTATAAATAATAGGTTTAGGAAGAGACGCGGATGGCATTTGTCTTAACACGCTGTGACCCGGATACCATCCGAAGATTGACAATGAGCTATGTTGTAATGTAGTTCCTTAGCATATGAAATATAATGTGTCTAACTGACACATTTCTGTCACCAATGCATACAACCTGTATAGGATCACATCGCCGCTCTCAGTCGACCTTACTTGACCGTCCCCTGCTATCGTTGCTGCAGAAATTAAATGGCAGATTGTTTCCTGCCAAACTGGTGAGGCCACCATTTTGTTTACACTCAAATCTTCCTCCCATCAGCAAAACAACAAATGGATTATATTTGGGTTGATATGCTCTATATGTATCTATGCATGGTGACATGACATGACACACTGACGCATTTTGACTGTCGCCAAATACTTCAATGACATACTTGGCATTATGCGATTGTTCATACAGTATTCGCATTGAAAGCATGGTAGCGTGGTAATCATTGATGTAGCACCTTCGTATCTTGACTTGTATTGTTGCTGACATAATTGCTACATATCATATAACCATGCGCTAACTATTAACTTTGACATTGCATTACGAACAATTGGCATCTCCAGGTCAAGTTTCCATCTGATGCAGTGATTAAGCACATACCGCAGTTGTGACAGTTTTAAATGCATTGACGTAATTCAAACACTAGTCGGATGATCACACATAGAATGTTAGTTAGCCATTTAGAAATATCGCTACATACAGTCACTGAATTTGCATGCAACGGAAACCGTACTTACTCGAAAAAGTGAACGATATGCGTTGCAAACTGCGTTATCAAAGGCATTTCAGGCTTCATTATGTGATGTAATGAATCCAAAATGATAAATTTGTATGGTAAATTAATCGGCGAACAATAATATTTAATCAAATAATAATTAGTGATGATGGGAATCCCATTACTCATCTTTTTTGCCAACGGTTTGCCTTTTCAAGTGCACATTGCTGTAACATTTACTATATAGTATTAGCAATTCAGGTGCAGCTTTTGTACTATCGCACACTAGAAGCATGCGTGTCATCTCATTTATGGTGTCCACTTCCAAGCTGTTAAGTGTTTAAACATATGGACCGTATTTATGTGCCCTCCCGTTTCAGCACGTGTATTAATGGGACCCAGTCACTGTCACATAAATGCAACGGAGCAACTCCACAAGCAGCCGCTTATTTTGTTGTGATATCACAAGGATTGTAAATTGGTCGAATGGGAAAATATCTAAGTATCGGTGCTTCTTTTATCGTGATATTATTACTACCCCAGTAGATGATTTGTTCCAGAAAAATGAATGACATAGCATTGGTGCCCATAAGTAATACATCTGAGCTTAAGACAATTGTTAGCAAGCAATATAGAGGGTTTGAGCCACCTGCATCAGGATCACTGATCCGACAGGGACCGAGGAATGAGAGAGAACGCATCCTGTTTGCGCTCAAATGGAGGTATGCATTTTTAAGTTAAATGCAATATACACATCAGTAGAATAGGCGAGGAATCTAGTAACTGGTTACTAAAACTGTGAGTTGTGTGGTTGAGCAGTGATGTAACTGATTAATTATTATAACCAAAAAGTTGCATAAATTTCTGGACTTTGAGTCCATCTGACATGTACTTACAATAAAACTCAATAGGGCACAGACACCTGAGTTAACGACTGCGCCCGCCATACAGTGGCGCCAGATGAGGTAGCTAGACTGATGTTCGATATTACCTAACACAGAGACTAAGCTGAATTGCCGGCATTAGATTTGCAAAGCATTAGTTTATTGATAGAAAGCCGTTCCAATCGTTGCATACAGATCAATCATTTGATTGGCACACTCGGATCCACTTGTCACAGGTACGTTTCTTAGATCACTGACAACTGTGTAAGGAGGTATGTGTTAGCTATTGCATGGTAATTTAGCTGAACTGTGTTAGGTGAACTAACGTTATGATTATCATAGTAACATGAAGCTTATCCTGCCTGGTTTGAATGAAGTTCGTTATAAATGATAATGGAAGTTGTTATACCACAATTGTATCGTCTTGAGCTCTGTAACTGATACAAGTTAACATTGCGTTACAAGATCAAAACATGGTGTCAGAAGTGGCATTAAAGTAAAACTAAATCGCCTCGTTAAATCGCTCGCACAATCGTCGTACAATATTGGTGAAGAAGATGCGATTTATTGTAGATCTGTGAACTTACATGCGAGTGACTTGTTACATGCCAACATAACCCTTTACGTGTATCAATTCACAGCACACGTCATTCATCAACTAATAACTTTATTAGGTGAGAGTTGAGAGATAAGGCTAATTTGACTAGATCTAGGTGACATAGCAGGCGCTTCTGACTTGCGCTAGATGTCAGAGAAGGCGCTTCGAACTGGCGTTCGATCGCAGAGTAGGTGTTTTAAATGGAAGTACCTTCAATGTACAGAGCCAGTTTCTAAGCTCGGTAAATTATTAAGATCCCACATTACGTTACAACGACAATACAATGAAGGAAGAAACGCGAAAGTTGATAACCGCCAGACTCATAGACTAACCTCAACGGGTCTGTAAAACATGTTGTCTAGTCCCGGCAAGCGTCCCTAGTGATGATCGCCTAAATACATATATATATTTAAGACGATATAAAGACTGCGGAAATCAGTTATCTTATAGTCAAAAGGTGCTCTCTACAATATACCGGTGATATGGTTATCACGTTGACGTAGATAACTCATAAGGGGTGCGCCTATTACACATGGGAAGGAGGTGCAATACTGCACGTATGGGAATAGGTTGAACGTAAATGGCGATTATGTGGAATTGGATTAATATGGTGCATATAACGACAATGTTAGATATAGTGAGTATTGCAGTGTGTGACAGCGAGTTTACCCCGCCGCAGTTTGCAAATATTACGTCTTGTCAAATTCTTAAGATAATTATTATGAACTTGTTCGCCATCACCATGTGATTACGATTTAGATGGGGTGAAGCATTATCATAGATATCTTTAGATCGCTGTGTGGTATTTAATTGCCTTTCATGAGCTCATATTAATGGTATGAGTAGTATTGTGTCCGAACATTAAATTACCTTTGTTTATATCAGTATCATGCAACCTTACATGATGCTGCTGTTTTTCGCCATCGCATAAATTGAACGATTATCTAAGGCGCTTTGTGACGACATGCTAGAACGATCCCACAGGTAAAACATTTAACAAATTATGAATGAAGAAAATTGAAAAAGGACTTTTTAAACTCACAAAAGATGATTGACATTCGAAATTTGTTAGAGAACAGCCAAGCTATATCCCAGGATATATTAACGCATTGCCTTAAGCGCAGAGAAAACGTTGCTTATTACAGCAGGTAGTTATTAGACTGAGCCGATACTGAACGGGTTTCGCATATGTAACCTTGCTATTATAACTATGTGACGGCGCACCGACTAACATCAGTTGATAAATGTGGATATTGATGTCCCGCGCTGAGTAGAATGGTGTGTTGTTCCTCGAGCCGTCGCTTGGCTAGAACGCCATGTCATGCCTCATTTATCACCTGTCAATGCCATTTGTCATCAGCGAATCCACGATTAATGTTCAGAACGACAGTAAAACTATCATCGACAAGTGACGGATGAGCACATTCATGACCCTATAACAAATGTTAGCTGATTAACCGACCTATATAATAAACCATACTACTTGAACTGACAAGCAAATTAGTTGCCAATTCATACGACCCATAACTACAATTTAACCTTTATTACATTGTAAAATATTTCAGTAAACTATAGAAGCTATGGCTGTAGAAAATGGCAGATATATGATGCGTCAGAAACGGCTTGGTCCCGAAACTGATTTTATGTCATTACAGTAATCATGCAGAATCAATTATGATGATGTACAGTAAATATGAGGCTACATCAGTAGATTTGTGTGAGCAGCAGCGAGTATGTTTTGAATATCGATAAATAAATAAATTCCCACACCATGTAGCAATGTCGATTCAAAATTTGAAAATAGGGTTTCCTCGTTATTTTTTGCTTTTCCTCGCTTTAATGACATTCTATACAAAAGTAACCCGTCAAAGTATACTTGGCAAAAAACGAGATAATTTCAATCCAATGCATATCTTTGCACTGCACTTCTATTTCTCATGTCGCATGACTTCAATTAGATAAAAGTCATATAGCGTTCCATTTAATGTCATACATACTTGCTATGTCAAATTAACTTTCACAAAGACCAAACAGGTCGTAAATTGGCTTAATGGCCGCCCCAATTAAAACAATATATTTTTCATATTGAACAAATTACCGACAAATTATGCCATCGTATATTATACCTCGGCAGTCGAACTCACCAACCCAAGAGGCAAATGTGTATTACGATGTGAAGGCGAGCTATTGTTTAACCATACCTCTACTATGAAAATATATCAACAAATATATATATATATGCGTCGACTCGAATGAATTGGATGGCTGCTTAATGCATCATTGTCAGGAAATAGAATCGTACACTTCCACAACTCAACACGCCAAATGTATCGATGTGCACCAGTCTGTTGATCAGTTCTACGCAATATGAGAAACATGCATGACATAGCTGATAGCCTTATCGCAGCAAAATTTCATTTGATGTCTATCCATTTAAATTTCAGTTGTAAGCAGTATGACATTCGATATTAAAGTATAAAAATGTTATATGACTCTGGTTAGAGAAGATCAACTAAAGCGATATTCAATGTACGTTATATAACTTGCTTATTGTACTGGAGATAGATGCACACTTTGGTTGCTGTCACCCTCATATAACATATATGATCGAGTAAAAGTGTCTCACTGGATTCGTCGCTATTGACGTCATCGGTTGGTGGTGCTGTAGAACGTCTGACACTGATCACTGCGGATGCCTTAAGTATGTAGAGTAATGCAGTGTCTAACCTGAAACATCGCGGTAGTGATATCCAAATGTATCAGCTATTCGTGATGGGCTATAAAGCTAACGCGCCATGCCACATCTGCAAGTAGAGCAGCAATCTCCGTTATAGACGATGTGTTGTTGTCGTCATTTGGTTTCTTTATACAGCTCCTTGTTCGAATAAATGTCGACGAGGAGCTCACACTTAGCACATTGGCCTCAGTCTTAGCTACTGAATAAATCTTGTCACGTTGCAGCAAAGCTTACGGGCGATTCAGTCGCGATGCAGCAATTTGCTGAACAAAGCATTCCTTTATGCCATGTGCCACCAGCAAGGCATTCATGCAAAGGCGACATTTTGAGCGGGGCTTTCGTGCTGACAGAATTATATTTACATACAAATGTGGACTGCGCAATCGACCAGTTCCTGCGCTCATGGGTAGCAAATTTAATCATTTTCTATGGTAAATGTGGAAAAGATTACGTAATGCAATTGTCGCTCCAGACCGGTCATGTTTTATTCCTAAACTCTTTCATTGGCATATATGGTAGTCAGACAATCTTGTTGCGTAATATGAGATGCTATAAAATGTTACCAACCCCGAACTTTATCAGCATGATGGTACTATTAAGCAGTTAAAAAACACACCCTACCTACATTCATAAGGAGGCAGAGTATTTACCCCACCACCCACCATGGTTGCTTTTGATATTGTGACAATTATGCCTTGCAATATGCGACAACGACTTGCTGACATAATCATAAAAGTCATAAACTTCCACCAAAATAAATACAGCTAAATAAGCAAAAAACAACAGAATATGTCCTGCATTTCGCAATATGAGAACGGCATTTGTGAATTAGCCGACAATTCACGCATACACAGCAAGTCATCTTAGTATTCACAACAATATCGGCTCTTTTCCACAAGCTGTCTCCACAAATGTCACCCACAATGTCAAAAATGCTTCGTCGCGGACATGCACCGACAGCACTTGCACATAAAATTAGATGAGCCAATAGCATGCCTCTACCCCACTTGGCAGACATCTTAATTAGGTCCGGCGGAATATCTGGTAGACGAAGGGTCACTTCCGTTATTGTGTGAAAACATTGCTATAATGTTGAATGATCGGTCTATCAAGTACATATTTGCCAATGCACGTCTGTATGTATGTCAATGTAAAAAAGCACATTTGGTTTGTAAGGTATATGAAAGGCATTTTTCAACAATTCAAGACGACGCCGTTAACGAACAGAATAAAACATATCAAGATCACACTAGCTTGGGCACAGACTGTAAGTGACGCAAAGTACAATATAACAGACACTGCGCCAGCATGTTGGACGACATTATAGAGCCCTTCTCTAATGACGATTTCTGGCCTCTTGGTCACCTCAAATAACCTTAGCGCCCTAGAGAAATCCATTCATAGTGCCCTGTTTAATTCATTTACACCCATAATCACAATAAACTATACCACGCTTGATCAAGACAACAACGAAATAACATCAACAAGGAATTGATGTGCCTTGTAATCGGTCTTGGTACTGGAACATTCGACATCTATGGTCTACAGAGCTCGGCCCCTTCTTGCTGCACGCTATGTCTGTTATTATGGCGAGTAATTAGTCATTTTCATTGCGATACAGCCAACAACATTTAGCTCCGGCGAAAACCCCGTCCTGCAATTCCACAAGAAGTCGTCTTTTGGAACAAAGTTAATAATCCAAAAGGCCACACACACCGCAGCAGTTCTTCACAGGGCAGACCAACGACACGCGATTGCCTACCCATGTGTCTGACTGTAGAAATCCTTATAACTCCTTCTATTTTTAATGTTATCAATCGTTAACCTGACAATTGAATGCCACATTCACACTCGCTGACCAATCGCACAGCAGCACCTGTGGTCACTCAGTGCATATCCTCCGATGCGTTCTGAACTGCAATCGTCGATCACAAATAAATTCTGTATACTTCCGTTGAATATATTGCCACCAATAAAGCAAATTATTCTGTAAAACACTCACGACCATCGATTCAATCTTCATATGTCTCCGACCCTGAAACACTATTATGACATACTGAGCGAAGTTCCGAACAGCGGTATCCACCGCCTAATGCTATTGTTCACAAAATAACAGCAGTGCATTTATTACCGGCAATGTATCATCAAATCGACGATACAAATATAATATGCAAACAGAGAGAAAAGGTGATGATCCAGAGCGAGAACAACATGAATTATGATATTACAAGACAACATATTAATCACATTTGCTTAAATCCATGTCAGAAAATCATTACCGGTCTCAAAGGTCCACATGTATTCAAATGCATGCAGCAGCGATGCCAAGAATGCATTACAATAAATGAAAAAGATGGATATAGCCGAACTATACTACTCCTAACAAAATCGCCCACGAATTGAGGTTTATTTCTCTGGCGAGTGTTGCCCCCGAGGCTAAATGTGTTGGATAAATTGATTTATCATCAAAAAAATGTTTATTTATCCACTATCAACTTAATGTGAATCCTTACCTGTTTTTCTGAAACAAATTTATCTTGCAAGAATATGGGACTTCCCTTATTCGTCCAATATTATTGAAAAAAATTCAGTCAGGTTGGCAACGCTCAATATTAAACTCAGCTATGGTACGCTCGTATTGAAGAGATGCATTCACTTTGTTCCGTCTTCCTTCAACCCAGCATCTCTACTCCATCTGTTAAGTCAATGCACAAATAGGCTTCTTCAAATGCTCCTTGGGGGCGGGGCCGTATATAGGCACTGTAACATTAGTACGTTCTTGTTTTAAATATAACCACTGTTAACACAATTTATATAACGATTTTCTGGACTTAATTGTACGCATAGGTATGTAATTGTTTGTGTCTTATCAAAGGCGAGACAGCACTTCAGCAAATTCGGCCACAGATTCACTGTTTAGTTGGTGTAACCAATTAGTCGGAGACAATTTTGTTTGTCAGCCACCATCAGTGGGAACATTACTGCTCGCAACACCTGAAGACGGTCCCACTTGTCGTACAATCTGCACCTATTAAAGACGGCGCAATATGTCATTATGAGCCGCAAGACACTGACTAGTTTCTTTCTATAGGTTGCTATATGATTTGGTATCTAATTGCCACTCTTAGTCGCTGTTTGCGCTGCATTGGCCGGGTCAATTCAGAAAAACATATTGTGCCATGAAAATTGATTAAGCATTCGGGTTTCTTTGCAACCTGATAGGGGATTTCGTTGACACCCGAGAGGGATTACATTGATTTGTCCTTCTTTTTCCATGAGGCTTAAAAAGACAGATCTGTCTGTATAATACTTTTAAAAAACATTGATCCCCGTGTCAAGTGTAAACAATTCTGGTAGACTCCTGCTAACGCACCATACACTGAGGCAATATGTCATTGTCTGTGAACTAGAATCTTATACACAGCTTGTATATTTCTTTTGGGCGCCATTGACGTACTAAAAATTGTCAATCTCCAAAGATGCAACATGTGATGATAACACCCGACGTGGTGTAGCTTTAATATATAACCTACTGCTGATAGAAGTTATGTCATGGTGGAAAGGGACGAACCAGGTTTTTCATCAATTTTGACATAAAAGCCATGACTTGAAATCAAACTGTGCCCCGCTGTCTATAATTGGAATATTTCTAATATCGCCCGGGGTAATGCCCTAGGTCATTATACGGGTATTCCTCGTATCCTTTAAGATACATGCTTTGCTTTATGTCAGCTAACAATGCAAATGTTAGGTATCCCATTAGTTATTATGGGTGCTGTTGTCAGGTGAGGTTACTCTCTATATAGCACACACATGCATGTGAGTTAGTTGAATACAACATATCACTTAATATTAAGCGCCAGAATTTATTCGGGAACCCCACAGAGATCGGGTAATAAACAGGGGATGTTATAAGAGCACGTTATAAAATGACCCGGATAAGGACATAAAATTCGGCATAATTGTTAATTGGTAAAATGGAAATTGATATTTTAATCTAGAAGTTATTTCCCTAGTCATATTCCCGGAAACGTAGCGATTTTGATATGTATATCACCTCACAAATGTGGTTGGCAAAAGAAGTTTGCATTACATCATCGTGCAAGATGAAATTGTTTTCCATTATTTGCTAATGACTGTATATTTCTCATTTTTGCATATGCTTACAAGGGCCTCTAGTGCTCGAGAGATGCTTTAATCCTTTCGTTTAACAGCAGCCATTAACCATCGCCACAATCACATCATTAGAAAATATGTGAAGAGTTGAAATTATTATACCCAATGCAGCCACAATGATCATTATTAGCTTTGACATATCTTATCAATATGCTTTGAAGCGAATCAGATTCATATAATTGGTTGTGTAGTGCTCTTTCTGTATTAAATCTCAACACTAAATATTAGTCTTTGTGCTCTCTATGAATATGGTATTAGCACTGGCGCAATGATGCATAATCTCAAACAGCCATAATGAAACATAATATAAAATATCCTTCCTTAATGTGCACCTTTGCGACGCATAATGGAAATATTATTTGATGCATCACAGCCTCATAGGTGCAAAATGCAGAAATTGGCTCGATGGCCTAGAATAACAGCCTTTAATTGGGATACAAAAAGTATAACGAAGCAATGTATCTGCGAAATGAAACCTTTCAGCAAGTATCTGCAAAATTGTTACTGCCAATCTCAGCCAAAGTTAGTTTTCTATTACGTATAAACTGTCAAATAACAGACATGAATGATGTACATGTTGATGGACAAAAGTGA
Source organism: Urechis unicinctus (assembly GCA_034190875.2). Lineage (NCBI taxonomy): Eukaryota > Metazoa > Annelida > Polychaeta > Xenopneusta > Urechidae > Urechis > Urechis unicinctus. Next base: position 58,310,677 of record CM067345.1, read on the forward strand.
AGAGAGACATGAATAAAGAAAAACTTACGTTGATAAACATTAATGGCACCCGTTATGGACATGCGACTAGATAGACGCCTCACATAAAGTAACAATTTATGTTAACCATACTTAAAGAGGGCGAGGGACACTTTATATAAAAATCAACTTTATATAAAATAGACTTATATTAAGAGAGATATACCTAAAAATTAAGACTTATGGTAAGACAAACATGGAGACTGAAACCGATAAATACAGACGTACTCAACGATGTATCTGCAAGGAGACACAGTGAATGCACATATAAACATGTAATCTGATTGGTCCAACCCGGTTATGCATCTAGATTATGTCGGCCGATGAGAACTGTGCCCTTATCATCGATACTTCTGGCTTAACAATGCTGGCACTGATTGACATACACCCTGTTGACATTTCTGGCACATTTTCCATTACAAGACACTGGCTATAACCATCGAACTACATAGTGTGGATGACTAGACGACCTTTATCATAGAGTATGGAGACTAAGCCATGGAGTAGATATTCAGCGCGTTGGTTTATTGCTCGTAGCCTCTGCTAACGCGTTATGCAGCGTCTAACCCGAAACAATGCAGCCGTGGTATTCAAATGTATCGGCCCTGCAGGGATGGATAAAAGCTTACACGTCCTGCAAGCAGGGCAGCAATATCCGTGATAAAAAAATGTGTCATCATTAGCCTACACTATACAGCTTCGGTAAAGTAAATGGCGATGAGGTGCACACATTTAAATCATTGGCTAATGCCGAATCCCGTACCTATACTATGAAGGTCACGGTCATTTGTGTCACGAGTTGTCTCAACTTTTTGAGTAAACTCCTGACCTTTGCATTCCGTGCGTTATGACGTGCATAAAAACGGGCACATTTGGGCACAGTGTTAGAGCCGAATGTTATTTTCTTAGCCAATTGTATAGAATTAGCGCATTCAAATATCCAGGCGGAATTTACCGTCCCAAGAGTCCAATACTAAAGCGAAATATTTGTCACGTTTCATTCCTTATCTCTCTCATTTGCTTTAGATTGTACTCAGACTAAGGTTAAGTATAATTAAAGACGATATATGGTGTCGGCAATAATGGATTATATCAACATAAAAATACTGTGAGGCACTGGCACAGACACCCGTGTTATATTCAACACTGTCTCTATAATATCATTGCCAGACGGAACTTACTTTGGCGTCGTACACAATGCAATGTGTCTTGTCCTGTGATTTAAATTCGATACAGATTGCTTGAGTATCAAATATCAGTCCCTGCATTTAATGTCATAAAATAAACATCACGAAAGGTATCACGCATTGTTATGTAGGACTGAAAACAGTCTAAAAAGAAGTTATACAGGTACCCGCAATTTAATGAAGTCTCATATATTCGCATAGCAGTCATATATATCATATATCAGTCATATATATCGGGTTCATTAAAATAGCATGGATCAGTAGAATAGTTAGTATATAATTATCCTGATGAATTCGCTGCTGCTTTGTTTTTACCAATAAGAAACTTAAAATCCGCTTTCGTTGGCCATCAGTGTTCGTATTATATCACCATGGATCTCATTCGGATTATAATGAAAAACAGCGAATCAAAGACAGATGTCTCACTCATGGAGTTGACCGACATTTGTTATTTTGTAGGCTAGCTTCCGTATTGACAAACGAGCTATTGTTTTCATTACCACGCACGAATCGGAAATATGAAGATGGTCGGATTGAAAGCAGTACAATAACGTTTATTATCCACTACATACGGACTTTTAACTAAATTCTTAAGTGCAGCGCCTTACATCTTTTACGGATTGCTTTGAACCTACAGCCATGACAGAATTATGAATACATTGGAACGTACATGGTTTTGAAGTCATTATTACATATAAAATTGAACCTCCGCACGACCAATCTCTACAACATTCCAGACTTAATACACATGGACGGAGTGGAGACAATTACTGAAACATCGATCCGAACGGTGGTGATTTGATCGTTGCATACTGAGACTTGTGGCGATCTATTATTGTGCCTCATGAAACAGCGAATCTAGGTTAGATATACAAGGAAGGGGTTCAGGCGTGGGCAGCAAAGGGATTTTGATGCAATTCAGAGGCGACAGTAACAGCGTTTAGAGGAGATGAAGGAATCATCAGCACCTTACTGTTTTTTATCAGGTAGCTGTATTCATAGCAACTGTTCCGTCCGTAAGCCAACAACTTGTTGCTAATATGCGAACCAGAGGGCTCTTAACTGCGTGAGGTGTGCTCTTGTGGACCTTCGCCTGACAAAGTCTTTGACCCTAACTCACGCACATCGAGCCAGCAATAACAAGGTATTTGCAGGTTGTTTGAGGGCTGGGTGTCAGCCTGTGATTGCAAAGGCGATATCTGTCATGAGGGTCCAAATATACCACTTCATAAATGAAGCTGGTTCTATGTGACTCTTTCTGTGATTAAAAAAACAGCGACCGAGGCACTACGGAGCCAATTGAAGAGGTAATAAATTTAATTTCCCTGAGAAGCAGTTTTCGACTGCGCTCAAGCCAAACTATCATCGTATTGCAGTGAGAATGTACGAAGAAGCAGGTATTGCATCAAAAAATCAATTTGTGTACGATTCAACATAAGAAAGCTGCCTTTGACACCTTCTTTAACAGATTGTTGTTAAAAATTATTTTGCATATATTAGATGCCTGTGTTCTGTACAAATCGGGCTGGATAATACAAGGGAAGATCCCAATGCATCAAGCGACCAATTTGCGGTTGCATGCACTAATGAAAACTTCTGGGTTGTATTTTATGAGAGAAAATTACAGTTGGCAAAGATTTGGAACATGATGTTCAAACATATTACAGCTAGAATCACATCATAGGGATTTATCGCGCTATGACGGATCATTGTCGACAATTAAGATGACTGTATTCTGAGCCAAACAGCAATCTCTATCCGCTTTTACATCTTTTGTGCTAAATTTATAGTTGCAACGTTCGTTTTATAGCACGAGATACCATCAGCTCCCCATATTCACGTAGCACGGATAATATGATCGATGATTAGCTACCAGACTCGTCCATTGGAGGGTGATGCTGTAGGGCGTCGCATCGGTATGGCTAACGTCATCGGTTAGTGTTGACGTCATCGGTTGGAGTTTCTAACGTTGATCGCCATGTCGACGTCTTCGATGCTGCAGCGCATTTTTAACCAGATCACCTCTGCAGTAAATGAGGGATTCGTCGGGGGCGACCATGACACGTGGTCGTCCTTGAACACATACCAAGCAGAAGAGCAATATTTGTGCCAGGCAATGGTTTTTTGTCGTCATTGAACTTTGCTATCTATCTCTTAATTGCAACACCACCCATGAAGAGAAAGCCGACGAGGGGATCACCTCGATTTCGGTTAATTTAAGAGTATAAAGAATGAATGGAGAGGCTCTCGGTCGGATAATGTCATATGAGCTGCCTCTTTACGTTTAATGGTTTGTATATGATACAGCATCACCAAGTTAAAACCTTCATTGACCCGGAAACACGTTATGGTGGCTTTAATGTGGTTTTATATGCATTTAAGCCTAATTGTATCAAACAATATTCATTGCCTCTGCAGGTGCACTCCGTCAACGAAAGCAGCGGTTTACATGGTGGAATATATTGCCTGTCATACCCATGGTAAGAACACCAATATTCTGGATTACTCAAATATCAGCCCCTGGATAACTTTTTGATTCCTATAACCCCACAAGGTGTGATATAGGTAATGCTTTGAAGAAGCCAATTGGAAACCAAATGATCGAAAGTAGCTTCATCATGTCATGAACATCCTTGACATTCAACACATTGCTAATGTACTCCTAACATAAACAACTCTTAACACCTCGGAAATATATGCTATCCTACCCCCCCCCGTATTTATATCAGTTTGCTTCAGATGATCCTCAAGGACTCAAGAGTAGCAGTTTACAGGAATTATATTCCAGCGAATATTACATCTGTCGCTGTTCTTGATCACTATTACAGTCCTTGAGCAACAGTGTTATTGCGTGTGCTGTTCTTGGTGCGCTTTGCGAAATACAAATCAAGGCGGGATGAGTGCGTCAAAAATGTAGTGGTATAAATGTACACAGGTTGCTTATAGCTCACATAACGTTAATTCAACCAGAAGGATTCCTCTTCCTTACTTTGCAGTATCCGTACCACGTCCAGTGCCACATATCTGGTAGACGCAATATAGCTTTTCTTACTGAGTTTTACCGTCGCGTCTGTCTATCTAAAACAAATATGTCAATGTGCGTCTGTCTGTTTGTATGGATGTTGTCAATGCATACCTCAAGGTGCCCTCTGGAAATATCAGTGGCGGTCATTGACGGGTGCTGAGTTTCATGTGTTAAAATAAATTCGGTAAACAAACAAAGGAGGCCTATGCCATGCATAGATATCACATAGTGTTGATTCACCTCGTATATATTAAGTGGCTTGCGCAAAGCTGTAGTCATCGATGCACGGAAGATTATTAACAAATTTGATAACTGTAGGGTATTGCATATGCATTGTGTTATGCTGTGACAGCTGGCAATTACCTTATATCTCCTAATGGCTAAGAAGGAAGCTGGCAGGACCCTAATACAGTGTTGAATTATGTGCATGAAAACTCCAATATGACGATGTTTAAACGGCACGGAGTCGCACGATGTTGTTAGATTGACGTTCTTTATCAGAGCCCGGAGCTTAATTATCAGCACATTAGTCGGTAGATCGTAGCATCTGCCTAGGCACATAACAGCGTATTACCTGAAACAGTGCGGCAATGATATTGAAATGTATCAGCTCTTCGTGGACGGATATAAAGCTTACATGTCCCGCCACATCAGCAAGCAGAGGAGCAATATCCATGATAGACGACGTGTTTTTGTCGTCATTGGCTGTTCGTATGCAGCTCCTTGTTAGAATAAATGTCGACGAGGAGCACAGATTTAAAACCTTGGCTGTTGAATAAATCCCATCAGTTAAGCCTATGGGCATTTGTGTCGCTAGTTGGAGTAATCACATTTGTGTTGTGAGGTGGAAACATGACTCAACTTTCCGGCAATCTGCTGAACGTTGCATCTCGCGTTCACTATGTATTATGACGTGAAAACAATGTGATATTCTGAGCAGAGCGTTCGCGATGAATACACACATATACGTGCTAACAAATGATAGGCAATCGACAAATTCACGGCGCTGATTTCAGAGTGTCATTTTCTAAGGCAGTTGTGCCGAAGTAGTGGATTTATGTATCCAAGTGAAATGTAACCTTCCCACGAGTCGAATATTAATGCGAAATACTTGTCCTGTGTCATTCCTGATTCCTCTCATTTGCATTATAAAGTAGTCAGACCAAGTTTTAGAATACATAAGGGGATATGTATTGTCCACAATCATGGAATATACCATCATAAAAGTGCTGTGGGGCAGTGGCAAACACCATTTTTAGTCTCATAAAGATGCAGCGCATTGACCAATCCAAATTTACTGTTGCTTTTTTCATTATATACATTGCAATATCTACCAACGACTTGCTGACACTATCTTAAAAGTCATGATTTCCCCCAAAAGTAATTGGAGATACACTTTGCAATGTCAGAATAGCATGTGTGAGTTAACCAGCAGTAGTAGCGCACACAGCGAGTAGTCTGTGCATTCATAAGAGTCTCGATTCTTCTCCCACATAATAATAAACCTGTTGCTAAACCCCCCTATACGCGAGCAATTGTCATATGTCAAGTCTTTACAATTGTCCACTGATTTAACTCAATTGTCAAATATCAGAACCAGTATTTGATACATGTAGGCAACTTCTTCTATACGTGATCAATGGTGACTTTTATATATCATTGTCTTGCATAGCTTTTATAAGCGTCGCACACAATGCATTGTGGCGTATCCTCAATTCAGTATAGATTACTCGATTGTTAAATATCCGGCCCGGTATTTGATGCTATACAGAAAACATCACGAAAGGTATCAGACATGATGGTGTGCTGGTCAAGACAGTGTGATGAATTTCCGCTGCATTATATCGGTTTCCGATACATACAGAAAGCAGTCATATCATATCTCAGCTACCACCGGATGGGTTAGATATACCATGAATTAGTTCAATGGATAAGTCGCTTCTGCTTTTTTAACCAATTATAAACTTATCCTTTCCTATTGTTGGTCATCGGATCCCGTATTGCATTACAAGGGGTATCTATGGTCGGATTGAAAGCAGTACAATAACGTTTATTATCCACTACATACGGACTTTTAACTAAATTCTTAAGTGCAGCGCCTTACATCTTTTACGGATTGCTTTGAACCTACAGCCATGACAGAATTATGAATACATTGGAACGTACATGGTTTTGAAGTCATTATTACATATAAAATTGAACCTCCGCACGACCAATCTCTAGAACATTCCAGACTTAATACACATGGACGGAGTGGAGACAATTACTGAAACATCGATCCGAACGGTGGTGATTTGATCGTTGCATACTGAGACTTGTGGCGATCTATTATTGTGCCTCATGAAACAGCGAATCTAGGTTAGATATACAAGGAAGGGGTTCAGGCGTGGGCAGCAAAGGGATTTTGATGCAATTCAGAGGCGACAGTAACAGCGTTTAGAGGAGATGAAGGAATCATCAGCACCTTACTGTTTTTTATCAGGTAGCTGTATTCATAGCAACTGTTCCGTCCGTAAGCCAACAACTTGTTGCTAATATGCGAACCAGAGGGCTCTTAACTGCGTGAGGTGTGCTCTTGTGGACCTTCGCCTGACAAAGTCTTTGACCCTAACTCACGCACATCGAGCCAGCAATAACAAGGTATTTGCAGGTTGTTTGAGGGGGCTGGGTGTCAGCCTGTGATTGCAAAGGCGATATCTGTCATGAGGGTCCAAATATACCACTTCATAAATGAAGCTGGTTCTATGTGACTCTTTCTGTGATTAAAAAAACAGCGACCGAGGCACTACGGAGCCAATTGAAGAGGTAATAAATTTAATTTCCCTGAGAAGCAGTTTTCGACTGCGCTCAAGCCAAACTATCATCGTATTGCAGTGAGAATGTACGAAGAAGCAGGTATTGCATCAAAAAATCAATTTGTGTACGATTCAACATAAGAAAGCTGCCTTTGACACCTTCTTTAACAGATTGTTGTTAAAAATTATTTTGCATATATTAGATGCCTGTGTTCTGTACAAATCGGCTGGATAATACAAGGGAAGATCCCAATGCATCAAGCGACCAATTTGCGGTTGCATGCACTAATGAAAACTTCTGGGTTGTATTTTATGAGAGAAAATTACAGTTGGCAAAGATTTGGAACATGATGTTCAAACATATTACAGCTAGAATCACATCATAGGGATTTATCGCGCTATGACGGATCATTGTCGACAATTAAGATGACTGTATTCTGAGCCAAACAGCAATCTCTATCCGCTTTTTACATCTTTTGTGCTAAATTTATAGTTGCAACGTTCGTTTTATAGCACGAGATACCATCAGCTCCCCATATTCACGTAGCACGGATAATATGATCGATGATTAGCTACCAGACTCGTCCATTGGAGGGTGATGCTGTAGGGCGTCGCATCGGTATGGCTAACGTCATCGGTTAGTGTTGACGTCATCGGTTGGAGTTTCTAACGTTGATCGCCATGTCGACGTCTTCGATGCTGCAGCGCATTTTTAACCAGATCACCTCTGCAGTAAATGAGGGATTCGTCGGGGGCGACCATGACACGTGGTCGTCCTTGAACACATACCAAGCAGAAGAGCAATATTTGTGCCAGGCATGGGTTTTTTGTCGTCATTGAACTTTGCTATCTATCTCTTAATTGCAACACCACCCATGAAGAGAAAGCCGACGAGGGGATCACCTCGATTTCGGTTAATTTAAGAGTATAAAGAATGAATGGAGAGGCTCTCGGTCGGATAATGTCATATGAGCTGCCTCTTTACGTTTAATGGTTTGTATATGATACAGCATCACCAAGTTAAAACCTTCATTGACCCGGAAACACGTTATGGTGGCTTTAATGTGGTTTTATATGCATTTAAGCCTAATTGTATCAAACAATATTCATTGCCTCTGCAGGTGCACTCCGTCAACGAAAGCAGCGGTTTACATGGTGGAATATATTGCCTGTCATACCCATGGTAAGAACACCAATATTCTGGATTACTCAAATATCAGCCCCTGGATAACTTTTTGATTCCTATAACCCCACAAGGTGTGATATAGGTAATGCTTTGAAGAAGCCAATTGGAAACCAAATGATCGAAAGTAGCTTCATCATGTCATGAACATCCTTGACATTCAACACATTGCTAATGTACTCCTAACATAAACAACTCTTAACACCTCGGAAATATATGCTATCCTACCCCCCCCCGTATTTATATCAGTTTGCTTCAGATGATCCTCAAGGACTCAAGAGTAGCAGTTTACAGGAATTATATTCCAGCGAATATTACATCTGTCGCTGTTCTTGATCACTATTACAGTCCTTGAGCAACAGTGTTATTGCGTGTGCTGTTCTTGGTGCGCTTTGCGAAATACAAATCAAGGCGGGATGAGTGCGTCAAAAATGTAATGGTATAAATGTACACAGGTTGCTTATAGCTCACATAACGTTAATTCAACCAGAAGGATTCCTCTTCCTTACTTTGCAGTATCCGTACCACGTCCAGTGCCACATATCTGGTAGACGCAATATAGCTTTTCTTACTGAGTTTTACCGTCGCGTCTGTCTATCTAAAACAAATATGTCAATGTGCGTCTGTCTGTTTGTATGGATGTTGTCAATGCATACCTCAAGGTGCCCTCTGGAAATATCAGTGGCGGTCATTGACGGGTGCTGAGTTTCATGTGTTAAAATAAATTCGGTAAACAAACAAAGGAGGCCTATGCCATGCATAGATATCACATAGTGTTGATTCACCTCGTATATATTAAGTGGCTTGCGCAAAGCTGTAGTCATCGATGCACGGAAGATTATTAACAAATTTGATAACTGTAGGGTATTGCATATGCATTGTGTTATGCTGTGACAGCTGGCAATTACCTTATATCTCCTAATGGCTAAGAAGGAAGCTGGCAGGACCCTAATACAGTGTTGAATTATGTGCATGAAAAACTCCAATATGACGATGTTTAAACGGCACGGAGTCGCACGATGTTGTTAGATTGACGTTCTTTATCAGAGCCCGGAGCTTAATTATCAGCACATTAGTCGGTAGATCGTAGCATCTGCCTAGGCACATAACAGCGTATTACCTGAAACAGTGCGGCAATGATATTGAAATGTATCAGCTCTTCGTGGACGGATATAAAGCTTACATGTCCCGCCACATCAGCAAGCAGAGGAGCAATATCCATGATAGACGACGTGTTTTTTGTCGTCATTGGCTGTTCGTATGCAGCTCCTTGTTAGAATAAATGTCGACGAGGAGCACAGATTTAAAACCTTGGCTGTTGAATAAATCCCATCAGTTAAGCCTATGGGCATTTGTGTCGCTAGTTGGAGTAATCACATTTGTGTTGTGAGGTGGAAACATGACTCAACTTTCCGGCAATCTGCTGAACGTTGCATCTCGCGTTCACTATGTATTATGACGTGAAAACAATGTGATATTCTGAGCAGAGCGTTCGCGATGAATACACACATATACGTGCTAACAAATGATAGGCAATCGACAAATTCACGGCGCTGATTTCAGAGTGTCATTTTCTAAGGCAGTTGTGCCGAAGTAGTGGATTTATGTATCCAAGTGAAATGTAACCTTCCCACGAGTCGAATATTAATGCGAAATACTTGTCCTGTGTCATTCCTGATTCCTCTCATTTGCATTATAAAGTAGTCAGACCAAGTTTTAGAATACATAAGGGGATATGTATTGTCCACAATCATGGAATATACCATCATAAAAGTGCTGTGGGGCAGTGGCAAACACCATTTTTAGTCTCATAAAGATGCAGCGCATTGACCAATCCAAATTTACTGTTGCTTTTTTCATTATATACATTGCAATATCTACCAACGACTTGCTGACACTATCTTAAAAGTCATGATTTCCCCCAAAAGTAATTGGAGATACACTTTGCAATGTCAGAATAGCATGTGTGAGTTAACCAGCAGTAGTAGCGCACACAGCGAGTAGTCTGTGCATTCATAAGAGTCTCGATTCTTCTCCCACATAATAATAAACCTGTTGCTAAACCCCCCTATACGCGAGCAATTGTCATATGTCAAGTCTTTACAATTGTCCACTGATTTAACTCAATTGTCAAATATCAGAACCAGTATTTGATACATGTAGGCAACTTCTTCTATACGTGATCAATGGTGACTTTATTATATCATTGTCTTGCATAGCTTTTATAAGCGTCGCACACAATGCATTGTGGCGTATCCTCAATTCAGTATAGATTACTCGATTGTTAAATATCCGGCCCGGTATTTGATGCTATACAGAAACATCACGAAAGGTATCAGACATGATGGTGTGCTGGTCAAGACAGTGTGATGAATTTCCGCTGCATTATATCGGTTTCCGATACATACAGAAAGCAGTCATATCATATCTCAGCTACCACCGGATGGGTTAGATATACCATGAATTAGTTCAATGGATAAGTCGCTTCTGCTTTTTTAACCAATTATAAACTTATCCTTTCCTATTGTTGGTCATCGGATCCCGTATTGCATTACAAGGGGTATCTATCAGGTTATAATGGAAAGTAGCAAATCAGAGGCGTGTCACTCATGGAGTTGACCAGAGAAAGCTGACTTTTGACACGAATTTTATCAGCATTGGTTAACAGTGGACTTGTTTTGGTGAGCACAGGTTCAATGTTACAGTGCGTTCAAACAACTTTATTATTACAGCAATAGTCACAACCAACACATACGTAACTGCTCATAATTCTTCTGCAAGCAAGCAGGGGAAACATCGGATGATAATGATATACGGATATAAGTAAGTGATGAGGCTGATGTCGCAAAGTGGCGTGTAAAGGTGCATGGATTTGACTTCCTATGTTGGAGGCGAGGCTGCTTCGACCGATTTGTAGGGTATTTATGGCAATCAGTCATGATGAACCAGCTGGAGAAGTATCAAGGAGAAACTACCTCAATAATCGGTCGCATCGACATTTGCTTGCTGCATCTGCTCATGTTTCAGCGAAATACACACATGCTGAAACGATGTACGGCCACACTGCTCTTCAGCATGATGCTGATCGCTCGAAGATATTCTCGTCATTAATATGATATTTTTGATTGGGAGCAAGTTTAGAATCAAATAACCGGCCATAAGAGTGTTGCCAGCCATGGTTGCTGAGGTTTATTGCTGTCGGAGGCAGCATAAGCTTTTTGTTGTCCATCAAGATTGGTTTTAATGTTCACTAGATTGGCATTACGCCATTTGCCGTTGATTTAAGCTTTTTGTCACGAAGCATAGCTCGTTTGTCTATCTTTCAGAATCCTCGATGCAAGATGGTAATGGCTTGGCTTTGGGGGTGAAATATTTCGTAATCGCGGTGCAAAATTCGCTACCGCACAAATTAATCATCGGCACATCGCATATTTACAGTCATCCGCTGCGAGGCATTGAGTGGATAGCTACCGCTGTTATAATGATTTTAACCAACCAGGACCGGAGCAAAGATACGATTTCGGACGGCATTTGACCAAAGATCATCAGGAATTGTTGTTTGAGCTATTCAACACAAATGATGTTAATATCAGGTATCTGCTTTTCGCATTTAGAACACTGAATCGAAATCACTATGGGAAAAAGCCCTGCGAACGTTGTCTATCATTACATTCGGATGAACCATGACCAGGTTAAGAAATTACGCATGCGCATTTCCATGAATTACTGGTAACAGCGCCTTCTCTCCGCCGGTTATCAGCTTCAGATGTCTACAAGCCTCTGGAACGTGACAAATTTGTCTACAAATATACGTCCCGTCAATAATAGGCCATCGGACTGCCGATGATGCAGCAGTAAACACACATTTGTCTCGATTGCGCGGATATTGTTACCAAAATTAGTAAGAAGTCGGTCAATAATTGCTTTCCAACATAAGTGCTGTATTTTTGTTTATAAAATGCACATTGAATCTAGGTTGGTATTTCTTGAGGTTAAAATAATGAAATGTGATTAAAGGCAAAGTGTTGTACTTCGTCTTATAACTTATTTTTGGGAAAGAAAACTGTATACAGAATATTGATACTGTTCTGTATCACTTGCAGTTCGCTACAGAGCTCACCAATTGTACACATAAAAGCAATAGCATCAACAGAACACAACGATTAGGCACAAATGGCAAGAACATACCATTTGGAACACCAGACCCAGTGTTTTCTCGAACAAATGATGCGTGCTGCCAGCAACATCCAGTTTTCTGTGTCAACAAAGAGCAAGTAGCTGTGGATGATTACTCACTACTGGTAGCGTATGTCATATAAAGTATGTTAGGTGTTCACTGCATTAACGGGATGGTAGAGAACAATATACAAACGCACGCTCTCAACTTTATGATCGCGCATGAGTTTTGCAGCCCTATGGCTGTTTCGTGATATCATAGTCTATATGCGGCACATTGGCCTCCAGTTATTAAGGGATTTTCTTTATATGTCTATAACTACCGGGCATATCACAAACGCTCTAGGCACTTTACGCAGGGGCGCTTCATGATTTGTCAAAAAAGAGGTAATTTGTTGCCGGCTATTACATGGATGAGAGAAGGGGTGTCGGCAATGCTTACTTGTTACAACGATTAAATTTACTACCTGATTTAGTTTTCCTTGTGTTATCAGGGGATACCATTTGCAGGATAAATAATGTCTCAGTTGGCGCCATAAACAACCAAAATGACTAAAGGCTACAATAAATATTCGTTTTGCCTAAAAATTATGAGATTATCTGTCGTCCAACTTCATCATGATTTCTTAGTTCTGGGCCATTAATTATTTTGTATTGTGAAGTGAAATATTTCGGTTTAGGCCTCAGACGACGGGGGGAACATACGGTAACAATGTACATAAAATAACATGCGATGTGGAGGGGGAGAGGGGGGCAATTATATCAAGGCAGAATATGACTCGCATTGTTGGCTCTCATCAACATTAGTGCTGTGACAAACTCACCAGTTGCGATGCGGATCGAAATGTCTGCCTGGGGGAAATATTGACATGGATTCGCGCATTGCGTTTTGATATTTTTTGTCTAATGAAATAACTGCGGAAATCATAAACATTTCTCCAGAAAACCGTCACATTCACAATTAATGCAGGTTCTACACGGTATATTTTTGATATGTCTTCAATATCTCCGGTGGGTTCCTGTCGGGGAAATTGCGATCTACCTTGCTTATTTCTGCACCAGCATGATCTTATTGAATCGGTGCCCAGCTTGGATTGAAGATAAACCGCACAGGCTTAATGTTACGTTAATATGATAACAGCAGAGTGCCTCTTATTATGGTACTCGCCAATTGTGTGGCACTATTTGTGACATTGAGAGCAGAAAAAAATGAAGTAATTAATTGCATGTCTCATGTCAGTCTTGGCACTCCTGCAAACTTCGATTGCATGACTTTTTCACCAGCTTTTTTGGATCATGCACAATACTAATGCGGCGAGGAAAAGATGAGGTGGATGATAACGATGATGATGATGATGATGATGAGGATGATGATAATGATGATGATGATGATGATGATGATGATGATGATGATGATGATGATGATGATGATGATGATGATGATGATACACTATTTTATCATAACGGTTATTGTTCGACTATATAATCGATCAAATTAGGTAAAAACCAGCCATGTTTCTCTTGTTATATCCTCATGCAGCTGCCGACTACAGTCATTTGCATATTTAGCACAATCATTTAATCTGAGGTGGACCCCTCAGGATATCCAGAGGTCTCAGCGGGTCAATTCAAAATGTCTGTTATCATTTCGAATACTTATATAAGTGTCTAATAATTCTAGAAAAAATTAGTACATAAGTGATAATGTTCTTGTTGGCCGTTTTTATAATGTTTCAATACTCATTTAAATGGTATGATTCAAACTAAAACATTGGCCGTTGTTTAAATTTGGACGCATTATAAAAGTGCTCATTGTAAAACATCCTTGTTTGCGTTAAATGGTAATGCTCTCGGGAGACATCTACAAGTTCGAAGCATGTCATGCAATCTAATGCGAAACAATAAAACTGCACATCCGACTGTTAGTTGAACCTGAATTCCTGTTAATCGGTTTTACCTGATAATTACTAAACACGCTGAGTCTAATGTTTCGAAAAAATTGCTAGGAGCGATTAAGTGGCAGACGCCCGGGTACTCGATGGAGGCCGCCATGAAGTGACGTCATACGATGCAATTAGACCGACTGTTTTCCCTGAGATAGATTAGAACCACTGTTTAAAATGGTTATATTTTGATGAGATACCAGACGACGAAAATATAACGTAAGGGTTTAGCCTCAGTGCCGGAAAAAATAATCTAAAAAATCATTCGTTATCTACCACTAATTGTCCTAATATTAATGATAATGGCGCAGTTTAATGGTTGATATTGCATGGTCCTTGGCCGATTTTTGCAAGTAGTGAGCCTTTAGACGTTGCCTTGTTATATTGCCTTTATATAGAAAGTGAAGTTATTGTTTTATACCTTTGCGCTAACAACTATAGGTCATTTGATTGTCTCACCGAGAACATTTAGCACCAGAGATGAGATATGATGTTGATGCGTCATTCACTTAAGTTTTTTGCGCGAATTAAAATTAAACCTACCCATGAATAGGCCACCGACAGAACTATCCGATGCCATAATATTTTAGCGGTTAAACCATGTCTAGACTATTCTTACCAGAGTTCAGGGTAATATTCTTCTTGTCACATGCTCAAGCCGCATCCGCCTTTACAGACCTAAATCATAATATCAGTTTGTCATATTTCAGCTTCAAGTGTGCTATACGCCATATATTTCTCCATTCTTAAAGGAAATGAAAGGGGTCAAAATGAGATATTATAACGCAATTGCGCACTCCTCTTGTAACACATAGAAATTGTACAACATTATATGTAACCTTCATCGAGGAATTATTGGTAGTGCGTGCTCGGTGATGTTCCAAATAATGCACTTATTAGGATGGATATTTGCGCATTAACTAGTAAACATGTGCAATGTGCAAAAACCAAAGTAAAGGTTTATGTCACAGATAACAACCCAAGCAGGACTTGCGTCCGTGCTCTTAAATCGTTGAAAATAATTATTGACTGAAAGTGACGATGTGGTGTAAAATGCTACTTCTACTTAACAAGGACGATCCATTGAACCAAATATAGCACCCGGTTGGTACTCTTGCAGTGTTACGCTAATGCTGCCTCAGAACGATAATTGAGGCCCAAAATACATCCTAGCCATGAATGGACCTGCTTTCTAGATTGCTTTTATGGTGCATATGGGACTCTTTCAGGTAATGTCAGAGGCCCGTAAATCATTTTCTAGGCGTGAAAGTTATTGTTACTTACTGCAATAAAAAGGTAGATACTCATTCAGCAACCGGGTTTCCCGTTTATGTTATCAGCATTAATCTCTCATCTAACATCAATAACAACATGCTAGATAAAATGTGCAAATGAAACTGCATAACTACTGTGCAGTGTGGCTATAATAGCTCATGCTGTACGTGGTTCCAAGTAAAGCAACAATGTTTATACGCAATATGTAAGTCGCAAGCGTTGTTTCGAAATAGAAAGATACCCAATTAATACCTGCATGATATCTAGACTGACACTCCGGGTTTTAAGAGAAGTTTGTCCCAGCAAGCGCAATTTTGTTTGGTGACTTAGCTCATACAAACCAGGAACGATCTTAGTATCATGTCTCTGTACCCTGTCTAATGTATTGTAGTGTCATTGATGTACTATTAGTCTGCAACTATTAAGATGAACCATTAGCCTACTAGTTCTCACATTGACAACTGAACCGCCAGTTCCCAAATGTTACCTAACCTTGGCTTTCCTGCAGAAATGCCGTAATTGATGCCAGTCCCCTGAAATGCAATTAGCCTGCTTATTCCCAGATGTGCAATCAGTCGGCTAATCCAGAGACTTACCATTAGCTGGTCAATAGCCCACTGGTCGTCCCGAGTCCAATACCAAATTCCGCGTCCGCATGCCCGTTATTGGTTCGATTCCTTGTCAAAATATGTGGTTTAGGTTTAGATGCATGATGATATACACGTTATGAGTATTATTCAAGGTTGACACTCAGGAAATGGGCAAAATTCTAACGAATGCGAAGAAGAGTGAAATTCGGTTCGGTCACTAAACGTACCGCGCACAATTATGCGTAGGCCGGTAAAAGTCTATCAATAGATGTTTCTATTAGTAGGACATTGTGGAAGAACTGCTGTTATGCGCCTAAAGCGATGTTTGTCTGTGGTAATACTAGGCAGTTTCGTCAAATGACTACGCATAGCAGATGTGTACAACTTGTATCCGTATAAAGGTTGAGAGCGTGAGGTTTCTATGGAAATACACATAATATTGCGAGAGTTCTGAGATAAACTTTAGAAGGCGTGAGTTCCATGCTTGATGGACCTCTTACTCGACTCTACCCCGGGGCAACCCAACGCGACACGTGCAGACAAAAATTATACCACGAGGAACATATTGCAACCCATAAATGCACGCACACCCTTTATTGGAGACGAACAAATTTGTCATTGGGCTTTTATTGCCTGCAGAGCCGTAGCCAACCTATAAATGGCTGTTCAAAATTCGTCGGCCTGTTAATGGACGAGTTAAATCATTGGTTTGTCGATGGATGGGACACAGTAGATCACGATGATTTTAAAATGCGAGCGTAGTAAGAGAAATGACGGAGCGGGCAGGGCGAGTCGAATCATGTATCCTCAGCATATCTAGGGAATATAATTGTCCATGCGTTCGGATGCAATTGGGCCGTCATAAAACAAAACCATTTTGTAGCTATAGCAAATAAATCACTCGCACCTCGGCCGCCCGATAATATGTGTTGCAATAAATATCAGCGCTTTTTTCTGCGAGCAGGCTGCTGGCTACAACTGTTAGCATAAATGATGCTGGGGGCGAGGTCGTCTCGACAAGTTAGTGTACTCAAGAGGGCAATCGCGTGGGCCATAACGACCACCCATCCTCCCGGTTCTGTCAAGGTGATCCACTAAGTCACTTTGAGCCCTTGTTGGAAAGGCATGAGGCACGATGTTTATGAGTACAAATACAGCATCTAGGATTTTCAATATTCGTTTTGGTTAACATTCATCTTTTGTTGTTTTAGAGAAATACCCACGTTATGGAATAACGCCCTCTAAACTTAATCTGACCCGATGGTATATTGAAGCATTTTCAATGAGGCTTATAACACATGATCAATTGTTTATGAAGACTGTAAGCAAACATTAAAACACAATACTCGCTGCTTTTTCAAATGAGTTCCATAGCGAGTAACACAAGTCGCCCTGTATACTCACATCACTCGCCCCCGACCTGTCAATACTCTAACGAACACCTCAGACTATATATATCATGAGGCTTGTCATTAACTCATTTCACGAGTTGGTATAATAGACGGCATGAGTAGATTGTGATCAATGCTGGTCGCAAAAAAATGCGGTTAACCAGCCTTGCAAGTGAAACATCCCCAACTGCCATATGCATCAACAAGAGAGGAGATCAAGAAGACTGTCTATAGGCCTAGAATGCAAGCTTTTTGAGAAGTAACATGAAACCGTATGAATGCAATGTTTGAAATTTTATGTGGAAATCATTGTCAGTTGAAGTTAGCTCTAAGAACAGAACTACTATCGAAGAGGTCATCAAAGCCAGTTGTCACAAGGTGAAGATCATGCGAACTGGTTATTGGATGCAACATAGGGTTATGCTCATGCTGGTCGATCTCGAACCTTGATCCTTCATGATACATTGTTCAATTGTTTCGCTGTCAATCTGCGATTTTGAAAAGGTAGCAATTATCTGTCGCCCATAAACTAAAATCCTCATTACCGGAGGATGATGCCTTGGCTAAACATATAAAAGGGGATTCAAAGTTAACTGCTGCAGACAACATGTCATAATAGGATTCTTCAACCATCGAAAAGGTCCGACATATAAAGTATTTCGTGTAACTAGCCATTGCTTGGTTAAGTCATCTGTGTGTTAAATACAGAGACCCATGCTGAAGCCTTTGATAATCATGGACCATTTAAGGAATTTAAGGGTTCCTCAACCCAAGCGCGATAATTCCAAGTACCTCATGATGCTTCTATGCTTGGTCTCAGCCCATGACAGATAACGGAAGCAGTAAGTTGCGGTACGTGTCATATTCCCCTGCCACTTTGTATAACCGCGGTCGGTGTTTCCCGTCTTGCAATGCACGACACTGCTCTCCGCGGTCTTCACTATGGTCCGATGATGGCTATGGTATCACGCTGACGCTGGCTATGACCATGACCCACATCAAACCCACATATCTTCATTGAGCAATCACGATAACGATCACATCGGTTGAATTCCGCGGATTATATCAATCAAATAATTGCATATCGAATAATGCCAGAAATAAATATTGTCTACACAATGTTTTCTATTTGTTCAGCTTTCATGCAATTGCGCTCACGCACATATTATCAGACAACTACAACCATCCGACGAGTGTATTGATGACTACTTTAACTTTGTTCCACGGTGTTAGGCGTAAATGTGAACCGACACAGATTATGACAGACACACTTTGATATATGTGTACAATTAAGGATGATAGACCCACATGAAGATCGATATAAATGAAGACGAGCATATGCATATATGAATGGAGCTAGACTGCACGTTTGAAGCCCCACATGCTATTGTCACTAGTCGTATCTGCTATCTGCTATAAATTAAGAAGAAAATGACATGTTGGTGAT
The DNA here is from genome assembly GCA_034190875.2 of Urechis unicinctus. Classification (NCBI taxonomy): domain Eukaryota; kingdom Metazoa; phylum Annelida; class Polychaeta; order Xenopneusta; family Urechidae; genus Urechis; species Urechis unicinctus. The sequence continues at coordinate 58,329,707 of CM067345.1, forward strand.
GCTACGAGCTCATGCCACAATATGTTGATGGCGTACGTGACACCAAATGGTAAATTTAAAGATGCACGTTAGATAATTAGTGATGACACATCGCATAAATAATGTAAGCGTACATAACAAACGTCATGGAGCTAGAATGATCCATAAAAGGTTGAGAATGGGATCGCACGGCTTCCTTTTTGACTGAATGCACCGCATATATTTCTGGTTAATTAATCATCTCTCCGACTTCTAAACCCAGTGATTTGATAATCATTAGGGGACAGACGGCAGTACGAGGTAGGCCCTCATTCAGCGACATCACATAACCCAGTTTGACTGATACTCTTGATCGCAAAATACAGAAAACAGGTTTTATTTTAGAGGATCAGAACTATAGCGCGTTAGTTTTTGGGATTAATCATATGAAAAGTGCATTTAGTTGCTGGGGCCACAGCAGATGTCAAGGCGATACGTGAAATTTTGTACACTAATTTGCTTATCAATTGTGGTATATTTCCACTTACGCTACAGCTATAATGACCAATAATCTGAGGTCTAAATATGCTTCAGCAAGGTCAACGCCCTTGATAGAGTTGTAGTCGCAAACGATTGTTTTTGTACGCATGACGCGCTCTTTCGGATCACATTTTCTCATAATTGTTGCATAGGATGCATACATTCAGCTTACTGGTTTTCTACAACAGCACGGGCACTGTTATCTAAATGATTTGGCTTCCCTTCTGAGCAGAAGCTTAATATCCCTCAACACAGAAAGAAATAATAGACGTGCAATGAAATTTTAAAGCTTGTGCGTGACGTAGCCTCATTAGTGTAACGTAACATCTCTTTACGTGGTGAACACCCTCCGACATTTTTCGATAACCAAAGTTGACTTGAGAGGTTCGACGAGTTACACAAAGAACACTGCTCACAGCTGACTTCATTTTGCCTTAAGTTACTGACAAAAGGCAGTTTGGGGTATCCATAATTGGTGTGGCCGTGCCGCTTACTGATATCTTATCACCATCAATTTAGTTTAGGGGAAATGTGATTTGGGTTCGCGATTAGTATAAAGTAATGCAATTACATGCGCCTAAAAGTTTCGATGTCAAAAGGTCACCATATGGGTGGACTGTATAATTTTTGTGATTTCCATAGTTAAATGTGACAATATCGCTGTAAATGTAATATAATAGCATTATGACTATATTCTTTGAACGCGTAGTACCAGGGCTGTCAATGAGTATTATATTGTTCAATGCACCTGACTTAAATATGAATTGCTGAGCAAAATAACATACATCGATTCTTTTTATTTAGAATGTCTCTGAAATTTGCTGTGTTATAATTATATGAGTGAACTAATCACATTTGACATTACAATGTGACATTGCGGGATATTGGCAGTTTTTGCGTTATCCAGTCTCAAATAATATCCTTTCGGTTCCTCTATATATTCGACCAATTAAGTTTTTTAATAATGGTGAAACGATAGTGTGTAATTTTGCAAGTGTTCACTTTGCTATTACAAAAATTATCACAAATCATTGCTTGTCGTTAAGTGATAACTTTTGGTCAATTATTTGATCGTTTGTCCAGACTAAGCATTACAGCCGATTGGTAAGTATATGCCAGATAGAAACCAGCCAATGATGCATGACACAATGTACAAGTGTTAGAAGTATTAGTGGCTTATTATTTCACAAAGTGTTATTAAATCTCACGATGATATCTGGCAACCGTAGAAACATATATCACAGCCTCCTCATCATGATACAGCAGTGCCATATCGGAAATAATTCCAGTTATAGCGTGCTGTTCGGTTGATTTACCAGATAGCATAGTCACATGGTACAGTTAAGTTGATCAACTGTCTTGCTTGTCGAGTAATCTCTACTAAGTGAGCTACATGTCATCTTCAATGAGTCACTTGCCTATGACATCACTTGGCATTAAGTTTGTAGCTATTCCCAAGTTACTCGCGAGGGGAAGAGTATTTCTTTACTGTAGAAAAAATCACTTGAGGTTATACATGATGTGAATTAGTAAATTGTACATTATGATTGCGGGATTGGGCTATCACTTGTAGCTTTGTGTATCATCTTGTATTACTTGCCTTGACCGCCACAGGTCGAGTTCAAATGGAGCGGTTAGTATCAGTGTTGAAGATTCGTCATGGTGAGTGGAATGTAATAAAACGTAGGGCTTTTGAACAGCATGACATCTTGGGGCCAGTGAACACCAAGTTATCTAGGCCTGTGAACTGCAATTCAATGTGTCACATGTAGACAGTACTGCGTCGTGAAAAGCTTAAAGCATCAAGCCCGTGGCTGTCATGAAGCAATCAGGAAATTATAAGAACCACAAGTGTTCTACAAAAACATGCTCTTGATGCTACTCTAGTTATGGAACTTCATACAATACAGTTGCATTTTGACAACGATCAAGTGTCTACGTATATTATTCAATGAATATTTGCTTACCTCAAAGTGACCAAGCCTCGCTTAGTGGACCTGATCACTATGCAATATTGCATGATGGAATCACAATTGTCGACAAAACATGCTGTATGAATGCAACACTCACAATTGCCGACTAAATTTTAAAACCAACGTCTGAATCGCGATTTTGCTTAGCTAAGAGACAACGCTTACGCATGCTCAGTGACAATGACCCCGTGATCATTTCGCAATATATTTTATGTATTCACTCGGGTTTGATGTCTTCCAACCCACAGGTATGCCTTCGACAAACACCTTAAGTGACAATCATTCTATCGCACGAAACGTTTCAATGCTTCACCAAGTAATGCAGAATTGTTGTCATAATGGTACTTATTGCTTCGACCTCCTGGCTGTGATGTGAAATTGCACAGTGAATGGGCTAATGAACACCCAGTTAACTTCGTTTTGTGTAGTTGCTACAATGGTCAAGTGTGGGAAAATAATATAAAAAAAATTCGTGACCAAAATGACATTTTGAACAGAATTCACACAATATATCTTCCTTTTGTCGTGAAACCAATTACCTGATGTATGCTTAAAATCCCCAGTCGCTTGTATAGCTTACATAACGTGACGTAAATCCTACTGATAAAGCACCACATTTATAGTATCTCCAGACCTGTTTATGACAGCGTGTAAACATTAGACTGAGCAAATGCGACGATAATGAGAGGCTGGCGACCATGGTACACTGTTGCTATAAATATTAACGACAGCACGGAGTACCGTTAGCCCACAATTGATGTGGACAGTGATGTCCTATAAAGATGGCGTTACACGACTACTGGTACTCTCTATGGTACGCTTGATGACGTACTGATTCATGAGCCGTAACTACGCCTCATGCGTGTTTCAAATCAGTATACATTACGGCGTCATTGAAAAGGAATGAATATCCGATAACCACAGCAGAAGGCATTATTCCTGATGCGGATTAGAAGTGAGAAGACAGAGAGACCAACGCTCGACCTGCACAACCTGTCTATAATCCGTTGCCGTGCGGTCGTCTCTCTACGTCAAAGCATGTACAGGCATATGGACATCGACAATCGGAGAGTCAATATTGATCGGCAGCTCTCTAGAGCGTATTGTGGTCTTGCTTTTCTATGGTTGTGCGTAAATATTGTCGACTATGGTGGATATGTCGATCAAGGTGGATATGACATGTTTTGCTGCAACGGCATGATGTTTTATCGCTGTATCGTCACGTTGTGCTTTTTTCATAAATGGCAGGGTAATGCAAGTTAGACAATGACTGATTGGTCCTCACGGTTGCATTTGATTGCTTTGTTTTTGTCAGATAAGGCGCAAGAAATGAAGGTTTGGCGCAATCAGAAGTAGACATGATTGCTTGTCAGATGAGGTATGTTTAAAATTTTCGGAAGCCATGCGGTTCGTATTTTAGTCTTAAATTTGAATGACCAGTAGCTAACATAGGTTTTTCCAGAACCTTCTTTTAAGCTATATTAAGACGCGTGTTCAGACCCACAATCACGCAATTCGAGGATGAATGCATTTCGATGTACACGGGACTACGTTTAATGTAACCCTGGCGATTTTCTATGAGCTGAAAGTCTCTCTAACATAACACGTCTAATCATAAAGTCAGCATTCCTCGATGTATGACGCTTCACTAACGTTGCAAGAGTTACTTTAGCTTATCTGTAAATGGCGACATATGGGGCGAATATATTCCTACCAAAGACTTCTTATCAATAGCTCGGCTGAAGGAATTTTTGGATCAAATTCATTGCCCTTGGAAATTTTAAACCATATGTACGTTTTGACTTACCTGGCGAGCATATCCCACACACCCTCTCGCTGATTTCACAAGCTACAATTTTCATACTCATTTATTCTGACTGTGCAAATTTCCATTTCAGATTCAAGAAATAAATCTGCTACAGGACAGACAGTGTTTGTACGTGTTGAAAAAAAAATAGTCAACCCTAAGTATCTGGCTAGAGCACATAGCAAAACTCGAGCTTTATTATTGAATGCATGTTAATGTAAATATAGAGTTTCCTGTTTTATTTCATGGCGTTAACAGATGACCCCTTCATAATGTACACGTCTAGAGCCTATCAAATATTTCCGGATTAATAATCGCCTCCATTTTTATTCCTTGACACTAGGTTCATCATGAGCTTAATACATGTCAGTTAATAATAAATATAAACAAACATAGCTGACCCTGCAACAGCCAGCAAGTAATACACAATACAAAGGTTACACCATTGCGTGTTCTTGATGCTGCTCCGGTCGTAGAATGACAATTGATCCCTTTAAACAATGAGTACTGTAAAAGTTTGGAACTGAATAGCAGTGCTTGTATCTGTCAACCTTTAGCCTATAGCCACAATAGCTATATAGTTATATTCAGGTTATTCAATAAATGCATCAGGGTATTTTCCACACCCAATTATAAAGAATAAGTCGCATATTTATTCACGTTAAATATTGTCCTTATACATTCATGAAATAAATATATTTACGTGTACATTAGTAAGCGCCATCGTTATGTGGTTTTTTATTGCGTGATAACAAGGTCAACATTTCTCAACTAACTTTGCTGCAAACCCCGTGGTCCCGACTAGCTCCAGGTTATTCCCGCTTAATATACGTAGAGCAGAGAGACGTCAAGGAGACCTCGATGTCAGTAGACTGCATATAGGGCCCGTTGGCAGTGGCAGGTCACGATATCACGTTTCGATTTCAGATTATATTCAGATACTTTTAATGCCGATCGATCTTATTCTGGCAATTTATTGCGGGCTTATGCAAGTCTTATGATTTCAGTCAGAAATCCAAGTGAAAATTTGTGAAGCCATCTGTCGATTCATATGGCAAATACAGCCTTCGCAGGTTCACGCATGTTGGTTGTCGGATGCGTCATAACCTACGGACGCTACATATCTGCCACTTCGATTTCATGGTTTGACACACCATCAATAATTATCAAACGAAGGTCAAGCTAGCTTTATAATGAACTTCTCCAACTTGATAAATTGCAACCCGTTCCTTCAGCGTGTCACATGTTGCTCACTGCAGCTGACATATTTTGAGCGTGATCGACAACGCTACATTTATCAAGCAATTAACTAATCATCAGAGTTCTTTTTGATGTGTTACTATTATGCAGTAATTTTTATATGCGTTCTACTGGATTATTTTTCAGCGTAATATGAAATGATAATAAAGAGCTTTTGTCTCACCTATGCTATGTTTGTTTTAGGCAGTTGCATCATCACAACAACCATTTACTGCAGTTGATCGATTATTGAACAGGAGCGAAAGTTATCGTAGGTGAATCACAAAGCGGTGTATTGAGTCGATGTAGGAGTAATACAGCATTATTGAGCCCTTATTATTATGTATTGTCAATTATAACTGCTCAAGTTATAGGTCAATGAATTCGTGTATAATAGTAATTGTTCTGTCTAAAAGGAATAAAGCTAGACTTTGTGAGTGATAATCTTATGTTATCTTATATGACCCAATTGTTTTTATTTTCAGGGTTGCCAACATGGCAATCGGTCTTGTCAAGGTAATGATAACCCGATTCGGCTAAAAATGGCCTACCTGGATACACTAATGTGAAGTCATTAAGATTTTGCTTTCTCGATGCGATTATTAATTGGCACTGACCGTTACTTAATCTGGATACACTAATGGTAATGTTTTTATCTTTAAACCCTTTCGATGGCTGTATTTCAGCCATTTAACACCAAGTGCTCAACTGATACCTGACACAGACGTTGACACCAAATGGATATTTGTGTATTGCCTTTTGTAGGCAATTTCGGCTTGGAATCACAGCCGTATGTAATATCGGCCTAATATTACACTGACAAAAATGCCTAGAATCAAACATGAAATTACAGCAAAATATTTGTTATGTTCTCATTTATGTATACATGACCTACTTAGAAGTAAACATTCTTTGGTGAAATCAATAGGTGTTTTGAGTCCGACAAGCAATGACGGCTGATGTTTGAATATGTACCGCACTTCAAAGCAGCCTTGATTGAGGTTTGGATGGTTGAGGCTCTTCTTTATTGTGTGTTCGTGAAGGCACATGGCAATGACGTAGAGGATAGGCGTCACAACACAAGTTTGCATTCATGTTGCGGTCCACTTCCATTGCAGATCAGAATTTATAGAATACCACTTTACCAATTATATGAATGTAATAGTAGATCAACATATGGATGTTTGTATGTTCGTACAAATGCTAACTATTCCTTCTTTTCCATTCAAGAAATAGTAAGATGAATCGATAGGGTTGTTGCACTTTACATTTTGTTAATGGTTGGTGTCATAAATATCTAAGCCACATTACTGGTTTTTCAATCACATTCGTCAAATCATCATCATTGTTACTGGGAGCTTGAGTGTGTAGCAAAAAGGCTACCTTCCTGGGCCCTTACAGCATACCACTTAATTCATTTTCGTCGCTAATGCGAGTTTTCATCTTGGACCTCAACCCATTAGCTTTGCGAAAATAGCCTACCTTAAGCTGTCGTTACTAATTATTCATAGAGCGGTGATAATGTTTTCGTCGACTCCACGCAGTCACGCATTGTTGGTAATGCATTTTTATTTAACATCTATTTGTTTCTGGCCAGTAACCTGCTTTCACAGGCGTAACACTGAGCCGCTTCATGAGAAATATGAGGTGGATAAGTGCCTTAAACTGGCAGTAAAAGCTCAATCTAAGCGCTGCAATATCTAGTTTTGATGGGTATTCGTGGGCATTGTCCCTCGTCATGACTGATAAGATGACAAGTAATTGTCATTGTTTGGGAGTAATCTACCAAATTATTGTTTTCGTCTGTAATAGTTGTTTGCTGGAGATGTTACCGACGATGGTCTAAGTCTGACAGCAATCGCCATCAAACGTCACACCAAGCAATATAAGATAAAATTGCAGTGGGCATAAAAACGTTATTGCCCAATATGACCTCGTCGTTTATAATACCTGGGTGACAATGTTATGCGCTCGGTCATGTCAAGGGTATGATCTAATATGTGGATAAAGCTCCCACATGGATAACTTATTGCGACTGACAAACCAAGGACCGCAAATATAGCAGCTCTATTCTTTGCTATACAACACATCGTGCCCATACGCGTTTATCACTGGGGCATGATCACGACAAAATGTTATATTGACATAGAACGGTTCCCTGAATTGGGAACTCATTATATACATTGGCAGTTTGGACTCTTCAAGCTTATTTTTGTTAGGTAGTTTGCCAGTAATCTGGGATGCTTGGTGATGCATGGCCATTCCTCCGTTAAAGCCATCACTCTCACAAAACTTCTGCAGTACACTCTCTGGCTGTATCCATTGTGAAGCAGTGTTACCAGCTACACTTATGTTAGAGAAATGATTACAAACAAGACTGTCAATGTAATTTTTTATTTGCAGTACAATGAATCAATGTAAAAAGGCAACAAGTTAGATACTGAATGCAAACAAATGTCCACAATATTAAATGTGCTGAGGGTACTATGACAAAGCTACATTTACTAGCCATGCACTATTTGTTGTAGTAGTTGGGTCTGTCAACATATTATCTTCAACACACAGAATGTGTAAATATATCAGGTTACTTACACTGACGATTATTTTTGACCAGCTAATATAGTTCAATAAATCTTGGGAAGGCTATTCTCACCAATGGTCGAGATCTAGAGTTAGAGCTCCAGGTGTCATTTCCAAGTCCGACTTGGGTGAATCATCCTCCGCCTGTATCTGCTCAAATAAATAGACATGAACATAATTTGCCCCAATGTTATGTAATAGGGCCTCGAAATCTTCATCGGAAGACGACATGGCTTCATATGAATACGGTTTAATATTAAAACCACCGAAAAACTTTTGCAATTCACTTCTCTTGGAGGCCGCGCAGCAGGTGTTACGTCACGCTCCTTGTCCCTAGCAACCAACCTAATTGCACATTGGCCCGGAATACAGGCTTCTGCAATGAATAATAAAAACGTTACTCGTCCTAAAGATCAAATGTTAATAGTAACACCTTTGAAATTCTACTCTTCAATCGTTGCTTATATTAGTCTCTTTCTAACTTCAAACGCTCTGTTAAAAAAATACGCCAAATCCAGCCACCACAATAAAAGGCTCAGTATAAGCGTCCTGTTTCATCAAACGATCTGTCAGAGACATAGCAAATCAAGGCGCCACTAGTTGAAGCTCACGTAAATTAGTCGATTAATTCAACATATGCAATTGCCTTTCTGCAGGCTCAGATTGCATGTTTTTGTCGATAATTGTCGGTTGTGTAGATTATTTTCTCCATAAATCAGAATACCAATTAACAGGACCATTATATATCGGGTGGGGCGTAGTCAAACATTTATGTATAGAGACGAAGAAATCATTACTATTCTAAACAGCGGCGGTTGTGAGTTACAGTTTGAATCCTTTGGGAGGGTCCCTTAGGCCTTATGACGGCTTTATTTTGCCGTGGAAATCATTTGTGCCATAAATAACTATTACACCCATCCGCTTGTTTTATAACAGTGAAACCTAGGATTCATTGATTGAAGCATTCTATTACTTGACTAGTGAAAACGTATGTCACGTGACCGGATTGACACCGCTCCTTGTATTAAGTGCATAAACCAGCCACCAACTTGATCTGCGCTATGAATGTAAACCATATGGAAAAACTGTGTGTAAACTGATTCTGTAAGATGTTCCAAGTACCTCCAATTGTACTGGTTTTATCGTAAAATATCTAAGGCAATATAGAGGTAAAATACAACCATTTACGGCTACTTGCTACAAAGCTTTTGCAACTAGAATTGAAACTAGATCGATTTGTCGGATCGTCGCCTTAAGGGGCCGCATAGCTTCTGTGGGTAATTTGCAAATTGTATGTGGATAAACTTTTCTTGCATGCACTTTATTGCTAGTTAAGACTCAATCTAATTAAAGCCATTTAAAGTTATTTACTGTAAAGGCAATGATGACTCAAGTGTATAAATAATAGGTTTAGGAAGAGACACGGATGGCATTCGTGTTAACACGCTGTGACCCGAATACCATTTGAAGATTGACAATGAGCTATGTTGTAATGTAATTCCTTATTATATGAAATATAATGTGTCTAACTGACACATCTTTGTCACCAATGCATACAACCTGTATATGATCACATCGCCGCTCTCAGTCGACCTTACTTGACCGTCCCCTGCTATCGTTGCTGCAGAAATTAAATGGCAGATTGTTTGCTGCCAAACCGGTGAGACCACCATCTTGTTAACACTCAAATCTTCTTCCCATCAGAAAAACAACCAATTGATAATATTTGAGTTGATATGCACTATATGTATCGATGAAAACCGACGAGAATGAAAAGCATGGTAACATGACATGACAAACTGACGCATGATGAATGTCGCCAAATACTTCAATGACATACTTGGCATTACGCATTTGTTCATACAGCATTCGCATTGAAAGCGTGGGAGAGTGGTAATCATTGATGCAGCACCTTCGTATCTTGACTTGTATTGTTGCTGACATAATTGCTACATATCATATAACTATGCGCTAACTAATAACTTTGACATTGCATTACGAACAATTTGCATCTCCTGGTCAAGTTTACATCTGATGCACTGCTTAAGCACATACCGCAGTTGTAACAGTTTTAAATGCATTGACGTAATCCGAACACTAGTCGGATAATCACACATAGAATGTTAGTTAGCCATTTAGAAATATTGCTACATACAGTCACTGAATTTGCATGCAACGGACACCGTACTTACTCGAAAAAGTGAAAGATATGTAGCGCAAATTGCGTTTTCAAAGGCATTTCAGGCTTCATAATTTGGTGTAATGAATCCAAAATTATAATTTTGTATGGTAATTGAATCGGCGTTCAACATTTAGTTGGAAACGATGATATGTAATCACATGATAAACTTACTGATAAAGGGAATCTCATTACTCAATTTTTGCCCACGGTTTGCCTTTTCAAGTGCACATTGCTGTAACATTTACTTTATAGTATAAGCAATTCAGGTGCAGCTTTGTACCATCGCATGCTAGAAGCATGCATGTCATCTCATTTATGGTATCCACTTCCAAGCTGTTAAGTGTTTAAACATCTGGACCGTATTTATCTGCTTTCTCGTTTCAGCACGTGTATTAATGGGACCCAGCCATTGTCACTTAGATGCAACGGAGAAACGCCACAAGCAGCCGCGTATATTGTTGAGATATCACAAAGATTGTCAATTGGTCAAATGGGAAAATATCTAAGTAACGGTGCTTCTTTTATCGTGATATTATTACTACCCCAGTAGATGATTTGTTCTGAATGACATAGCATTTGTGCCCATAAGTAATACATCTGAGCTTAAGCCAATTGTTAGCAAGAAATATGGATGATTAGGGCCACCTGAATTCGGATCACTGATCCAACTGGGGCCCGTGGATCGAGAGAAAACACATCCTGTTTGCGCTCAAATGGAGGAATCCATTTTTATGTTAAATGCAATATACACATCAGCGGAATAGGCTCGGAATCTAGTCACTGGTTACTAAAACTGTGAGCTGTGTGGTTGAGAAGTGATGTAACCGATTAATTATTATAACCAAAAAGTTGCATACATTTCTGGACTTTGGGTCAATCAGACATGTACTAGCAATTAAACTCAATAGGTCACAGACGCCTGAGTTAACAATTGCCCCCGCCATACAGTGGCGCCAGACGAGGTAGCTAGACTGATGTTCGATATTACAAAACACAGAGACTAAGCTGAATTGCCGGCATTAGATTGGCAAAGCATGACTTGATTGGTAGAAGCGCCTGTCTAAGCCTTGCATACAGATCAATCATTTCATTAGCACACCAGGATCCACTTGTCACAGATACGTTTCTTAGATCACTGACTGCTGTGTAACGAGGTATGTGTTAGCTATCGTATGGTAATGTGGCTGAACGGTGTTAGGTGAACTAACGTTATGATTATCATAGTAACATAAAGCTTATTCTGCCTGGTTTGAATGAAGTTCGTTCTAAACAATAACGGAAGTTGTTATACCACAATTGCATCGTCTTGAGCTCTGTAACTGATACAAGTTAACATTGCATTACAAGATCAAAACATGGTGTCAGAAGTGAGATTAAGGTAAAACTAAGTGGCTGTTGTTTTATCATGCGAGTGACTTGTTACATGCCAACATAACCCTCGAAGATGATGCTGAAAAAACAATGATCACTCAAGCATATAAAACATTCCAGGACATAACACTGCGGCTTTACCCCATAACAGCGGCAGTGGCATTTAGTTGGATTTTATTATTTGATGATCATAATAATATTGCGAGAGGAGTGTGACTGATAAACTGTTTGCTTCTGCCGTTGAGTAATGCCACCTATACATAAGTGTGTTCTTATTAGGTCACCCGCATTCAGATAAAAGCCGAACCCAGTGATGCATAATGGTAGCTCGGTTTTGGCTTTGGGACGGACTAACAATATAACAAAACGTACATTCGTCTCCATGCGCGGAGTGCATCAGCGCAAGTGATATTTTCCTTCACTGCCGTTCGAAAACAAGCATACGGGAACATAATATACATCAAACAGACTTTCATTCCAAGCGCGTTATAAAATATCTGAGACATTCTATCGCTTTGTCGTCGATACTTATTGCGCGAAGACATAGCATGGTGCTTGACGAATGAAACGAGTACTATAATAATATCGTTCGGCTGTTACAGATAAATTTCATTATCAATTCTCAGTGGTAATGATTACAGGATCAGGATAATGTCCCTAGGCACTACATAATGCCCATTAACAAGTAGATGGTGTGATTCCTATCATCATTATCAATAATATTGAGATCAAGTTCGTCGCCCCTACGACCTTCGTAAATTGCTTCTACTAGGGGTCGGCATTAGCTTAAAGTAAAAGTTAGCGATCTAACTATTATCCTCCATCTGTAGATAGAGATATCTCTTCAGCGATTTATCCAGCTAAATGAATTATGTCATGTTTTTTAGTGTATATGTCACGTTTTGATATCATGAATTCTTCCCTCTTGATATATTATGCATAGAAATCAGGCAACCCTTTTCATTTGGTAACTCAAAAATGTATCTATTTTTACTTCAACACTGTAATACTAATAAGAATCAATACGTCTCTAGAATGCACGTATGGAACACTTGATATCAAATCAGTGGTGTGCATTCAGTAAAATCGACGTCAATATTCCGTCTTATTTAAAAAGGAAGAGCTAAACTTTACTACCATTGGCATAGACATGTCTTCAAGTTTGTCTCCTTTGAATTGATACTTGCACACTTATTCCTGTTATCCCTTACCAGTTAATCAATATTGTACGTGCATGTGGTCGTATCAATATGATTCACGCCAAAAAATTATCATATACTATTTCACATCCCTTTTCCAAACTTTGGGCAGCAGCACGACGCATATAAGACAGTTATAGATAATGTGCTGACAGATTTTAAATTATCAGCAGTGACGTCTTGTCAAACAACGCAGACGCAACGCAAACAACGCAAAGCGCGACGAAGGGTAGATTATAGTAGTCAGATATGATGAGAATTTCTTTCTTTCTTTTCCCCGCAAATTTAATACCCTTCTTTCTTTAAGTGTGTCAATTCACAGCACACGTCATTCATCAACTAATAACTTTATTAGGTGAGAGTTGAGAGATAAGGCTCATCTGACTAGATCTAGATGACATAGCAGACGCTTCTGACTTGCGCTAGATGTCAGAGAAGGCGCTTTAAACTGGCGTTCGATCGCAGAGTAGGTGTTTTAAATGGAAGTACCGTCAATATACAGAGCCAGTTTCTAATCTCAGTAAATTATTAAGATCCTACATTGCGTTACAACGACAATACAATGAAGGAGGATGCGCGAGAGTTGATAACCGCTTGACTCATAGTCTAACCTCAACGGGCCTGTAAATCATGGTGTCTAGTCCCGGCAGGCGTCCCTAGTGGTGATCGCCTAAATACATATATATTTAAGGACGAGATAAAGATTGAGGAAATCAGTTATCTTATAGTCCAAAGGTGCTCTCTAAAATATACCGGTGATATGGTTACCACGTTGACGTAGATGAATCATAAGGGGTGCGCATATTACACATGGGAAGAAGGTTCAATACGGCATGTATGGGAATAGGTTGAACGTAAATGGCGATTATGTGGAATTTGATGAATATGGTGCATATAACGACAATGTTAGATGTAGTGAGTATTGCAGTGTGTGACAGCGAGTTTACCCCGCCGCAGTTTGCAAATATTACGTCTTGTCACATTCTTAAGATAATTATTATGAACTTGTTCGCCATCACCATGTGATTACGATTTAGATTGGGTGAAGCATTATCATAGATATGTTTTGATCGCTGTGTGGTATTTAATTGCCTTTCATGAGCTCATATTAATGTTATGAGTAATATTGTGTCCGATCATTAAATTACATTTGTTCATGTCAGTATCATGCAACCTTACATGATGCTGCTGTTTTTCGCCATCGCATATATTGAACGATTATCCAAGGCGCTTTGTGACGACATGCTAGAATGCTCCCAGAGATAAAACATTTAACAAATTATGATTGGAGAAAATTGGAAAAGGACTTTTTGAACTCACAAAAGATCATTGACATTTGAAATTTGTGAGAGAACAGGCAAGTTATATCCCAGGATATATGAACGCATTGTCACAAGCGCCGATAAAACGTTGCTTGTTGCACCTGCTAGTTATTAGACTGAGCCGATACTGAACGGGTTTCGCATATGTAACCTTACTATTATAATTATTGGTGACGGCGCATCGACTAATATCAGTTGATAAATGTGGATATTGATGTCCCGCGCTGAGTAGAATGGTATGTAATCCACGAGCCGTCGCTTTGGCAAGAACGCCATGTCATGCCTCATCTATCACCTGTCAATGCCATTGGTCATCAGCGAATCCACGATTAATGTTCAGTGCGACAGTAAAACTATCATCGACAAGTGACGGATGAGCACATTGATGACCCTATAAAAAATGTTAGCTGATTAACCGACCTATATAATAAACCATACTACTTGAACTGACCAGCAAATTAGTTGCCAATTCATACGACCCATTACCGCAAATCATCATTTATTACATTGTAAAATATTTTAGTAAACTATAGAAGCTATGGCTGTAGAAAATGGCAGATATATGAGTCAGAAACGGCTTGCTCCCGATAACTGATTTATGTCATTACAGTAATCATGCAGAATCAATTATGATGATGTGCAGTAAATATGAGGCTACATCAATAGATTTGTGTGAGCAGCAACGAATATGTTTTGAATCTCGATAAATTAATAAATTCCCACACCATGTAGCAATGACGATTCAAAATGTGAAAATAGGGTTTCCTCGTTATATTTTGCTTTTCCTATCTTTATTTTTGATGAATGACAATCTATACAAAAGTAACCCGTTTAAGTATACTTAGCAAAAACCGAGATAGTTTCAATCCAATGCTTATCTTTGCACTGCACTCTTTTCTCATGTCACATGGTTCAGTTAGATAAACAAGTCATATAGCGTTCCATTTCATGTCATACATACTTGCTATGTCAAATTAACTTTCAGAAAGACCAAACAGGTCGTAAATTGACTTAATGGCCGCCCCAATTAAAACAATATACTTTTCAGATTGAACAAATTACCGACAAATTATGCCCTCGTATATCATAACTTGGCAGTCTAACTCACCAACCCAAGAGGCAAATGTGTATTACGATGTGAAGGCGAGCTATAGATTAACCATACTTCTACTATGAAAATATATCAACAAATATATGTATATGCGTCGACTCGAATGAATTGGATGTCGGCTTAATGCATCATTGTCAGGTAATAGAATCGTAATCTTCCACAGCTCAACACGCCATATGCATCGATGTGCACCAGTCTGTTGATCAGTTTCACGAAATATGAGAAACATGCATGAAATAGCTGATAGCCTTATCGCAGCAAAATTTGATTCGATGTCTATCAATTTAAATTTCAGTTGTAAAAGGTTATACACAGTATGACATTCGATATTAAAGTATAAAAATGTTATATGACTCAGGTTAGAGAAGATCAACTAGAGCGATATTCAATGTACGTTATATAACTTGCTTATTGTACTGGAGATAGATGCACACTTTGGTTGCTGTCGCCCTTATATAACATATGTGTTCGAGTAAAAGTGTCTCACTGGGTTCGTCGATGTTGACGTCATCGGTTGGTGGTGCTGTAGAACGTCTTACACTGATCACTGCGGATGCCTTACGCATGTAGAGTCATACAGTGTCTAACCTGAAACATCGCAGTAGTGATATCCAAATGTATCAGCTATTCATGATGGGCTATAAAGCTTACGCGTCCTGCCACATCAGCAAGCAGAAGAGCAATCTCCGTTATAGACGATGTGTTGTTGTCGTAATTAGCTTTCTTTATACAGCTCCTTGTTCACACTTAGCACATTGGCCGCAGTTTTAGCCATTGAATTAATCCTGTCACGTTGCAGCGAAGCTTACGGGCGATTCAGTCGCGATGTAAAAAGATTTCTGAACAAAGCCTTCCTTTATGCCATGTGCCACCAGCAAGGCATTCATGCAAAGGCGACATTTAGAGCCGGGCTTTCATGCTGACAGAATTATATTAACATACAAGAGGACTGCGCAATCGACCAGTTCCCGCACTCATGGGTAGCAAATTCAATCATTTTCTATGGTAAATGTGGAAAAGAATACGATGTAATGCAATTGTCGCTTCGGACCGGTCATGTAATATACCTATCCTCTCTCATTGGCATAAATGGTAGTCAGACAATCTTGTTGCATAATATGAGATGCTATAAAATGTTACCAACCCCGAAATTTATCAGCATGAAGGTACTATTAAGCAGTAAAAACACACACCCTACCTACATTCATAAGGAGGCAGAGTATTTAGTCCACCACCCACTATGGTTGCTTTTGATATTGTGACAATTATGCCTTTCAATATGCGACAACGACAATGACATAATCATAAAAGTTATAAATTTCCACCAAAATAAATACAGCTAAATAAGCGAATAATAACAGAATAGGTGCTGCATTTCGCAATATGAGAACGGCATTTGTGAATTAGCCGACGATTCACGCATGCACAGCGAGTCATCTGAGTATTCATAAGAATATTACGTGTAAAATTTCCAGTTGGTGTTTATTAAAACATCAGTCGTTCCTCCATTGTCCAAGACGATTATTATGTTTGTTATACATGAAGTGCGAGGTGAAGGAGTGAGGTCAAAATGTGGGTTAAAGAGGCAGGGTAAGGCCGTATGGTAAAACACGGGCTACAATGTGGGATTTACCCATACATAACCACCAATAAACCCAGAGACTATGGACTTCCGGATTTCTGTATCTAGTTAAGTAGTGTCTCGTCTGCTCTCTAGAGGAAAACGCAAAGTTTCAAAAATCAAACAAATATAGAATTGACATGAGCAGTTACGCGACTACAATGAAAGCGGATAGCAGTCAGATGAAGTCTCAGATACTGTCGGGCTTTTCAAGGTACGTTAGAAATAGCATCTAGAAGCGTAGATAAAGTACTATTATCCTGTCAAATACGCTGCTGCTTTAAGAACTAAGGATACATTTTACCTCCCCCATGGTCTGAGTAGCACTAGATTGGATTTCCACGGAACGCTTTAAGGTTACAATCGCAGCATTCCGTAAATGACAAATCAGAAGCAGGTGTCTTACTTGTTAGGTTGACCGACATTCGGTATTTGGTAGGTCAGCTTCCATATCAATAAACAATGTATCGTGATGATAACTGCGTACGGATCAGAAATATGAAGAATTGAAAGAAGTTCAATGATGGTTAATCTCAACTACACACAGACTTGACATTAAATTTAAATCCTACGTGCGCCATGCATCATTGTTGCATTGCTTTTATCATTAAGACGAGGATAATTGTCGGATGGTTGAACAAGTGACATTGAACCCACAATCCTGATAGCATGAGGTTTCCATGGGAACGTAGTTCATTTTGCGCGCCCGCTGGATTAGGATGTTGACACCTAAAGGAAGCTGTCTCTCTAGAAATCCTAATTTCATATCAAATTCAACCTCATCTCGATTCTCCCCCGTAACCCCCTAGACTTAATAGGGATAGACGAAGTAAAGCAAATTATTACACCCACAACATTCATGAAGCAAAAGCATTAGAGAAACACGACACGTGACACGTGGGCGTCCTTGAGCGCATAAACAAGCCAAAGAGCAATATTCGTGCCTGACAATGAACTATTGACTTTGATATCCTATTTGCAAAGCCATCAAAGCCGATTCAAACGTCACCTCAATTTCGGATGATTAAAAATTGTAAAATATGGTCAGACATAACAGCAGTAAATGAAAGTGCTGCCTGTCGAATAATGGTTTGGGAGTTGCTCCCCTGTGTTAAACAGGTGATGCATGATGGTTTGTGTTTAATACAGCATCACCAAGTAAAAACCAACTATCTTGACCAGGTAGTAGAAATATGACATGCATTTACGGGTGAGGTTTGAACATCTCCAGTACGACAAAGGAGTCAATAGTTATTAAAGGGTCGTTAATAATGTTCTCCATTGTCCATCTGAGAAGGCGAATTCATGATGCATAGACGGGGGACGCCATTACACTTGTATAATCTCACGCTACCCCCGACTTCACGAAGGGGTTCTTGTAGAATACGCCACCAATAAAACGGGTACAATGCTGGATATATAAGCTATGAATAGACATATAACTCATATAGCTAATAATCTCGACGGAAATATATATTCGATTCCAAGAATCTGCCGGTTTATATAATGTCCCTGCCGTTTGTGGCTTATCTTTATGCTTACCTGGTGACAAAATAGCCTTTTGAAAAGTCCACGTGGGTTGTTCATGCGCCGGAGCAGTAACCCAAATGCTCAGGTCCCGCAAATGTGAATATGGTACTGTTGTGAATTAGAGATTTTCATTGCTTTTATTTGGTAATTGGACTTCATGGTTTGCTGCTGTATGCGATGTAGCGCAATAGACAATCGGCTTATGGTGGTTCATATAGTATGCTTTAACAATGTTTGTAGAAGAGAGGAGATATAAGCATTTTTAGCACAAAATCGTGATTAACAATAGTTCGACACAAATCTACACTGTAGTATATGTATTGGTGAGCAGTATGTGATGGCAGTAACATTGAGTGCCATCGTGTTGTCATAATAGCTTTCGACTTAACATTATCATTATAAGTATTCGTAGTCATCAATTAAAAATATACTTCAATTATATATAAACGTATAGTTAATATGATTTGTCTGTTTTCAATGAAGCGAGGACTTTCTTTAAAATATATCTCCATGGAAAAGACGATGTATTGTGATTTGCAATCGGAGCGTTTAACCAATGTAAATAATAAGTGCACAATATTTCACCGATCTTTGCTTTCAATCGTAATTGTATTTTATAGTCCGTCAGGTACAAACCGACAACGAGAGCAGCGGCTAGCATAGCGGCATATATTGCCTGTCATACCTTAGGTATATATGCCAATCTTCAGGATTCATCGAAATATCATGATGGAAGATGGACAGCAACCTATGATGACAGGTTGACCTCAGGTCAATGTAACCAGTTAACAGGAAGTCATTGTGACCAATGGGCAATGTATAATCGGTGCCAGTGTACTGCATTCTTTATGTAGTAGGTCATCGTGCCCAGCAGGACTTTTTGCTTACATCGTTGACACGGTTTTGGGGCAACTTGGCGCCTGCTTCATAGCGTCTTGACCACACGCAACAAAAACTTTTGAATCCAAGGAATAAGGCACTGATAAGTCGGTGCTAGTTTTTACCATAGTCAGGCGTTATATAATATTCCCCAGCCTTGCATTCCGTTCCCACATACACAGTATGGTGTTTGGCTAACAAAAGAGAAACATAGCAGACTAATGGCTGTCGGATACCACATTAGCTTGTTGTTGTCCATCATAATTGGCTGGTATGTTTAAGAGATTGGCATTTCGTCATTTGCTTTACTTGTGGTCAGAAGGCAAAACTCTTTTGTCCATCTATTCGAATCCTCATTGCAAAAAGGTGACTGGATGTCATTGAGCGTTGTCAAATATTTCGATATTGCGGTGCAAAATTTCGAACCGCACATATTAGCTGCTACTAGTAAACATTAATTACGTTCTTTTTTAGAGAGGCATTGATTGGGTGGCTGTGATGTTTCTGATGCAATGGCTTTAAGGCACCAGACACGGAACAAAGTGTATGTCATTTGGGTCAGCATCATTATGGACGATGATCAACATTAGTCGAAATCGTCATTTACATTGCCCGTCCTCGTCATAGTGTATTTTCATTGTAATCGTCCATATTCGCCGACCCCATACTGGACTGGTCTTCACATAGTCATGTCATCAAAGGACCAGGATATTAGGTTCATGAAAGATGCATGACTAAAGCTGTCTTCACAAATGTCACCCAAAATGTCAAAAAATGCTTCTTCGCGGACATGCACCTATAGCGCTTGCACATAAAATTAGAGGAGCCAGTAGAATGCCGCTACCTCACTTGGCAGACATCCTAATTAGGTCCGGCGGTATATCTGGTAGACACAGGGTCACTTCCGTTATTTTCTAAAAACATTGCTATAGTGATGAATGATCTGTCTATCAACTACATATTTGCCAATGCACGTCTGTATGTATGTCTGCTTTCAATGTAAAATATATCGAACACTGGAAATGTCATTGATAATCAAATACGGGCTATGAATTTAATGTGCAAAAATTAATAGAGTAAACACACAAAAGAGGTATCAGTGCGCTGTTACGCTCCGCCCAATGCCCCAGTCTGCGATTGATCAAATATTACAGACAAAACTGACAACCGGAGGGTGATGAATATGCACAGTGTTTTGAGGTGACATCTTGCAATTATTTTATAGCTACATATGGCTTCGAGGGATGCTAGGAAGAGGGAATGCAATGTGTACAGTGCTACAGTCAATGCATGATTACGAAACAGTTTATTAGCCCAATTATACGATTTTATAATGGTAATTGACCATTCATCATCACTAACGGTCAATAATTGCCGAAAAGAAGGCCAACAGAGGAAGAGACGTTTGAATGGTGAACTTGACTTAAAGACCCACGTTACACCCTAGATACAGCAGTAGACACATATTGGTATCGATTTGTAGGATGGCGTGGCAAAAAGGTTTGGTTTGTAAGGTATATGGAAGGCATTTTTAAACAATTCAAGACGACGCCGTTAACGAACAGAATAACACATGGAACTTGAAAATATATCAAGATCCCACTAGCTTGGGCACAGCCTGTAAATGACGCAAAGTACAATATAACAGACACTGCGCCAGCATGTTGGACGACATTATAGAGCCCTATCTAATGACGATATCGGGCCTCTTTGTCACCTCAAATAACCTTAGCGCCCTAGAGAAATTCATTCATAGTGCCCTGTTTAATTCATTTACACCCATAATCACAATAATCTCTACAACGCTTGATGAAGACAAAAACAAAAATAACAACAACAAGGAATTGATGTGCATTATAATTGGCCTTGATACTGGAACATTCGACATCCATGGTCTACGGAGCTCGGCCCCTTCTTGCTGCACGCTATGTCTGTTATGGCGAGTAATTAGCCATTTTCATTGCGATACAGCCAACAACATTTAGCTCCGGAGGAAACCTCGTCCTGCAATTTCACAAGTAGTCGTCCTAAAGTTATTAATCCCAAAGGCCACAAATATCGCATCAGTTCTTCACAGGGCAGACCAACGGCACGCGATTGCCTACCCCATGTGTCTGACTGTAGAAACCCTGCTATTTTCAATGTTATCAATCGTCAACCTGACATTTGAATGCCACATTCACAATCGCTGACCAATCGCACAGCAGCACCTGTGGTCACTCTGGGCATATCCTCCGATGCGTTCTGAACTGCAATCGTCGATCACCAATACATTTTGTATGCTTCCGTTGAATATATTGCCATCAACAAAGCATGCTTTACTCTGTAAAACACGTCACGACCATCGATTCAACCTACATCTGTCTCCAACCCTGAAACACTATTATGACATACTGAGCTAAGTTCCGATCAGAGATATCCACCGCCCAATGCTGTTGTTCACCCCAAAAAAGCAGTGCATTTATTACCTGCAATGTATCATCACATCGACGATTAAAATATAATATGTAAACAGAGAGAAAGGGTGATGATCCAAAGCGAGAACAACATGAATTATGATATTACATGATATCATAATAGTCACATTTGCTTAAATCCTTGTCAGAAAATCATTACCGGTCTCAAAGGTCCACATGTATTCAAATGCATGCAGCTGCGACGCCAAAAATGCATTTACACACATGCAAAAGATCGATGGATACAGCCGAACTATCCTACTCCCAACAAAATCTCCCACGAATTGAAGTTTTTTTCTCTAGCGAGTGTTGCCCCCGAGGTTAAATGTGTTTGATAAATTGACTTACCATCACAAAAATGTGTATTTATTCACTATCAACTTAATATAAATCCTTACCTGTTTTTCTGAATCAAATTTATCTTGCATATGGGACTTCCCTTATTCGTCTAATATTATTGAAAACAAATCGTAGCTATTTTCAGTCAGGTTGTCGACGCTCAATATTAAGCTCAGCTATTGTACGCTCGCATTGAAGGGATGCATTCACTTTGTTCCGTCTTCCTTCAACCCGGCATCTCAACTCCATATGTTACGTCAATGCACCAAAAAGCTGCTTCAAATGCTCCGTACAAAGTGATAATACCATATAAGACCCATCCTTTTGACGACGTTGACACGTTGTGATGTTAAAGAGTCATGTTTGGACTAATTAGAACGCAACTCTGGTTTGAAATGTGTTCATCACTGTTGTCGTTCAAGGCTTAATAAAACGCAAGGTATGCTTTGACATAGTGGCTTATTCTAGCGGTTCTAACAACACTATTATGTGCGCAATGAGAAGGCACGATTCAATAAGCGATCAGTTTTATTGAAGGAGCTAAAGATATTCTACCGGACGTATTTTGTAAATGGCAAAAACAATTATATTTTGGGGGCGGGGCCGTATATAGGCACTGTAACATTAGCACGTTCTTGTTTTTAATATAACCACTGTTAAGACAATTTATATAACGATTTTCTGGACGATTTAACGCATAGGTATATAATTGTTTGTGTCTTATCAAAAGCAAGACATCACTCAAGCAAATTCGGCAATAGATTCACTGTTAAGTTAGTGTAACCAATTAGTCGGAGACAATTTCGGTTGTCAGCCATCATTAGTGGGAAACATTACTGCTCGCAATGAACTTATCACAACACCTGAAGACAGTCCCACTTGTCGTGCAATCTGCACCAATTAAAGACGGCGCAATATGTCATGAAGGGCTTCAAGACACCGGCTAGTTTCTTTCTAAAGGTTGTTATATGATTTCGTATTTAAGTGCCACTCTTAGTCGCTGTTTGCGCTGCATTAGCCCGGTCGATTCAGAAAAACATATTGTGCCATGAAAATAGTTTAAGCAAATGAAATGGCTTTTCTCTTTAATGCCCCACGTGGTTGTCACAATGCTACTTTTGTCACTCGGGATTCTTTGCAACCCGATAGGGATTTCGTTGACACCTGAGAGGGATAACATTGATTTGTCTTTCTTCATGCATGAGGCTTAAAAAGACAGATCTGTCTGTGTAATGCTTTGTAAAAGCATTGATCCCCGTGTCAAGTGTAAACAATTCTGGTAGACTCCTGCTGACGCACCATACAATGAGGAAATATGTCATTGTCTGTGAACTAGAATCTGAAACACAGCTTGTATATTTCTTTTGACGTACTCAAAACTGTCAAACTCACAAAGACGCAACTTGTGATGATAACACCCGACGTGGTGTAACTTTAATATAAACCTACTGCTGATAGAAGTTATGTCATGGTGGAAAGGGACGAACCAGGTTTTTCATCAATTTTGTTCAAGTTGACCGAAAAGCCATGACTCGAAATCAAACCAGGTTGTCTAATATTGCCCGGGATAATGCTCTTGGCCATTATACGGGTATTTCTCCTATCCTTTAAGATACATGCCTTGCTTATTGTCAGGTGATAATGCAAATGTTAGGTATCCCATTAGTTATTATGGGTGCTGTTGGGGAGGTGAGGTTACTCTCTATATAGCCAATACATGCGTGTGGGTTAGTTACAATACAGCATATCACGTAATATTAAGCGCCAGGATTTATTCGGGGACCTCACAGATGTCGGGTATTAAGCAGGGGATGTTATAAGAGCGCGGTTATAAAATGATCCGAATAAGGACATAAAATTCGGCATAATTGTTATTTTGTAAAATGAGCGAAAGTAATTTTTGGAGATTCTTATATGTATATCACCTCACAAATGTGGTTGGCAAAATGGATTTTTTTCCATTATTCGCCAACCACTGTATATTTCTCGTTTTTGCATATGCTCACAAGGGCCTCAAGAAACTTAGGCCTGGAAAAGAAACTTTTCGGTGGATGTCCTCTTATTAGTGCTCGAGAGTTGTTTTTATCCTTTCATTTAACAGCAGCCACTAACCATCGCCACAATCACAACATTAGATAATATGCGTAGAGTTGAAATAATTATAGCCGATGCAACCGCAATGATCATTATTAGCTTTGACAGATCTTATCAATATGCTTTGAAGCGAATCCGATACATCTAATTGGTTGTGTAGGGCTCTTTCAGCATTAAATCTCAAAATTAACTATTAGTCCTTGTGCACTCTATGAATATGGTCTTAGCGCTGGTGTAATGATGCATAATCTCAAACAGCCTGACGTGCCTTCCATAATGAAAAATAATATTAAATATCCTTCCCTTATATGTACTTTTGCGACGCATAATGGAAATATTCGTTGATGCATCACAGCCTCATAGGTGCAAAATGCAGAAATTGGCTCGATGGCTTTAATTGGGATACGAACAGTCTAACGAAGCAATGTGTCTGTGAAATGAAACCTTTCAGCAAGTATCTGCAAAATTGTAACTGCCAATCTTAGCCAAAGTAAGTTTTCTATTACATCGTATAAACTGTCGAATAACAGACATGAACGATGTACATGTTGATGGACAAACGTGAAGAGAGACATGAATAAAGAAAACCTACGTTGATAAACATTAATGGGGACCGATATGGACATGCGACTAGATAGACGCCTCACAGAAAGTAACAATTTATGTTAACCATACTAAAAGAGGGCGAAAGACACACATGGGTATAGATATAGACCAATATAAAGACAAACTTTATATGAAATAGACGTATATTAAGAGAGATATACTTACAAATTAAGTCTTATGTTAAGACAAACATTGAGACTGAAACCGATCAATAAAGACGTACTCAACGATGTATCTGCAACGAGACACAATGAATGCACATTTACACATGTAAACTGATTAGTCCAACCCGGTTATGCTTCTAGATTATGTTGGCCAATGAGAACTGTGCCCTTATCATCGATACTTCTGACTAAACAATGCTGGCACTGATTGACATACACACTGATGACATTTCCGGCACATTTTCCATTACAAAATACTGGCTATAACCAGATGACCATCGAACTACAAAGTGTGGATGACTAGACGCCCTTTATCATAGAGTACAAGGAGCAGATATGCAGCGCGTTAGTTTGTTGCTCGTAGCCTCTGCTAACGCGTAATACAGCGTCTAACCCGAAACAATGCTGCCGCTATATTTAAATTATCGGCCCTGTTTGGATGGATATAAAGCTCACACGTCCTGCTTCATCAGCAAGCAGGTCAGCAACATTCCCAATGCAGCTTTGGTAAAATAAATGACGAAGATGAGCACATTTGCTTTAGCATAAATTCTGTACTGTTAAATTGAAGCTTACGGTCATTTGTGTCACGAGTTGGCTAAACTTTTCGAGCAATCTGCTGACCATTGCATTCCATTCATTATGACGTGCATACAGAAGTGACATTTTGGACACAGTGTTCGAGCCGAACGATCTTGATTTACACACATATAAGGACTATAGAATCGACAAATTCCCGGTTAATTTTCTAAGTTAATTGTACAGAATTAGGGCATTCATATATCCAGGCGGAATTTACCGTCCCAAGAGTCGAATACTAACGCGAAATATTTGTGACGTTTCATTCCTTATCTCTCTCATTCGCTTGAGACTGTAGTAAGACCATGGTTTGGTATAATTAAAGACGATAAATAATGTCTGCAATCATGGATTATATCAACATTAAAGTACTCTGAGACACTTGCACACATACCCGCGTTATATTCAACACTGTCTCTATAATATCATTGCCAGACGGAACTTCCTTTGGCGTCGCACACAATGCATTGTGTCGTGTCCTCTGATTAAATTCGATACAGATTGCTTGATAGTCAAATATCAGTCCCTGCATTTAATGTCATAAAATAAACATCATGAAAGGTATCACGCATGGTTATGTAGGGCTGAAAACAGTCTAAAGAGACGTTATACAGGTTCCCGCAATTTAATGCAGCCTCATATATTCGTATAGCAGTCAGCATATATATATATATAGTCTATATATAGATATATATATATCGAGAGATAGATAGATCTAGAGAGATCTAGAATATATATATATATAGAGATAGATAGAGATATATATATATATATATATATCATATAGATATATCTCTCTATATATATCTATCTATATATATCTCTCTCTATATCTATCTCTCTCTCTATATATATATATATATATATCTATCTATCTCTATATCTCTATCTCTATTATATATCTCTATATATATATATATATATATATATATATATATATATAAGCTACCGCCGGGTTAGTTAGAAATAGCATGGATCAGTAGAATAGGTAGTGCATAATTATCCTGATAAATTCGCTGCTGCTTTATTAACCAATAAGAAACCTAACATCCTCTATGGTTGGCCATCGGTGTCCGTATTATATCACCATGGATCTCTTGCAGGTTATAATGAGAATAGTGAATCAGAGGCAGGCGTCTCACTCATGGAGGTATTTGGTAGGCTAACATAATATTGACAAACCAGATATCGTTGTGATTATCACGCCTGGATTGGAAATATAAAGAAGATGGTCGGATTGAAAGCAATGCTAAAACGTTTATTTTCCACTACATACGGACTTAATTGTTAACTAAAGTCTTATGTGCAGCGCCTTACATCTTTTAAGGATTGCTTTGAACCTGCAGCCATGTGATTACTAGCACTACATGGGAACGTACATTATTTTGAAGTCAGATTTACATGTGAAATTGAACCTCCGCTCAACTAATCTCCGAAATATTCCAGACTCAATACACATAGACGGAGCATATATCAAGTGGAGCCAATTACTCTAACATCATTCTCACAGGAGTAGTATCTGAGACATACAGCGATCCGAACGGTGGTGATTTGATAGCTGCATACTGAGACTATATATAGCGAACTATTATTCTGCCTCATGTTATTATACTCGTTTGTGGTTGGCGTAAGTGAAACAGCAAATTAAGGTTAGATTTGGAGTTAAGCTTTAATAAAAGGATGGGATTAATGCGTCGGCTAAAAGGGGCTTTGTGATGTAATTTGGAAGCGACAGCGACGGCGTATGTGGGAGATGAAGGAATGATCAGCACCATAAAGTTCTGTTTTCTATCAGGTAGCTATATTCATAGCAGCAATTCCGTCCGTAAGCCAACAACTTGCTGCTAATATGCGAACCATGGGGCTCTTAACTGCGTGGGGTGTGCTCATGCGACGTCCGCCCGCTAAAGTCACCGCCCTTAACTCTCGCTCATGAAAACGTCTAGCCATCAATAACTAGATATTTTCAGGTTATTTGAAGGCGGGTTGACGGATTAATTTGGACACTTAAGATGACTGTATTCTTGGCCAAACAGCAATCTGTATCCGCTTTTCCATATTTTGCGCCACCGTTGTTGTTGCAACGTTGAACACATACACAAGCAGAATAGCAATATTTGTGCAAGGCAATGAATTATTGCCGTCATTCAGTTTTGCTATCTATCTCTAAATTGCAACACCATCAATGACGGGAAAGCCGACGAGGGCATCACCTCGATTTCGGACAATTAAAGAATTTGAAAGAATGAATGGAGTGGCTGCCTTTCGGATAATGTCATATGAGCTGCTTCTTTACGTTTAATGGTTTGTATATGATGCAGCATCATAAAACAACATTCATTGACCCGGAAACACAATGTAATTTTATCAACCAATATTCATAGCCACTGCAGGTGACAGACAACGAAAGCAGCGGTTAACATGGTTGAATATATTGCCTGTCATACCCGCGGTACGTACGCCAATTTCCAAGATACATTCAAATAAAACCCCTTAGATTCCTCTCATATTTTCCCGACCAGTCCCGACATGGTGTGATATAGGAAGTGCTTTAAAGAAGCCAATACGAAAACCGAGTGATCGAAAGTAGCCTCATTATGTCACGAACATTCTTGAGTTGCTCTTGACATTCAACGCTTTGCTATTATACTCCTAGCATGAACTACTCTTGCAGTCTCATTAGAAAGAAATAACCCGATATTTGAAGTAAATTGTGGCAGCATTCCACACTAGTGCTAATGTTATGGCCAACTTCGTCACGGTAGCATTCTGCATTCGACGTATAGACCCAACTGCTTGCCGTATTAATAGATGCAATCCAGGCGAGATGGACGGTTGACAACGAGGTATTGTGACAAGTGGAATTCCAGCTATGGAGTCCAGGGATCAGCAGGTCAATGTTAACAAGTTTGTATGCAGTGGGTCATCGCAACCAGCACGACTTATTTCTAACACAGTCGACACTGATGCGGGCAACTTGGCTGCTGCTCCATGGCGTCTTCAGCACATCCGATAAAATCCGTTGATACCTCTGGAATATATGAGACACGCTGGCGTCTGTTTTGGTACTTTAGGGTAAAAGTATTAAGCATAGATAAACATGACATGATTTTCCGTCGTCTTTGTAATCCGTTCTCACATGGTGTCGGGCTTGCAAATGCGCAATATTGCATGAAGTGGCCTGCAAGAGTAGTACTAACGCAATTACGCGTCGTAACATGCTAGTTTAATTAAGCGGACCACGTTTAGTCCCCCACTTTACTCTTCCACACCCTCCTTTATTGTCTTTCTCTCCCTCACTCAAATATACGCCTTGTCAATACTTAGCAATCGGGCTTTATAAGGCTTATGATACAGCAGTAGACTCACACTGGTCTTTATTATGCGTATAGCATTACCAAAGTATCAAGAAATCGTTGAATATTTGCTTTCTAACAAATAATGTGCCTGATGAGAGGCACATTTAATACAGGATTTCACTCCATAAATTTCCTCTGGTTTGCCTGTGATTAATGAAGATAATTGTTACACTATGACAGCTCCCCTTGTGAGCCAGTGCCCCCTTGGCACAAACCATTTGCCAGATCGGGCTGTAAAACCCATTCCGCCTGAAACAAGGTCCATATATATGCTATAGATATATATACCGGGTATAGAAGCACCCCTCTTGGAGGTATAGTATATATTACGCGATTATATATCCTATATATATATATATATATATATATATATATATATATATCTATATATATATATATATATATATATATATATATATAGGATATATATATATATATATATATATATATCTATCTATATATATATATATATATATATATATATATATATATATATATATATATATTATATATATATATATATATATATATATATATATATATATATATAAAAACTCGTCCTATTATCGCTGCGTGTTCCTAAGGCTTAATATTATGCCTACCTAATAACGTAAATGTGGATGTTCAATGTGTCGTTCAGCTGTGACATTGATATTGGACTCCCATTATTACCCAGTATCAAACGTACGCATTCAAGGAGCGAGGTCAAGATGCGGGGTTTAAATGTGGTGGTTAGGTTACGAGGTCAAGGAAAGAAGTCAACATGAGGAATGAAGGAATAAGGAAAGGAGGTCAGAGTGTGAGATCAAGGTGTGATATAATACATTGAAATGTAATGTCAAGTTGCGAGATTATTGTACCATAGTTAGCCAGCGAAAAGGATGGATACGTTCATTCTCCATTGGGCTTCCCGTAATATGCATAGGGTGATTATTAATATGTGAATGGTCTAAACAATATAAATTCAAGTAACCCCAAGGTGATGTGTTTGGGTCGACCAGGTAAATTCTCCTATCCCTCAAGGTACTATGTCTGAGGTGGTATATGGATAATCCCAATTTCTTACTGGCTGTGTTTCTGAGCTCTTATACAGAGATCACCAACACACCCCCGCCCCCACCCAGGCGATGCTTTGTTCGATAGGGGTATTCCTCATATCACCCGAGTAATTCGTTCAAGATATTATAATTCTGATGTTCAGAAAATGTCATCTAAAATAAGGAATTTGGATGGGCCACTTAAGCAAGAAGTATTGTGCGGTATATTTGGTCTGGTAAAACTTGTCTGGAACATCATGGTGACATTTAAGCGTGCCATTACGCTGTAACTAGCTTAACTAAGTGGTGGAGTACGCGATGGCTTCTTGCGGCAGTATGCGTTGTATAAATTAAGGTAAATCTGACATTAATGGAACGCATCAGGGAAACTTCATCGCAAAATATTGTGAAAGTCATAAACCTAAATGAGGAGGATGATCGATGGAGAATGCCATTCATCATACGTCACATGTCGCTGATGTTTGTTGCAATAAAGCAATTGTGAAGATTACTTCTGCCCAGCATAAGTTTTTGGCCCAAAGCGAAATTATAGATCAATAACGTGCACTCGAGTCCACTAGTTATAAATAAGTAGCTCAGATAATGGAATGCTGTATGAGGTAATATGCTGGAGTCATTGTTACCACTATCATAACGGTCAGATGAGCTGGAGGATCAGATGCTCGTTGAATGCTATAAGATAAGGTCGCTTGGTTGCACAGGTCCAGTAACTTGAACTGCGTAAGTAGTGAAGGATATACCCGACCAGCTTATGCCTTAGTGCGCATGAATTCACGGTTTTGGCACAGCATCAAGCAATTCATTGAAAACACAAGTCAGCATGCTAGCATTACAAGTGCAAATTGCCTTTGTTTGCGGCGTCATCTGCACGAGGATTACAAAACATAATCCATTAAGTGTTCATTGTAAATCATCCTTTTTGGTGTTAAATGGTACTACTCTTCACAGACATCTACGGATGAAAAGCATACAATGCAATCTAATGCTGACCGTAAAACTACACTGATGATCGCTATTTGTGCCTTAATTCCTTTTAGTCGGGTAAACGTAACACTTTATTGGATCCATTAAGGCACTTGGCGCTTGGCGGAGACTGCTACGGAGTGCGGCCGCAAGATGTAGTTAGATTGACGTTCTTTATCACATAGCGCAGAGCTTAATTATCAGCACATTAGTAGGTATATCGTAGCCTGGGCGCGTTACAGCGTCTAACCTGAAACAATGCTGCCGTGATATTGAAATGTATCAGCTCTTCGTGGACGGATATAAAGCTTACACGTCCTGCCACATCAGCAAGCAGAGCAGCAATATCCGTGATAGACGACGTGTTGTTGCCGTCATTGGCTGTTAGTATCCTTGTTAGAATAAATGTCGACGAGGAGGGGAGATTTAAAACCTAAGCTATTGAATAAATCCCGTCACGTTGTATTGAAAACTATGGGCGCGAGTTGGAGTCATGGCAGTTGTGTCGCGTGTTGGCTCAAATTTCCGGCAATCTGCTGAACGTTGCATCTCGCGTTCACTATGTATAATGACTTGCATACAAAAGTGATATTTTGAGCAGAGCGTTCGAGATGAATGCATACATATAAGTACTAACAAATTATACGCAATCGCCAAATTCTCGGCACTGATTTCAGAGGCAGTTGTGCAGAAGTAGTGAATGTATCGCTCCAAGCGGAATGTAACCTTCCCACGAGTGGAATACTAAAGCGAAATATTTGTCATGTTTTATTCCTTATCTCTGTCATTGGCATTAGAAAGTATTCAGGCGAGGTTATAGTATAAAATACGGTGATATGTATTGTCTACAATCATGGAATATATCAACATAAAAGTGCTGTTCGGCAGAGAAAAACAGACCCTTGATTTACTCCATCCATGTCTATGATTGTTCTGGCAATTGCATATAATATACATTGCAGTATCTTATAACGACTTGCTGTCATTCTATTAAAAGTCATGATTTTCCCCAAAGTAATTGGAGATACATTTCGCAGTATAAGAATGCACTTTGTGAATTAGCCTGCAATAGCATCATACACAGCGAGTAGCATGTCTCGATTCTTCTACCAACGATCAATTGTCAAATATCAGACCCAGTATCGCTGGTTGTTTGAGGGCAAAGTGCCAGACTGTGATTGCAAAGGATATATTTGATGTCTATCATTTTGAAGCTCTGTCATGATGCTCCAAATATATCGCATCTTACATTTAGCTGGGTCCGTGTGACTGTTATTGTCATTAAAACAAACAGCCAATTGATGTGGAGAAGCTGGTTTTGCATCAAGCAACCAATTCGTGTCCGATTCAACGCATGAAAGCTGCCTTTGATAACTTCTGTGACTGTTCGCTTTATGTGCTGTGACAATGTCTGTATTCTGGTTACAGATATGCTTCTAACGCATCAAACAATGACTAAACGGTTGTATGCGCTCAGAAAACTTAATCTGTGACGGATTGTATTATGTAAGAGAAAACTACTGCTAGCAAAGATTAAAACATGATGGTTTAAAATATAACCGTTCCGACTTCATCGTAGGGATGCATCGCGCTATGACGGATATATTTTACTATTTAGAGGCCTGTATCCGCCTCCACATGTTTTGCTTCACAGAATGCAGTTGTTACGTACGTTGTACATGCCATCAGCTCCCCATATCCATGTAGCACGTGATAATGTGATCGACGATTAGCCATCAGACTCGGCAATTGGACAGTAGTGCTGTAGGGTGTCTCAGCTGAATTGCCCTTGTTGACGTCATCAGCTCGTGTTGACGTCATCGGATGAAGTTTCTAATGTCAATCTCCCGTCGACGTGATTTGTGCTGTAGTGCAATTCACCTCTGTATTAAATGAGCTATTCCTTGAGGGCGACTGTGACACGTGGGCGTCCTTGAACACATAAACAAGCAGAAGACCAATAGCTGAGTCAGGCAATGAATTATTGTCTTAATTAAGGTTTGCTCACTATCTACTAATTGCATTACCATCAGTGAAGGGAAAGCCACCATAGGCATCACCTAAATTTTGGATGATTGAAACGTATTAAAGATTGTGGGGCATAACAGCAATGAATGGACTGGCTGCCTGTCGGATTATGTCATGTGAGCTGCTTCTTTACGTTTAATAGGTGAAGCATTATGGCTTGCGTTTGATACAGCATCACCAAGTTAAAACAATTTCATTTTGTTAAATTTCATTTTGTCAAGCATGACGGTAGGTAGAGGATAATAGATAGCAGGCCAGATAAGGGGAGATAACGATAATACCCCCGAGTAGGACACATAAGTTATGAAGGAGAATTTACTGTATTATATCAGTTTAAAGCTCAAGTCAGGATACAAACGCTGCTTCGTTGTCACAGTTGTTTTACCGAGCTTACAGATTGACCAGAAGTGCCAGTCCTTTTGTTGGCGCTTGCCACTGGATTCATAAATCCATTCGAATCACTACCGCATATGGTCGGATACAAAAGATAAATGTGTTCCATAAACCTTGATACGCTGAACTTATCCTCAGCTCTGGCTGGACGATTGCCTTCGTTGATGCTTACTACTAGTACATCATGGTGACGGCTGGTTTTTGACACCAATCTAATCAGCATTTGGTTAACTTTGACATAGGACTTTAACTAAGCGCCTGACTACTGGGTGCAATGTTACATTGCGTTCAAACAACGTTCTTATTACAGCATAAGTCACAACCAACATATATGTAACCGCTCAAAATTCTTCTGCAAGCAAGCAGGGGAAACATCGGATGATGATGATGATGATGATGATGATGATGATGATGATGATGATGATAAACGGATATAGGTAAGGAATGAGGCTGCTGTTGCAAAGTTGCGTGAAGAGGTGCATGGATTTGACATGCTATGTTGGAGTCGAAGCTGCTTCGACCGATTTGTAGAGTATTTATGGCAATCAGTCATGATGAACCAGCTGCTAATAGGCACTAAGTGACATTGCTGGAAAAATAACAAGGAGAAGCTACCTCAGGAATCGTGAAATCGTGAGCCTGAAACGATGTACACAAAGACATTTCCTCTGCCTTCTGTCGTGTACAATTGAAAAATATATACCCAAACATATATGGGCATGCGAAGAGGATCATGACGAAACCATTAGTACCAAGGAACGTGTCAACAAAAAGTCAACCATGATGCTTCAACACATACCAAACTGAACTCGACGGCCCTCATTTATACGAGATTCGTCATCAACATCGCAGTGGCCAAAATGATACGTCAAGTGTAATCAATCCTTCATGACGCCAATTTTAAAACCCTGCGCATAAAAGCAATATTGGATGACGAAAATAGAATGTTGAGTGGCCTAAATTACTGGCTTCTTAGAAGATGCATGATACAGAAAAAAATACAATCCATCTCTATGATGAAACCTTAGAGAAGATACATGTGAATTTATACGCAAGTTTAGAATCAGATAACTGGTCATACGCGTATTGCCAGCCATGCTTGGTCAGGCTTATGGCTGTCGAAGATTAGCTGTTATTTTTACGCCTTTGGCATTGCGTCATCTGCCGTTGATTTAAGCTTTTGGTCAGAAAGCAAAGCTCATTTGTCTATCAATCAGTCTCCTCATTACAAGAAAGTGATTGCGTTTTCAAATGTTTCGAAATTGCAGTGCAAAATTTGCTACCGCACAAATTAGTCATCGTCACATCGCATATTCAATGTCTTCCGCAGCGAGGGATTGACTGGATAGCTATCGCTGTCGTAATAGTTTTAAACCACCAGAACCGGAAAAAAATTGCTATTAGCATGGTAGATGCGTTAGCCATGTCAGCATCGCAATGATGGTGCAAAATATATGTCGCAAATGTCATTCATCGACATGTTCATTGTAACATTATACTTTCAAAATCGTTCTCTACCCCAACCCCATATGGGTCAGGTGATCAGATAATCATGTTGTCAAAAGCGCAGATCATTTAGCTTCATGAAAGCAGCAAGACTTAAGCTATCCATCACAAAAGTCATCCTGAACGGCAAAATGATTGTTCGTCGACTTTCACCTATAGCATAAACACAAAACATTAAGCCAGTAGGATTTCTCTTACTCTACTTGCAGTATCCTAACCAGATCCATTGACACATATGTGGTAGACGCAGAATCCCTTTCGTTACTGACTGTACACATTGCGGCTGTCTATCAAAAACAAATATGTCAAAAAACGTCTGGCTGGTTGTATGACTGTTTTCAACAGAGCAGCACTCAATGCCATTGGGTTTCATGTGTCAAAATTATTTCAGTAAACAAGCAAAGGATGTCTTGAGCAATGCCTCAGTCAAAGATGTAGGGAATATTATTGACAAAACTTATCACAGGAGGGTGATGAATATACCAAGTGTTTTGATGTGACAGCTTGCAATTATTTGATTGCATCCCAAGATTGTAGGTGGACAAAAATACAATGTTATGTGCGATTCAACTTGGTTAGAGTCAAATATAATAATATTTGAACGGCATTTGACTATAGGTCAGTAATTGTTGCTTAAGCTATTCAAGACCAATGATGCTAATGTCTCGTATCTGCTTCTCGCATTAAGAACACTGAATCGAAATCATTACGGAATAAAACCCTGCGAACTTTGTTTATCAATATATTCGATGAACCATGTCCAGGTTTAGTAATTACGCATGCGCATTTCCATAAATTACTGGTAACTGCGCCCTCACTCCGCCCGTTATCATCTTCAGATGTCCACAGAGGTCTGTCACGTGACTAATTGGTCTACGAATATACTCATCAAGTAGTAAGGAGTCGGCTAATATTCATTTCCAACATAAGTGCTGTGTTTGTTTTTTTAATGAAATGCACATTGAATAAGGAAATGTGATGTCACGTGGCGAGGTCATTCATGGTGATGGTTCGGTAGCACGACTGTACTGTGTAAAGTCTGAACATATATATTCCACTGATTTCAGGTGACTGCACATTACCAAGGAATGGTGAGTACAACAGTGTTCATGACAGTAGAATGCAATGGCACAGCATCAAGCAATACAATGACAAGAGTGAACTGACAGCTAGCAGGTTAGAATACCACATAACTTACTGTGGCACGTGCAGTGTGCCATTGTATGTACAGTCAGTGAACCTCACCCTTTGTGAATGATAGTTGATATACATAGGGTACTGCCCGCAGGCTTTAGTCCAGTGATCAGAGTGTTTGATATGTTTGACACGTAAACCACACGTTTAGCACATACCCGAACAGCAGCCATAGTTATCAAGCAAAATAGATGATGACGGCCTATCTGCATTGGGATTATAGCACATAATTCATTGAACAAGGACTGATAAAGGACGCATTATAGAAGTGCTCATTGTAAAACGTCCTCGTTTGCGTTAAATGGTATTGCTCTCGGGAGACATCTACGAGTTCGAAGCATGTCATGCAATCTAATGCTGAACATGAAACTGCTCCTCCGATTGCTAGTTTTGCCTGAATTCCTGTTAATCGGTTTAACCTGACATTAACGGAACACATTAAGCCTAATTTCTAAAACAATTTTGTGGGAGCCATTAAGGTGCAGACGCCCGAGTGCTCGATGGAGGCTGCCGTGGAGTGGCGTTACACGATGCAATTAGACCGACGCTCTTCACCACAAAAGACAGAGAACGGCTTATTGTCAGGATTTGCATTGCAACGCATAAGTTGATTCATAACAAAGGCCTGCCTATATGTTGCATGCTGATCTATCATTTGATGAGCACACCCGAATCCACTTGTCATAGATAAATTCCTCACATCACTGGTAGCTGTATAAAGTGATATGCAGGAACTACAGTCGCTATCAATCGAATGTCTCAAATACGGTCAGCACTTTAAAGTGAGTTACATGAACCAATGCAAATTATAATGTATCCGCAAAATATTTGGACGTCGTAAATGATATATTCCACGTCATAACGGACATATCTGTGCAGATGGGTAACGCAAAGTTTCGGAGGCTGACCACATTGATGGAAATGTTTTGCATTTCGTCTTCCAAAGATTTGTACTTGGTAGAATCAACACACGTTTCCGTAGCACCCTTGATTCAACGTACCTAATGCCCCGTATGCACCCAGACATTTATCATGAAGTTTCATAAATAGCGCGGTTGAAGTGATTGTGAATCTGTCAATTTACATGTAGACAAAATAAACTGAGGCTATGTCAACCAAGAATAATATGGCATTGATAAATGACATCGTGCACAAGAATGGCACAGTCCTATTCATTTGGTACATCTCGTGCAATGGTTTGACACCGTCCCACGTATCTCTCGCAGTCTTTTCTTTGGCGGAATTACGGACAATGTTGTAT
Organism: Urechis unicinctus; assembly: GCA_034190875.2. Taxonomy (NCBI): domain Eukaryota; kingdom Metazoa; phylum Annelida; class Polychaeta; order Xenopneusta; family Urechidae; genus Urechis; species Urechis unicinctus. The sequence continues at coordinate 58,367,019 of CM067345.1, forward strand.
GGGAGAATACAAATAAACCAAACGGAGCAATCAGGTAATGATCGGGATATGCGAGTGATGCAAATATGACATATTTCATTTCTTTTATTTGATCACTCAAGACCACGCCGGTTCTTTTTTCTTCCGTTCGTATTCCTCTCGGGAGTTGGTTGTTGGCCTCGATCTGTGCAATCATCATTCTATTCTGGCACAAAAATAACAACCTAATCTCCTATTGATTCGCTAATCATTACACTGTAAGTAGCTCGTTAGACCTTTGTTTAATATAACGTTATATTGGCAGCAGTTGTTCGGCAATTAACAATCGGCAGCACAATGAGTCAATGCTCAGATTAGCATTTGACTGTCAGCATCTCATGGAGGCTTTTCTTGCAGCCTTCAACTGATCGCAGAATCACCTCAATAAACCTGTATAATTCTCGGGAATAGCATGTATGCTGGGCCAAAAGAGAGTCTACGGCGTAGCCATTTTACGTCAGTATAGGAAAAATATCCGGGACATTATTCATTTACTATATGATAAAGAACAATACATATGCATGAATGCAAACAAGCAACGTAGTCATTCAGTAGGCACACATATGATGTAGAGACACGTCATATATCAACTGACTGCTTCTATATTCACTGACACCAAGGGTTGAAAGAGTTATTGATCATGTAAGTCATGATTAAATGGATCACGAAAGCCTGGATCTTTGCTGGGCGTGGCGTCGATAGCGCAAATTCAACCGATGCCGAAAAATTTCCCCTATGAATTGCGTTCAGAGATAAACTGTGTGGTGAAATAACTGCGGAAATCATTTACGTTGCCTTTATATAGAAAATGAAGTAACTGTTTTTTTACACATTTCAGCTAGCGACATGGCTAATTTGAATGCTTGAAAAAACACAATTAGCACAAGAGATGCGATATGATGTTGATGCGTCGTTCACTTATCATGTTTTGCATGAATTAAAATGGAATGTGCTCATGATCAGGCCATTGACAGAACTATCCCAAGCCATTATGTGGAATATCATGACAATGTTACTATGTCTGGGTAAGTCTTGCCTGAGTTCTGGGTAGTATTCTTCTTTTCCTATGCCCAAATGGCATCCGACTTTGCAGAGCTAAATCTAAGTATGGGTTCGTCATATATTAGCTTCAAATGTGCTACGCGCCATATATGTCGTCATTCATAAATGAAAGAGTGGTAGGATATGCAATGAGATATTGTAACGCAATAGCACAGTTACATTCCTCTTTCAACAGATATACATTGTCAAACATTGTATGTAACTTCAATCATGGACTTACTGATAATGAGTGATCTGTGATGTTTCACATAATGCACTAATTTGGATAGATATTTGCGCATTAATGAGTAAACATGTGAAGTGTGCCAAGAGCATAAATAAAGGATTATTTTACATCGACGACCCAAAACAGGACTTGCTTAAAAATGCGTCCGTTCTCTTAAATCGCTAAGTATATATATAGACAGTAAGTGACGATGTGGAGCAAAATGATACTTCTATATAACGACAACTATCCATCAAGCCCGAAATAGCACACAGTTAGTACCCTATAGGCGTTACGCTAATGCTGGCACAGAGGGATAGTTGAAGCCCAAAATACATCCCAGAACTGCTTTGTAGATCGCCATTATGGCGCATATGGGACTCTTTGGGCGTAATGTCAAAGGCCCGTGTTGAATGCCAATTAATTCTGAAAGAGATATAAATCATTTCCTAGGGGTGACAAGGGCTTGTGTTACTTACTGCAGTAAGAAAGTGGAAGCTCATTCAGCAGTTGGATTTTTCCCTATGATGTTATTAACTATTATCTAACATCAATTACAGCATGCAAAATATGGTACCATGGTCATTAGCACCTAATACCTTACACGTCGTGAATGCAGACATGCTTCAGCTAAGTCTGTAACTGCTTGGCGCTTCATGACACGATCGTTGGAAATGAATACAGGCTATTATTAGCGAGACTATGCAAGGGCGGGCACATTGAGTTAGATGGGGCAGCCAATGATTTGAATGATCACGATTAAAAGATATTATTGAACAAACAGCGGCACATTTTGTGTTTATAAGGGCAATTTGATTATTAATAATGCACCGGAGATTCGAAGATGTTAATGTTCTCTGTATTGTTTGAGAAAGTAAAATATAATCTGTGAAGAGATGGACTTTTTTGGAAATGAGGTCACACAATAATTCTGTTATGACCTTAATAACAATTTGTAGTTTCCAATAGGTGACGTGTCGATGATATTCATGGAAATAAAATGCCTTTTATATTGCCGTATATATTAACAAGCTGCCTCAAGCTTCAGAGAAGAATTGTTAAAAGAACCTTGTAGGTATGAGACGTGATTCAGTAATGATGAGTGACTGGTGCTTATGATATATTGTTTTTATTAAGAACAGTGCTTACAATTAATATGGCGGGTGATGTACTATGAATACGAACGTACTGATGAAATAGAAGTGAGAGTGGGCGTCGAAAGCCTATTCTGTTTTGTTTGACTTATGTCTTCTAAAGAAACCGGAACCGTAGAAATTAGGAAAATGCGAATGAGTCATGCTTTTTCAGCTATGAGCTGAATTGAAATATTCCATATTAGGTCTGATAGAACAAATTACATTAGACGTATTCCGGGGGATGGATCTTCTGCCCTTTCCCGACTGATTGCCTTCCATACTTCTAACGACGCCTCATTTTACAGACGACTAAAAAGAGGTTCACATTACGGCAAATTTAGTTCATTGTGTCCTCATTTTTCGGTTTAATTTTATAACTCGGTTAATTTATAACGTGAGTTTATATTAGAATGAAAATTACAAACAAGGCTAATTAATAATGAGCGCCTAATAGAAGAAGCATCACAATCAAGTTTGTTGATACTGCATGTGGTTATTAAAATTCATTATAAGCAGATTTATTAGTACTTGGCGTGTTTATTAGACAAAGCATTATAACTAGGTTAATTATTACTGCGCACGGTCATTACACTGTTCATTACAACTAGGTTGAATAATAATGTGCAGGGTTATTCAAATGGTCATTACAACTAGGCTGATTAATACTGCACACAGTTATTATAATCAGCATTATAACCAGGTTTATTAACACTGCGTTTGGTTATTAGAAAAAAATATTGTAACTAGGTTAAACCTCTTGTGAAATGAATTAACACTAATACTGGGTCAAATGATAGAATGAGCGAAATAACTATATTGATTATTTGTCATCAATGACCAATTTGTTTTCTAGAGGTGAGTTCCAGGTTATATCCCCAAAAGCCAAATAAGAGGCTAGTTCTGTACTGTATTGCGAGATATAGATCTAATAATACAGTTATAGACAGAAATAGCCGGATTGATAAAAGTGGCGATATGATTATTTTGATGTTGTGACTTAATGAGCAGCGGTATATGTGGGCTTGTGTCTAATTCACACTTAGCTGGAATCATTAGTACGGTGGCCTACACCAGGGTAGAAATACTCTCGTGTTGAAGACGTTTTTCACCCATTGCGCCGTAATTTAGCAAATAGCTTCAAGTAGCTAATGCGTATATCCTTTGATAAAAGTCGACAGCAGAATGTATTCAAGGACGTTCATTGTATAAGGCCGCTAGCTATGGATGTTGATGCCAAAAGAGAGCACGCTCTTGGAGGAATAATTCTATGTCCAATTGAACTTCCACCAGGTAGTTTCCCCGAACAGCCAAGCCGAGATACGCGGGGACAAAACAAATATAAATAGGTCAACTCAACCGCAAACCATTTACGCAGTAGAAAATTTGGCAGCATTACAAATGTTTGTAAGCTTATGAAGGAAAGCCAGCCTTCCTAACGCAGCCAACTATTCTTCTGCATGAAAATAGACAACTCATTGCTGGCGTTATCTACGAGAGGGAACAGCGGGTTCAAGCGGAGAGAAAAGTAGAGCTGTAAATGGAGCTCGGGACGCAGGCTATATAAGGACCAAGGCGCGATTCGGGGAGGACATTGACTGCGTAAATGATAGGCGTATGATGATGACAATAATTGTCATCTTAGCAGTTACCTGTATCCTGCCAGGCATTCGATCGTAGACTTGTTTTCCATGCAAAGTATCAAAGTTATTTAAGTTTGAGTTGACGTAGTTGTCATGTACGCAATGCATGGAGTCTCAGTTCACAGAGAAGCAGTTCCGCTATGGGATGAACATGCTACGCAGTGATGGTCACATGATATATGGGTTCACGTCAGCATGGTGTCACTCTCCCCGTTTGACTCAATGTGGCGGATAGCCACGAACGGCGTAGACATCTAAGCCTATGGTCACGTTAATTAACAAGTCCGGCCTGTGGGGGATCGGACCCGACCCGCCTTTCAGCCGCGTGGCCCAGTTGGGAGTCACAATGAAAGTGACAGGGAGCAACAATCTAAAACCCTGTATAAGCGGAACTGGCACACGTTGGTTTAATTAAGTGAGTTGCCCCAGTACCGCTGTTTTCTATACTACTGCTGGACTATCATGACGCTTACCAGTGCATTTAAGTCATTACGCGATTGTTTCGGTCGTAGAAGTAGTTTCATTTTCACACTAGCTTGTTGTTTCCGAAGACGTGGAAACGAACAGAACGAGTAGCAGTTTTGACCAGCGAGTCGTTCATTGTACAGGTGATTTTAAACTACCACCGTTTTCTGCCATGTTGAATGATGGAAGATTGTAAAAGCGGTGTCGTCAAAGTAGTGTATGCTGTATTCGCGATATAGTTTCATTTTAATGATTGTTGTGGCCCTGAGTAGCTTCCTGTAATGAGTTCAATACACAACGAGTAAGATTTATGTATGAGGGTAGATATGCTAGTGATTTGACCTTAAAGGTAGGCAAGGTCCATCCGGACAAGATAGCCGCCCACAGATTTGTGCGTTGTTCGCCGGTATTTGAGGCCATGTTGACGGCAGGACGAGAGGGTGATATTGTGGTGGAGGACGTGGAGCCGGTAGAGTTCGACGCAGTGCTGAGGTTTGTTTATTGTTTGTGATGTTATTCCGGTAGCAAAGATAAATCATATAAATTAATGAAATACGGAAATCAGAAAATTTATTTTGCTTATTTCAATTTGCGTGCGGTTTTTCAAGATTAAGCTTAAAGATATATTTTCTATGATAGTAAATTGAGATGTTGGCCGTCTGTTCTCAGGTTCCTGTACTGTGAGCAGAAGGAACTAAAGGTAGATACCGCTTTGAGTGTCTTAAACGCCGCAACGAGATATGAAGTGTCACAGCTGGTGGTAAAATGTACCGACTATCTGATGGGCACCATTGATGTCCACAATGTGTGTCTGTATCTTAACAAGAGTGTCAAGTATGACGAGAAGGAACTGACCAAAGGTTGTATGGATTTTATTTCCTGCAACTCTAAACCGGTTCTTGATTCCACAGAAATCACTCGTATATCTCACCAAAGTCTGAAGAAGGTACTGGAATCTGACTTGAATTACTGTGTTTCACCCAGGGTTATATACGCAGCGTATCTGCGATGGGCAGATGCACAGTGTACTGTTGAAGCCAAAGCTCTCACAGACGAAAACAGACGAGCAGTGTAAGGGAGCTGTCTGTATCTGATACGCTTCACTGATATGTTAGTCAAAGAGTTCACAGGAGTGACGTAGGAATCCAAGTTGCTAGCTAACTAAGAGCGTTTGCAGATCTTCGAATATATCGCCCACCGTGAGCACGCTTATGAGTATTAGGAGCCCATTGTGTTTAATGTGGCTAAATGCCAACCAGAATACCAGATAAGCAGACATACGGGTTATCAATTTGAGATATGGAACTTACCTGGAACTTCTTCTATTGATTTCCAGTGCAGCAGAAGCGTGTGGATCACTCGCGTCGGTCTGTATGTTGGTAGCAATTGGCAAGACAATGAATGTGTTGTGAGGCTGATGGATTATGAGGGGGAGGTGCTGAGCTAAGCGCAACTCTCACCTCACTATTGTCGTCCATTTCCCGGAAAAAGTTCGCGTTCGTCGAAACCAATTATACATAATATAAGCAGAATATAAGTGTGAACAATGTCGATATGGAACAGAAGGACAAAAAACTGTTGACTATGGTGGCATAACGTTTACGTTCATACAGTCACCTAGCAGTAAGACTTCCGTCAATCAAGGCCAAATACCAATGATTATATTCGTGACCTAGGTCACTCATCAGTTGGCGAGTAATTAATCATTTGTTAGTGATCAAAGCGTATTAATCGTTTCTCCTCTGATGTTTGTATCCATTTTGCATGCAGGTCTGATTGGTTATCCCTTGTAAAACATTAATAGTGCTTAACATTGTCTATCTGGCATGGAGTGAAATAATCCACTGTTTAACGTCACAAATAAATCTTGAAATGTTATTCAAAATTAACCATGTGTAATTTATCACGCATTCATTCTGCACTTGACACAAATGAGTGAGTGGCGTGTGTTGGTGGAGGGATCCCGGATCCCAGGAACTCGTCGTGGTACACGAAATGATGACCGAGTAATGGAAATGGCCAGGAAGGGTCGATATTTCTTCAACGGTTAACTGTGCTTTTTTCATGGACATGACATGATTTTCACCTAATATATTCTGTAAAAGAACTATCAAGTCAGACACTATTAGTAACAATAAGTATCAACATTGTCAATTGAAGTAGAACATAAATCACTAAACCAGATCAGATGCTTACCTTCAACAAGGCATTCGACAGCTTATTTTAACATAAATTGTGTACATAGTTTGATAAATTAAGCGACTTATAACAGAGTAGCATCATAAGATTTTAATGTTTAATTATCTTGTAAAACGTCAACCTAGAGACATGATTATTATAACATAAGTCACTATGATCCAATTAATAACGGTAAAAGTATTGATGACTATGATAACAGTGTTACTGTTCGTGCCAATTTGTATGTATTGTATTGCATGTATCTGATGTATTGACAGTTTGAATCTTACCTACATACCATGCCCATTTATGAAGATATTTAACCAACTATTTCTAAACATATCATTGAATGCGTTAAATGAAATTAAGATAAAAAGGAAGTCATTGGACGACGTCTCATCATCTGATAAAAATCACTTTCTTTAAATTTTAATACTATTCCAATCCCAAAAAAACTAATTGAAGGAAAACCAGAGCTTCAACTCCATTTTAAGCGAGAGACAATTATTTTGATATTTGGTTGATATACTCAAAGAGCGAAGCAGCTACTTCTATTTTGAGCGTTGTAGGGTCATGAAATCAACACATACTGCTGAGGTAAGGTCTTGTGGAGCCGCAGTTCTGCTTGACTATAGACCAAACTCCACAAAGTGAATGCACAACACTTGGGGATGGCAACGATAATGTGCCAAGCACTTGTTTCCTGAATTCATGAAATGTATACGGAATAGAAGCGGCAGTGGGCATGATAAGCATTTGATAATATATTTGGTGGATGTCATACCATGAAATTGGATAGGCAGGAATTAGGGAAATGTTCCGCATTTGGCCAGATGGATAAAAACGTCTTTCATCACATAATTTTTTTTTTTATCAAATAAGATCGCGCATACCCGTTAGGTATATAAAATATGTTATGTATCTGGTAACGTTCACCCTGTCCCTGTTTGCTAGAATGAGCGTAAAACGAGGTTACATTTTACCGTGCGTGGTGAAAGCTCTGGGACTTGCTGGCAGATAGATAAGCGTGTACATGTATGTTCTATGTGGAGATTAATGATCCCTTTATCAGTACGATCCAAACTTGACGCGTTATGAATAGTGTGAAAACAAGAAGTGTGGTCGAGATGGTAGCGTAGTGCGGTCAAAGTTTGATGTGAAGCAGCAGCTTAAGCAGTAGCTTAATGGGATCAAATGTGTGCTAACTTTGTCATTGTAGCACCTTCAGAAACGATAAATTCTGTGTTGTATCTGAATGGCTGGGCAACATGATATGTCCATACAATAGCTATTTATTGTCACCGGAGCCTTCATCAAGCTCCTGTTTGTGCTTATTACATTCTTCACATCAGCATCACTTGATTTGGCGTAATGGATTGACGTGAAATGCCCGAGTATATAATGTTCATCGTCACATGATATGTTCACTTCTATCGCCCCGACCTATAGGAAGTAATCTATTAGATACATAATGTCTGAATGTTCACGTTATAATGCCCAGGCAATGTGAATCAGTTTTGACTACACCATTGCTATTTCCGCTTAGACATTATACACCATAACCAAACCTAAACAGCACTTCTATGAGCTCATCTTTCGGTTTGTACGCGTACATCACATGGATGTCTAGATGCAAGCGTTATCTTCATATACACCAGTGGCTATTGTTATGTCGTGTCTGGCTCCAGAACGCAATTCCCAGTCTGGTTCACTATATAAACTTAACTTTAATCCTGTCCTTGCATTCGAGTCTTTCACGATAACAATATTTATCAATGGGATTGTGCTATAAATTTCCGCACTCATCAAACAAGAAAAACAAATCAAAAGCTGTTATTGTGTCTATATTGACCAGAAAACATGTCTGGTGATTCTACTTGACAGAAGCTTTCCAAAACAATCATTGAAAATGTGCGGTGTGAAAATGCTTCCAACTCAGATTTTTTTAAAATATATGCTGTGAAAATATGCTACTTTCTCAATCAGTGATCGGAAGTGCAGACGGTTATCCACGTCTATCAAGACCCAAAGAATTACCCCTGCTGTTATTTAATCACAAGCTGCTATTTGACTTAGCTGGAAGACGTCACTCTTACTTTGAGACACTTTCTTGAATGCCATATGTAAACAGAGTAGTCATATGTGTCGATACGGATGGAGAGTACGTAACAAGGATTCGTCTCCAGATAGATATCGGAATTTATCGCACAGTATATGTATAATTATCGTCATTAATTAATTAAATTATGGATGCATATGTTCAGGTCCCCCGTGGCCTGTTCAGCTTGCAGAAAACGACGCACACTCTACATTTTCGGATCATTCCCGGATATATGAATGAGCTGCCTTGATCTCTGTCTGCGGATGCTGTCTATAGCACCTTGTTGGAATGAGATTGAGCAGACGCGACTGTGATGGGTGGCTAGCGTTTATTATACCTTGATGCTATAACTGTTGGTAACAGCACAGTTCATTAATTGATGTACCAAGTAGATGGTGTTACTTGTGCTCGCCTGGCTGGTTATAAACAATGACATATTGACCCATTAGCCGATGTTGTAGGCGCATTAAATATCACCGGAATGAACGAATCGACACCTTGTCAACGTGCGATAAAGAGTATATGACTGCAATCCCATTTACGCGCTCAGTTGTATATTCCCGAATTCTTAGCTCGGGATTGATGGCATCTATATTGTCCTCAACTTAGAGCGGCCTGCAGACGAACGACAAATGTATCCTCTGGGCCCGTCTGTTGTGGTTATCTAAAATAACTGCATCGTGATATCTTATATCACAGCGGCTGTTATTGATTTATTGCCTATCACACAAAGCCTATTTAATCAATGAACGGACCTCAATTTTATTCTTGGGCATGCGAAGGTAGAGTACAATAATGTTTTCTACTGTATCTCATGAGTATGTCATGTCCGATCGAATTATAATGTTATTTGATCAAGTAAAGGTTGCGGTGCAAATTAAAAGATGGCATTATTAATATCTGTGTTAAACGTAGTAATGTATTAACTAAATGATCCCTGAGTGCCCTATATGGGGCAGAACAACCTGTTAAACTTTGCGCCTATACTGTGAGTCAGGCATCTCGGGATTTAGTCATATGATTACCTGGTGTTAAAGTAGACCCGTTGACGCCCGATCAGTGGGTGTTATTCAGGTGGCAGTAAAGCATGTTGTGCAAGATATTCGCCACTTGTTTGATGTCAATTCAATTGTTGTAACCGCTGTACATAAATTGCCTTAAAGGCAAGTTTTCGAATTTGTCTCCCACTGTCATTGTTTTACGACAGCATGAAGAAAAATCCTGTATCGTTTCCTAACTCAGGTGTATATGGTATACTACAGTGCTTAGTGGACTTCAATTACCGACTTCGTCAAATAACAGCAGTGAATTAAGGTTAGCTGATAAGGGCATGACCTTGCATAAGATATCTTCTTTAAATGATATTGCCCATGGGGCAGACTTCACCACCAACGGCATAACTCGGTGTACGCGGTAATTTTCAAATCTTACCATCAGGTAACAGCATAGCTTGAAATGAAACCAAGACGACGTGTTGTACTAGGGCACAAAACGCATTATAGACGACTTTTGAAGACATTGTTTTCTTCGTATCCATTAATTATCCGAGTCGCGTCAAATACTCAACTCGCCCGGTCTCGTCAACTTAAGAACTGTAACTGGGATCAATATTACAAGCACACTTGAATATTAGCGTATAACTATTTGCGCAATAAATAATCGTCCTCAGGTAGACAATGCAGTCGCGCGCGAGATGCCACATTGCTGGCATATGATGGTCAATGTCAACGCCTGAATTCCATGTTTCTCGCTTTGTCCGAGACACTAAAATATGCATCCAGAGTATAACTCCTAGTATCAGATCTCATTCCATAATAATCGATGGTTATGCATGGTGTCTAATACACAAACTTACCTGCCATTGTCGGCTTGTGTCGGCAGCAGTAAAATAAATGCTTCTGGAACAATTCTCTTAACTGGTAACTCATCATATGTAATGCAACAGGATTCATACACGATTGTATGAAGCTATAAAAAAAACAACGGTTTTAAAGAAGGCAGATATGACGCGGAAACCAACACACAATGAAGATGAAGACGAAGGAGAGGACTAATGAGGCTATTTTCTGTCGTATTGCGAAACGTCTTGCGACTGGTCCATTTGTCATTGCACAACTGCTACCACATGTCCACAGGCTGCGCCACCATATATTACACCACTAAATACAAGAGGGAATGCGATATCGCTCTTTAAACTTGTTTGTAATACACATGAAAGTGGATGAAGACCAATAAGATTTATTAGCTATGAACATATACAAACACGCCATACAACACAAATGTGCAGCTTGATATGATTCGTAAAACAGAAATCAATTGAGGGTCGAATGTAAAATTAACAATGTGGCTCGGAAGAGATGTTGAGCTCATGGATACACTATATATGTCCAAACAATCTATTACATACAGACGTGCGTTGATAAATGGTTGTACAAGTAAAATATTCATTGCGTAGTTTAAATCTGTAAAATAAAACATGATCATTTTACCAAAGCCATAAACGCAGTATCTTTCAGTTTAATCAAATGAATTACAGTAGTGAGCAATGCAATCGATGGTGCAAGATTACTGAATGCCATGCAGTTTTCTAGTAATACTAGCTATTTTTGCAAATAACAAGCACTTAATTAGGAGAAATATTTACAAATATAGACCTTAACCGAATGATTATTATACAAACCACCAGGTGCAATGCACAATCAACAGCACATTGATACAAGTTAATTATAAATTTTCAGGACAAGTATAATTGCTAAACATTCATAAAATACAGAAATATTTTTCACGCAAACTTTTTAAACATATGGGATGTATTGACGCATACTTTACATTTGCTATGGTTTCGATAACACCTGCTTTCTAAAGACATTATATTTCTACCATGCTATCATTCAGGCGACAGTATCTTGGTACAAAGACGTGCGTCAGGGCTCCGCGAATTCGGACAAATGTCGGAATCGCGTCTGTTGACAAGTAGCAGGTGACAGAAGTGTCAGTTACGGTCACACTGACGGCCGTACACAAAGCATTGTGAAGTGTGCACATCATCCAACAGTCAAGAACATTTTCAGTGGGGAACGACGTTTGTGTTACAACTAGTTGATCCTTAATCACGCTCGACTTGATGAAGAATGATTCACAATCTGCAGGCCAGAGGATCGCGACAACTATTTAGGTGCGCAAGAGCAATGATAGAGCCAATATTGAAATATTCCTAAGCAGCTTTTCAAAAACCAGAAGTCTTTCTAAAATTTGCTGTAGTGTCATTCGTTTGAAGCTACCATACCTTGATATGAGCATATATCAGCCTTGGTAATGTTGACCCATGGTAGAGTTGAAAACGAATTTGGCCCCCCAGCACATAGTGGTTGGGTATCGGGAATTCTTGAGCGTATTGCCTTCCAGCCCTCTTGAAAGATCCACGTTATGGCGCAATCACAATACAGAGGGTTGTCTGTAAAAAGGAATGTCGCCGATTGTAAGAAATCGGGAGGCTGAAAAGACAAGTTTATAATTAAGTATGGATTTGCTAGATTGATACGTCTATGTGTCGTTCAATATCATTTACAAGCCATCAAGCTTGTTTCTTGCCATTACCTCCTCTATAACGGTGATTCGGTTGGATCTCAGATTGAAGTAAGTCAGTTCCACCAGTTGCTTAATTTGCGCATGCTCTACCATGGTAATCGAATTGCTGCCTAGATCCAGCAAAGTCAGTGTCGATCCTACACAGTCTAGATTTGGTATGATCCTCAAAATGTTATGAGATAGATCAATTATTCTAACTCTCGTCCCATTTACTGCACTACATGGAAACTTCTCAATTATGTTTGTGTTTATATAGACATATGTAAGACGTAAGAAATTCGTCCATGCATCGTGAGGTATGCTTGATATCATATTGTGGTCAAACATTAACTTTTTTAGAGTGTTATTCAAACAAGAAAGATTGGTCAGCGAATAAAAAGCATTACGACTCAGATTAATAATTTCAACTGGACTCTGTGAAGGACATGCAAGAACCGATAAATTATTAGATTGTAAAAATAAATATTTCAACGATGAATAATTCGCGAAGTTTGCATATGATATATAATTGTCTCCTAGCATTAAAGCAGATATGCTTTGCTTGGCGCTTATCAATGTCTCGATGTTTCGTATTTCAGTGCGCAAAAGAGACAGTTGAGTCAAATTAGGGAGCCTAAGTGAGCCAGAAATATTTCCACCGATGGGGTTGTTATTCAGGTGAAGTACCTCTAGCGACTGGTAACATAAATTAATCAGAGTAATGTTAAGATAACTAAGTGAGTTATAGTTCATTAAGAGTGTCTTTAGCATTGGTGGGACTATACATGGGACATGTGACATTTTATTGTTGTTGAGGTTAATGGAAATTAACTTGGTACCGGCAAATGCATTGTCTGATACATGTATCAATTTGTTGTAACTTAAAGAAAGTTTCGTTAATAATGGATAACGTGCAAAATCCTTGTCTTGTAATGAGGTGATGAGGTTATGTTCTAGGTATATTTCTGTGACATTAACTGGCATCTGAGGTAGCTCGACTAGATTGTTGGATGATCTGTAGACCTCCGAGATGCCAGTCACAAGCTCTCCATAGAAAACGAGAAGGAACTGAAGGATGTTCTGGAGCCGCATAATTGCGTTCGGCTGCAACATGCAAACTTAAGTTATGTACGAGATATTAAATTAGAATTACGTTCCAAGAAAAGAAAATAAATAGTTAAATACGCGACTGATGGGGCGATATATTCAAACACAACTACTGATTATCAGTTGATATTTTATCTTTTCAAGCAGTTTATCGGCAGCATTATTGTAGAGACTCTAACGGCTTCTGTTAATGACAAAATCAGCCAGTACAAATGATGTACTGTTTGACAACTACTAAAGGGTTGATAAATTTGCTAAGCTTCCGTCATATACTTAGATCGGACCTTCCCCAATTGACCATGACACGGGACATCTAGACACTTATTGAACACATCTTCACACTTCCGCCACTCATACTAGATGCTAACCTACCGTCTAATGCATCACACCTCTATTGGATACGAACTTAGATATAGATAATTTTTAAACTTAAAAAGGAGTACATATACTGGGTAGGAAAAGCAATCGCTGTCGTTTCAAAATGTATCAGTGGTGTCTTCCTTGTTAAGGATGGCGAACACATCGGATGGATTGTTATCTTGTGACCGCGGCGCTGCTTCAGTTTAAACATAACATGCTCATGATGTACAAGCCGGGGGATATTTGTAACGTATAAGCAACAAGAACGTGCGCAGTGTGCATGCTCATATAGTGAGGTAAGCTTATCCTAACAATAATATCATGATGATATATTTTGATCAGGTGACCAGTTGCTAAGATCATGTTTGTGCCAATGTGTACATGTCATTTGTCAGAGCATCAACCAATATTCGATCATTAACACTGTGCATGTTATCGCATTCAAAAGAGGCGACGTGTGGAAATCACTGAAGTCAATTGGTAGGGAATGGCCGTAATGTAATTGCCCATCAGGTAACATGCGACAAGTACATAAATTATCGACATTATTCAGCCCATTCAGTTCTAGCAATATATGTGTTAAGCAATCAATCTTATGTTCACTGAATGCAACTACATAAACCAATACCAATGAGTGGCAATTAATGCGTTCCTTCACCAGACAAAAATAACATACTCTCACCACTTACATATTGCACGTTCCCGTTGATTAAATGTCACCTCAGATCTAAAGTGCAAGCTACCACACATATTTTAGCTAAGTAACAATCTATTACCGCTCCTGCCAGCTGTGGGAATACAAAGACATCTTAAACGGGCATTTTATCGAGCAGGTTAACAGTAGCGCTGTCGAAAACAGTAACATAACATACCTGCAAGCATAATATTACAACAGTATACGGACTTACGAGTGCATTAGGCATACAAAGCTACGATGGGCGTTAAACACACCTCCCATCCAGTACGTGGGCGCGGGCACAATATACCGAAGTATTCTTGTTACTGACAGCACCTGGTAGACCTCATATATTTGTCGTTATATTTCCTAAAAAGGTTGTATATGGATATAAGGTGATTGATAACGTGTCCAAATGCCTATACCTCGTCAAGAGGTCATGGATCGAAACTTTACATTGCAGTCATGTGCCTGCTTACTAATTTACATGATTTTGGTGGTTGCACAATATTCGGTGACAATATCCACACTAGGGCTAAGTTATCCGGCTTGCCAAATCTCATTGCTGAACTTGGCTGCTGTTACTTACACTTCCTCTTACGTTACAGTGTCAAGTTGGCTGACATTTGAAAATCATTCGTCCAGCAATTTGTACTGAAGCCTTAAAATTAATTGTTTTGCGTGCTTTGTGCCTGAAATTTTTAAAAACCGCGTTAGATTGAGGCCAAAATGCTTAAATGTCTCTGTTAAGTCAGCATGTCGATGAACATATCCGAGATTCCATGCATGTTAGAACACTGCCGCGCCGCTACAAGGATTCACAACTTCCGTGAACTCTGCAAAATCAATGTTTGGTGTTTTGCCTCTTTTGCAATCGTAAAATACCCAATACTTAATTTCAAGAATCATTCTGGCGTTGAAATGTGGGTTAATAACATGGCTTATACACTACTGAAACGTTACATCCACCCACATAACGCAAGCGAACCATGAATAAGCACTGTTATAATCAATATACTAAATCACTGTAATGCGTGATAGGTCACCCTGGCTTTTAAGGAAACAATTACTTTGGCTGCCAAGAGTATTTGAGACCATGCACTTCAGGGCAGTTCTGTGCGTGATAGACGTGGCGAGACCTTGCTTGAGATTTATTGCTCCTTTAGCACATTCAGATACGGTAAGTAACTTGGTTCGCAGCTGTCATTAAGTTCGCCGGCTTTGAACAGAATGCAATTTAACACAATTTATCCGGGAGGCGCTACTTTTGCCAGGAAATAGCAGTTCTTAACAGTTGCAGACTCTAGTCCGCAACATACGTGGTTTATAATAAAGAACTTATGCGTTGTTGCTTAAATAACAGTTGCAACACAATTCACCTAAGCTAACGAAACACATTTATATTTGTTGCAAGCGTCATAATATTATCGCCAGCAATACCGTGTTAAATATATTGACCATGAATAAAACACTCCCAGTAAATTTCTAACTACGTGAGTAAATACACTCTTTATAACAAAAATCGCCTTGTCTCAAAAAGTCATGGTATGCTTTTTTTGTCAACAAAAGCAATGTAAAAGGTATGTAAATAGCCAGTATAAGCCTTACATGCCAACAATCATCTCTAAATGAGCTATAGAAAATCTATCAAGCCTAAAGGTATTTAAACGTTTAATCGGTAAAAGAGCACCTTAAACAATAACAAATACATATGAAACAGCGCTTATTCAGATATGATCACCTGTAACCTTAACAAGGTAAGTAATGTGCGAATAAACCTTTTAGTTACTAACGTATTAAGCAAATAGGCGATAGACCCTTTACCAGCCAAGTGAACGTGGCTGACTTCCATGTCATCGCGAATGCAAACGCACTATAACTGCAATGGTCAAAATAAGGGATACAGGCAAACCTTGTGATTATAAAGGGACAACATATCTGTAGTAAATGTAGCATATGGGGGTGGGCAGTACAATTAGCAATAAACGTCGCGAATCGGCCGAGGTGAGAGGAGATGGGTGGAATTCCCTGTACAGGTGTTCCGAACATACATTAGCGCAAAAACTACTTGAGAGTATGTCCGATATAACATATCTATAACACATATATGCATATGGCTATGCATTGTGATGACTTTTGAAAACAGTTTTAGTCTTCAAACTTTAGGCCTTTTTGACTTGAATCTATTAGAGCATCACGCCTGATTTAAGCCGTGGATTATTTGTGGGCTCTTTGGGGTACTTAGGTTTCTGATACACTTACCGACTACCAGTCGTGTTCCGTCGATCCACGTGACCTGACTGAGGATAACTTTTTGGGAAAGCCAAGATGCCCTACTGTATGATATGTGTTCTATCACTAAATACTTGAGACTGATCTGTCACACATATAAGCCGCACCTATTCTGCAAATAAGGCCAGTCATACAAAACCACAAAAATAATATTCTACTCACAGTTGTTCATGCGACGGTGTCTTTTAGTCGGAATGGTTGGGACCACGGATAGCAGCTGAGGTGCTTGGTAGATGAAGGCTTATTGATTTAATGGATTAAATAATGGTTGTAATTCATTTTGGGCTGCACTAAGCAGATCCTCCCCCCCCCCCCCCCCCCTCCCACATCTCTTGCATTATCTGCTGAGTTAAAGTCCGCCAAGTAATGGGTGTGAAGGCCCGACGGATTGGAAGTTACTTATGGGAGCTGCAGAACCATTCAACCTGTTCACAATTAAGCAAAAAGAAATTGAAAGTATACTGGGACGACATGCACAACACATAACAAGCTTAAGTACATGTGAGAGGGGAGCGTTGGTGGTGATTAGTTAGGAGCCCGGAGAGATAAATAGAGTGCTTGGTTGTTTTACAGTACGGTTCACCTATCAATCAGTTTTTACAACCCAGCGGTTAGTTGCAGACATGTAACCAAGTCAGACAGTCACATCACAGCGATGGCAGCGTAGGGAATGAGGCCGAATCGAATATATTTTATAGTTTCGCCATCGATAAGGAACAAGCTCGTTTATGGCGTAGTTGCTACGGATAGAATAAAAAATCTTTAAGTGATACCTGAACTTTCTGAATGCTATATATCTTCTTTGAGTATCTGATAGCATTGCATCAGTCAATCACTATAATTACAATGACACACTTTGAAATAAAATCGATCAATCATACGATTTGCAAATCATAGTGCATTTATTCGGCACAAAGAGCCCCACATTTATAGTATGTTTTAACACATTTCCTGAGGTTTTACTGAAATATCTCAAATCTTGTTGGCATATAACAAAAAGAGTCATATATGCGATTTAGAAAAAAATAACCTGTTTTAGCTGTTGTAATGTGCTTTGGTGAAGTGTTCACGTTGATAAACCCCTTTATCTGTGGTTTCATTTGATGATAAAGTGACAACTAACAACGTGGAAGTTAACATACGGATATCGTCGATACGTAATTACATTAACTTACTGATGAAGACGCTAATCTCCGCCATTATTACCGATAATGTATACGTATCGTGTTTATCAATGGTGCAGAATGATACGATTTTATTGCCTCAAGCCTAATATACCGCCACGATAATTTGATTTCTGGCATACAGCGACGCGCATCGCATGAGAAGATTCAAACACGAATAGTAGCACAAACAGCTCAAAGAGAAATATAAAAACAGCAGTCCCATTCCTTACAACTTTATATCCATAAAAACCGAGTCCAAATGGTAGCTCTAATTAAATTGGAACTGGCTGCAAAGTTTGATTGCGTACTTTTGACCTTAAACTATGTCTAATCCCCTCGTGCCGAGTGGTAGCTGCTACTGGCCAGGCAAACAGTTTACTTGCGCCTACATCAGTATTCAATCCTTCGGCTTCCAATAAGCATAATGTGTGTTTAATACCAACATTTGGTTAAACAACTTATATCAAACGAAAACCAAATTATGTTATCAAGCGATCGCAACAAACAGGCTTCTTTGAAAGTTAATATTGCAAAAGTCATAGAGGTAACGTGCTTTCACAGTAGCTGTTTGCCCCAACATTGTTTACAAAATTGCATTAATTTACAGCCCCGCGTTGAAATGCATAGATAAACATGTGATGTAGCCTGTGTTGCGTGAATATGGCTGTCTTGGTTTGGATTTTGGTAATTACAAATTTTGGGATATTTTACTTGATGTTTGCCACATGTCAGATCCGGTCCTTAGTTTTGACTTGCTAAATCCCAGACTGTTATAAGCCTTTTCATAGTTTAATGTCAGATGCGATAACTCTCGTTTGTGTTGATGTTAATGGGTAATGACTAATGCCTGACTTCATCCATATAATTACACCGACCACTCCTCAACACCACCGACACATCCTCAACACAACTGACATTTCATCAACTCTATCGACTTCCCATCAACATATCTGACTCATTAACTCCATCGATCCCTCATCAGCACCATCGGCTCTTCATGAATTCCACCCACACTTCAACAGCTCCATCGTCTCCTCATAAACTCCTCCAATTGCTCATCAACTCATCGGAAATTAACTTGGTACCGGTAAATACATTGTCTGATACATGTTTCAATTTGTTAAAACTCAACGAAATGTTTGATAGTAATGGATAACGCGTTAAAGACTGGTCTTGTAATGAGGTGATGTCCTATGTACATTTCTGCTACATTAACTGGCATATGAGGTAACTCGACTAGCTTGTTGGATGATCTGTACACCTCCGAGATGCCAGTTACAAGCTCTCCATAGAAGACGAAAAGGAACTATAGAAATATTATGGAGCCGCATAATTGTGTTCTGCTGCAAAGTACAGACTTAAGTTATGTAAGAATACAATTATAACTACGCTCCAACACATAGGAATCAATCACGTACATTAGTAAAACACGCTAATTGCGACTGATGGGGCTATATATTGAAACACTACTGATTAAGAGCAGATTTTTTATCTTTATTTGTTCATTTCGAATGGACACCACCAAGTATTCAAAATGGCTTATTAATTAAAGCAGTTACTTATCAGCAACTGTTCCTATTTTAGAGACGCTCACGACCCCTGTAAATAACAAAACTAGCTAACAGACTGGACTGCCTGATTACTACTATAGGGTCTGTCTACTAATATTTCGTCATATAATGTGATTACATATTCAGCCATTTGACCATGACATGAGACATCCAGACAAATATTAGACACATCTCCACACTTCCACCAGTCAGACTATTGGAATATATACTGTTCATAGCTTTAACCATGCAGCCAAATGAGCATACTGCAGCGCCTATATGAAACACACTGCCTAATACATAATGCGTCGATGGGACACCAACGTACATACACTTAATATTTAAATTTACTGTGTGGAAAAAGTAATAACTTGAATTTGTTATAGTATTTAAATGTCAAAAATGGATATCGCCACCATTGCATAAACAAAAACATTAATTCATTTTTCAACCTTTCCGGTTCTCAAGTGTGCATACAGAATCAGTGTGCGGGAGACGGGGTATACTTAACCTTTACTGAGTACGGAGAGTATATTCGACAACATGAATTGTCAGTTATTAAACGTATGCTGACGTTTTGACCACAATGCCGCGGAATAAGAATGAAATGGAATTATTTTACATGTATGCAACGTTGTATCAGCATTAGCTAACGGGTCACAAATTGATGTTTATGTATTTTATGATTTAGGACATTCGGCGCTATGTCGAAGTAACCCAGGTCTACAAACACATCCCAACATTCAGGACGTAAGTGAATCAATCTCAAGAGGGAGAAACTTCGGCTTTTAGTTAGGAGCCCGCAGGGAGACCAGCTTCTAAACCAGCGCTCAATTATCGATATTTAAACGAAAGCTGCAATCACAGTGTGGCATTGTGCATATATACAATAAGGATCGATCACGGGTATCTAAAAATTATAGACATAATGTCTACTTCTCCGCAAGTGTAGGTGGAAGAGTATTCACCCAAAGACAATGCGCTCTTTCATGAAAGTATAAGACAAATGTCGTGAAATGCTATATTTTTGAAGAATGTCTGTATTATTGTATTGGCAATTGCACAATATTTTTGTGTTTAAATAATATCAAAGGTAAAGGCTTTTGGAACAGTAACTTGGTTGAATCAATCCCAAATAAACGCAATGGTGGCGCCAATCGCTGTCGTTTGAATGAGGTCATATTGCATTTTCAAAATGTATCAGCCGGGTCTTCCTTGTTGAGGAAGTTGGACAAATCGGGTCGATTGTTACCGTGTGGCTGCTGTGCTGTGTAAGTATAAACAAGCAACAAGAACGTGTGTAGTGTTTATGCTCATATGGCAAGGCAAGTTTATCCTACGAATAACATAATGATGATATGTTTTTGCCTGGCGACGAGTAATTAGCTTTATTTAGGGTAATGATTGTGCTGCTGTGTAAATGTCATTATTCACAGCATTGACCAATATTAGGTAATTTAAGCTGTCAACGAATATACGGATCACTAAAGCCTATCTGTAGCCAAATAAATTTCCGCATTTCCGAGATGTTATTGCTCATCAAGTAACATGTGACATCGACATAAATTGGCGGTTCTTACATTTCCACTAAAGTCCTCTTCTAGTGTGCTGGATTAAACATAGTTTCTTCTGCAGGTTTGCCTTTGTCGAACAGAAATGGCCACATCTGGCATGTGGGCCGCTTTAGGTCCGGGGGCATCGGCTTATTGCCTTACCTTATTGTCCACGCTGAATACAATAATCGTATCACAATATTCCCCTGCATTCGTGAGGTATTTTGTCTTTGCTCCATTACAGTACAATAAGATTTCACAGTGTGCTGTGAATGGAAGCTATCAAACTTTTCTGCATAGTGTATATAGAAGTCTAAGGATTTTAAAAGAAACAAGCATTATCATGCTTGAATAACATCGAAGCAGAAATGCATAGCTCTTTATGCTCTATTTTTCAAATTGATATAGCAATGAAATGGTTTCAATTCTTTATAAAACCGCTATAGTATAAGCCCAGTACGCCCGCAAACATATAAGCTATAGTGCTTCTATCAAGCACAAACGTATGTACAAATTTCCGTCGGCTTTTCAATGAAATTGTTTCTATTCTTTATAAAAACTCGTGTATCAAAAAGTCATGACTTGCTTATTTCTGTTCACAAATTACTGTAAAAGGTATGTTAACAGCTCGTATAAGCCCGATGCGCACGCAATTATCTTAAAATTACCTATAGTACTTCTATCAAGCTAAAAAGCATGTACAAATTTCAGTCACTTAAAGCAGTTCCTAAACGACACTATGTAGATAATTAAAAAAAATTAACATATTCAAATATGATCATATATTATCTTAGCATGAGGGGTAATGGCGAACAACGCATTATGTTACTTAAAAAATAAGCAAATTGACAATAGACCGTTTTGCCAGCTGTCTTGGCTGACTTCCATGTAATCGCGAATCGAAAGGCTTTACACTAGCCCATGACAACGATGGTGTTATGTACAGCAACATTACACATGGTCGTTATATAATTAAATGCATTCAGTATAGTCTCTTAGTATCATGGGACGACATGCACTACACATTAAGTGTGTGTGAAAGGGGAGAGCTGATTAGTAAGTCCAGGTAGGATAAGTAGTGCTTGGTGGGTTAATTGTACGGTTCAACTTTTAATCAGTTTTCACAACCCAGCGGTTAGTTGGACACACGTAGTCAAGTTAGGCAGTCACAATGCATCAACTGCAGTGCAAAGAATGAGGCAGAGTAGCATATATTTGATAGTTTCGCGAGCGATAAGGAGCAAACTCGTGTATGGCAGTATTAGTTTATATCGATGGAGTAAAACTCGATAAGCGGTACCTGATCTCACTGCATGCTACATAACTTTCTTGACTATTTGATTACGTTTTATCGGCCGTATATCTATAACAAGAATAACACACTTTCAAATAAAATCAAACAATCATACGTTTCGCAAATCATAATGCACTTATTCGGCAGTTTTCGCTTAGTAGAAATATAAAGAAAAGCTGTGCGTGTTTCATAAATCTAATGATAGCGAGATTACAGCATTATAGGAAGGGGATTTAATAGATACAAGAACACATCTGAATAAACAGAAAATAAAAAGACAATTATGCACTTATGTGTTTTGACTACATGCATTCATATAAAAAGCCTCATGTTGAGTATGGCAGAGTTTAGCAACATTTGGGGAATAACGGCAACATTTAAGCGACACGCATCTGAAAATAGTGCATTCCTTGTAGCCTCTCGCCACATATGTTAGCTGCCCCAGAATATGTTCACAGTTAGTTAGAGCCTCAATCACCTCGTTGATCTTAATTACTGCTACACAGGAAGCATAAAAAACCTTGGTTTTTCCACAAAAAGTAAGCTTAAGAGTATGGCATTTCTAACACAAGCCGAGGTTAAGTTGCAAATCGACCGTCATAAACGTCTCTGTAACACTGCAGAACGGCTACAAAAGAGGGGCTCGGTTACACCTCCATTACCAGGTCTAAGCATGTTGGCACAACAGCAGATAGCTTAAAATTCAAATCCACCTTTCTCCCTTTGTCTGAGATGCTGAAACATGCATCAAGTCACTCTTAGTATCAGATATCATTCCATTCTTATAGATAATAATGCATGGTATCTAATGCGCAAACTTACGTGCCATTGTCGGATTGTGTCTGCAGCAGTAACGTGAATGCTTTTGGAACAATTCTTCTTATATACATTGTTATAGGTTTCATACAGGAATAGACGAAGCTTAAAATAAAACAAATGCTTTTAAATAAGATCGATGTTGTTTAGAATTCGACCGGTCGTAAAACCACCAAAGTTGGTAGATAGACTAAACTTCAAAGCGTAACATAGGCTCAACTTCATACTTCAGGTGGAGGAATGCAGTCTAAAGCAACGAGGGTGTTGACGTCAGAGTTAACTGCATCCCACATGGCTAGTGCAGCAAACATAAGCCAGATACCAGCAGTCATCGTGAATATACGCTTCACATTAGAGTATCGTATTATCTTTATAAGGGGTAAACAATCGCAGCATATCTCTCCCCACTGAGGGCTGTTAGGGTGAAGATGGATATACTTCTGGACAAAGTTGAGAAAAACTCGGCCATCTTACAGATGCTCAATCCATACAGCCAGCCAACAAAGGTATAAAACGTGCCAATGAAAGGCATACACAACACGATGAGGAACTAGAGATACAATCATGATTTTGGCAGCAGTGTAGAACTTCTTGTAGCAAACAATAATGTATACCAAAGTTCTATTACCGAGAAAGCCAACAACGAAAATTATAACAAAGTTCACAGGTACAATGGTGGCGGTTTATTGTAAGGAGTGATTGTCCAAGGCACTTGTGTGGTATCAGTGACATACATAATGTCCTCTGGAAGAATCAATCATCCTTGCAGTATCCAATGCTAGACGCGTACATGTCAAGCTTTCCAACAGGATATTGCTTTAGGATATCCTGTTGGAAATTGCTCTATGCTTTAGCGATGACTCAGGCCCACTCCTTGATGACAGGCTTTTATGGCATATCATGTCCCCCATACATAACCCCAGATATATAATATGTCCTTACTTGGTCGTACCTGGTGCCTGTCTGCATTAATCAATGCTGCCCTGACAACCAATGCCGAATTACTACCTCAATAGTTATTACACATTCAAGGTAAACAAGTACAACCAGGAGGAACAATGTACACGTTGTCCCCTGTAGGTAAACGCATATGGAGTAAGACTCGAATGAAACAAAGAGGTAAATGGAGCGAGAAGCTCAGATACCGATATAGAAGTAGAAGTAGCACTTACAACAACGACAATTCAGTGATATTGATTGGAAAAATTACATACATAACAAATGTTGTAAGTAGGGACAATGAAGTCAGGGGCTGTCCTACCATTGTCCCTCGGAAGGTTTGTGATATTGTTTTTTTTTTGCCCAAAACCAGTAATGTAATTTTTAAGTGCATCATTAGCCATACCAAGGAGGGTATCTAGGTTAAAAGAGGATGTCAGCAGGGTAGTATTGTCCGCAAACGGGAGAAGATCTGCGGGGCATGACATAGTTAAGTCATTGACGTATAATGCGATGAGCAGCGGGCCAAGTATTGGCCCTTTGAGGGACTCCGCACTTCATTGGCTGCATTATGGATTTGTGCTCAGCCACTTATGTACATTGCCATCGATCGGTTAAATAGCATGAACCATGTTAGCGCTATCCCCCTTGTCCCAAGTTGAAATATTTTATCTATATGGTCTATCATATCAAGCTTTAGAAAGATCACAAAATACTGCAGGTGTATACTCTTTTGGCGAACTATTGGATGAAATATCAAATTTTATAAGTATCTGTAAAACGGGATGAACTGTAGAGAAGTATTTTCTAGAGCCATATTGATATTGATGTTATATGCTATACGTTTTTATGAAATTAATAATTCTGTGGTACAATTTTTTTCAAGAAATTTAGAGAACGCCGGCAATAAGCTATTAAGGCGGTAGTCATCCATTTGACATGCGTCTAAGTATTTTTGGTTATGTCCTTTTCTTTAATATTCTGCACTAGTAAGCCAACTCACTTCGTTTTCTGGTAAGGTCTTCATTGATGAAATGTCCCGTTCCTTTAAGCCTAATCTCTTCGCCATGACGACTGCCTTCCCGTGGTAAGTCGCGAATTTTATCAGAATATATCCGTGCTTTCCACTTTTTGCCAAACGTGGTGGTATCCATCTATGTCTCTGTCTG
Organism: Urechis unicinctus; assembly: GCA_034190875.2. Classification (NCBI taxonomy): domain Eukaryota; kingdom Metazoa; phylum Annelida; class Polychaeta; order Xenopneusta; family Urechidae; genus Urechis; species Urechis unicinctus. Next base: position 58,392,313 of record CM067345.1, read on the forward strand.
TCTATATCCATGTGGATCTCAAGCTTTTCTTTAATCAGATCGATTGGATTAATACCCGAGTTTTCTTCCACTCCTGATATTCTAGTAGAGTTTCTTCCATCGTATTGCTCCAAGTCTTCTAATCGATTGGCACTACATTGCCGTCGATGCACTTTATAAAATTTACCTTTTCGTCACAAGTAGATCCACTATTCTAACACGGGAAAAAAGCGAAGTCAATTAGAGCCTTAATTTTGGTACATCCAGCATAGAGAAACTATATAATCACCAGTATGTATTTTTATATATATGCATAGTTATATTTGTAGATACAATCAATGATGTCATCAGGTCGAGGTGGAACTTGCTCGTGAATGGGCCAGCCAAACAACAGGATATGACGCACGGTCCGTGACTCCTCACTGGGCACAAATGCAATGGCAGTTTTATTCAAAATAATCATGTAGATGAGTAGCATATGGAAGCTATTCATTCAATGGATTGGCTTTTCGTGAAATGCGATCAGCTACCATTTTAATATGCAATGTTAACCTCTTTGAGTCCCGTTCCTCAGATGGCCATTACCGATGTTTTCTGAATATCTCTGAAAGGATCATATTCCGCCTCTAGTGAAAAGCCTACGCAACGATGTAATTACGTTGCATTCAAGCGAATGATGAACGGCCGCGAATTTATCATTGAATTATTACCCCTCCAGTATCATTAAGCATGGCAATCCAGCTGCATTCGTGATCAGGAACCAATCTCCAGAACTCCACAACCGTATTATTCCGATGCGATGCAATCGCTTGCGATGTAAGGAATACAAAATACCTTGCCTACCTCGTCCAGCTGTGTCAGCATCAGCGCTTAGAACGTTGTCGCGATATCATGAGCCAAAACTAGAGTGTCTTTTGTTGGACCTGATGTCATATCAACATCAAATACCAGCTCGCGTTAAGTTTAGAATGCAACCGATCTTGATCTAAAGATTGTTGACATTTACTCGATATGTTAGTTGAATTCTAGTCGACCGAATCACGGTATGCATCAGCTCATCGTGTGTGGTTATGTAGTGCCGGGGCTTTCTTTGGATATGCCTGGTTGTGTACAAAATCTTGAATTTACTAAGTGTTTATGAGCGATGTTTATAGTCTTTGGCAAATTTGCTGATTCTAAAATAGAACTTACAACTATGAAACTTGCATTTATGTAGTCAGAACCACTCATTTTCTCGGTGGCGTCAAACTTAACACGTGTTTCATCATCTGATAACGTTTTGTATAAGGTAAACAAAGGTTCCATAGAAAATACTCCGTATCTAATGCAGCCCGAGACAATCTCATATGGCTGAATGTTCTTAAATATTTTATCGATAAGCTTCGCTTGTGTACGACCAACGGTGTGAAGCTAGGAGTCAATCCCAGGTAATTCCTGAGTCAAATGCAAAATTGCATGTATCTGAATACACGTAGAGACGAGATGGTGTAAGAGTAACATCTGCACACCGAGCAAGCTGTACGCGAGTACATGTGTAATATCCGCACTTAATCAAACTCCCTTTAGAAATCATTCTGGATATCCGTCTTACGTCTTTGGTCTTCATGGCCTGCGGTATTGGTTGGGACAGTTCAGTGATAAGGGCCTTCAGTCGAGCCGATAAACTTGGGGCATTTGTACCTGACTCGGTGGACCTGTTTGGAGAGATTTGCACCGAGACACTGACAGGTTGTGACCTTGTCACAGACTCTTCATTAGTCACATCTGGACTATTGTATTATTGTAGCGTTTGTTGTAACTAGGGGCCATCGGATGTAATGTCCAAAACCGGTGTATTCCGGGATTTGACAGGCACTTCTGGCTTATTTACCTGCCCCACGACGCCTACGGGCTCGTTAATTGACCCAGCAGATACTGCACAACAATCAACCAAACAAAAAAAAGTAACCCTGTCTCTACATTTTAGATTGCCTTACACAAACGTTAAATTGCGTCAAGTATGAGGACATTTCTAACAACGGCTGGTACCAGGGCAAGTGTGTGATTATTGTTAGTTGCTGTTTTATTTGTACGTGGTAAGACCATCCTCTATCGCGCCATATAGCGTTTGCTATTATGCACCTTATATGAGTGTACTTTGAGACACTACTTTGCGCTCGTTTCCCGCATTCATGAGGAAGCGCGGATATCACCTCAGAATGTATATGCGCGTGAAGCATTTCAACCAGCAACAGCATCGTTATATCGCAACAACGTTTGTTTCGAAAATGAAGATGATTAAAGACCTCGTGTTCTCAAAAACTGCACCTTGGTTGTTTCGTTCTAGCACCAAGCTGCTAAAGTGAGCTGGACGCTGCCAGCAGTCTGACTTGCAGGAAGCGCCATCACGCGGATAAGTTATTGCATAAGCTCATTTAACAGACGTCATTCAACGAGTAAAAACCAATATAAACCCATTGCTTTTGTAAGCAAATGACATGTGTTGTCGGCAAATTCCATACCGCAATATATACCCAATGAACGCAGCTGCGGTTGGTAATTCACCGATGATTGTAGATGTCAGGAAAATGTTGGAAGAGGTCCGGCCCCTAACAAAGTTATTTTTTTGTGTCTTAAAATTACATTTCTTACCAGACAAGCTTCAAACACAGCGCACCCTTGCAGCTCCTGTATGGTGCGATTCCAGCAGTCTTAGGGGAGAAAGTACTAGAATAGACTATCTGCTAATTAGATATCCTAAAGCAGGCGTCAGTAATTTGGCCAAGCAGGTGCTTCTAACATGGTTTCCTAATACAATCAACATTTAAAGACAAAGGCTGCGGATATAGGGCAACTGCGCAAAACATTTTGACGGTCACAACATGGCGTGATGTAGGAGGTGTTTTTAAGAAGTGTATTGGCAGATTAATGATAACGATTAGTGTCATTATATCACGAAACATCCTTGAGTAGCTCGAGAACTTCAACAAATACCTAGTGTAGCATTATAATAGAACTGGTCGTCAATGAGCGCTTATTTTTGATAATACTCTTGGCGCAAAAAAAAAAATGATGAATCTAATAAATATACTAACAATCCAAGCATATGATGCCGACGTTACTAGAATACGATCTTATAAGCTAAAGGAGGTAATGTTCAAAGAAACCGAAACCCACATTGGATAATACGGCATGTATACGGCAGCTGCCTGATTATACATTAAAGCAGAACCATTGCTATCAGTTATACGCTTCTCTCAGGCTTTTTTGGGAAATACCATCTAAATAAGTTAGTAAAACATTATTCACGCAAGTACATATTTACTTCTAGCAGATTGGTATTGAAAACATATCCTTGACAAGTACAGTCACACATCAGGCTGAATGTACGAGTACGATTAGTCCCATTCATTCGAAATAGGAGAGCAAATAGAAGACACAAAAAAGGTGCTGAAGTTATTTACGCTGTGTTAGACGATATCCGTCGAAACAAGTGTTTAAGTAAAACTCAACATGCAGGTTGGAAGTAACGTGAGTGTTGAAACCATCAAAAATGTTTCTCACCAACACTCGCAAATGGGAAGTGTAAGATGGCTGCGCCGAATAGGTGGAGTCGCCATTCACGAATGATGCTGATTGTTTCAATGACCAATGCTACTTCATACAAAGCTGTGACGGTAACAACGTGACTGGTTGGAGCTGAACAAGACAGCTATGATCATAAACAAATTGCAATGGCTATGACAATTCGTTATTGAGTTTGTGACGGTAGTAGCAACAAAGTAACAATTGCTAGAACTGAACGTTTCCGTAGTGAATTATGGAGTGTTGAAGGAGATGTCGATATTGAGACACGAGCACCAAAATGGAATGTAACACTCGGACACCCAAACGTTTTGGTATAGGTTTTACATTTTGTTGGAAAATGATGCACTTTTCGTCTTATATTGACCGACATGAGGACGCAAGCGAAATCAATGGTTGTCAAGTTGTAACAGATACCTGCCTCAACTAGTTGTGAGGTCTCACAGTTGTTTTCCGACCCCACAAAGTAGCGACAATGATATTTCGTGATGTTTACGCGAAAGCACACGCCTATGTCAATTCATGAACAAATTGTCCTGTTATAGCTCGAATGCAATATTTTCATTGCTAAATAACTATTGCGCCATCTGGTATATTTTGAGCTTTAACTTTCCCAACTGAGCTCTAAATAATGCTTGCTAAGAGTGGAAAACACTTGACACCCAGTCACAGAGATAAGTTATTGAATAAAACATCCCTAAATAGTAAACCACTGATATGAAACCGTAAGCTTTGTATATTGCCATATAGGAAATCTAACATGGGCTTTTTTTAAGAAGGTCTATGTTTATTTCTTGTCCGGGCTATGTCCGTCATTTCCTGGTCAGTGAGTTTATTGCAGGCAGAGGAATAGATACCGCGTTTGCAACTGGAACCATTCCTTATGTTATCAACGCTTAACTATTTATTCACTTTATATGAATTGCAATATGGTATTTGTAGATAATAGACAGGTTTTTGTCCTTCAATACGCAATGGTAATTCCTTATCCCTGCTTAGCTCTCGTTAAATACATAGGTCTGTAGTTATTTGTTTTAGCTCAAAGGAATGACCACAAATTAACGGCAGGTAAACTCTCATGATCTTGTAGAAGTAATTATGTGTTTAGCTGTATCAGTCGCATAAGTAGGCACGCAGTTAAATAAACGGACACCTATAGGTTGTCAGTAAGCAAGGCCGCCTTCATATTTAGCATCGATGGAATAATACTTGGAGGCTACAGCAACAAGCGTAAAGCCACACCGACTACCACCCTCAGCTTACGACCACGTCATCAGTTTTACTAGCAAATGAGTCTGGCTTTCCACAAGACGGTACCAGGGCTGATAAATCAGACTTTAAAATATAGCTCCTTTGTAATTTGTGGTTATTTGGTACAGCTTATGCTTCCACCAAACCACATTGGTAGTGATCTAGGCCACAATATGTGGTAAGGATATGCTGCAGTAAGTGTTTCCGGGACCCATTTGCACGGACTACCGCAGATTTTAACCACTTAATTTCATATTTACTGCCTTCTTTATCAACTTCTTATTGGCGTTATGGGGTTTATTCCGAAGAAGATTAGGAGGAATTAATTAATACATACGTAATTTAATGAATTGTCATAATTAATTCTATAATGTCATCTCTCTACCTAGTGACCAGTGTCATTATAACCTCCCATCTATATGAGGATTGGTGCATCAAATCACACTGGATATTCAGCATCAGTACGTTACTTATTGAGCGGAAAAGGTAAGTGCATGTCCTGTGATCCCATTAGACTGTGGCTTATAAGTGGGATATGCACTACCTATAAATCGTCAATCAGATACTGTGAAGTACCAACCGGTGTGGCATTTCGCAACGTGAGAATGACATTTATGAATTAACCAGCGATACACGCATACACAGCGAGTAATCGGAGTATTCATGAGAATATCGGCTCTTTTATCCCCAATACATGGCCCTGTATGTAAGCGCCCTCTACAAGATCAAGAGTCATATATCAAGTCTGTACAATGGAGCCCCTATGATACCATTGCCAGACAGAGCTTCCATGACCGTCGTTCAAAATGTATTGTGTCGGGTCGTCTGATTGAAATCGAGGTTACTTGATTTTCAAAAATCAAGGCCTTGAATTTGATGCCATAAAAGAGACATCACGGATGGTATGAGGTATAATATGTTTATTGCTCAAGTCAGTTTGATGAATGTCTGCTACATTTTGAAGTCCACTTAACGGGTCCCCGCAATTTAAAAGGGTCTCATAGAATCAGGTGGTTGCGTCACACAGGATATTGTTGCATGAGGGTAGCAACAATAAACGAGATATCAGCTCAATACGGGAGGCTTCTTTTTTAATTCTACGGATATCTGAGAAAGCTAACTATGTTTTGAGCTGCAGAGATGTTATACAAGTAGCAGGAAGTGTAAATAATACATGCCATGGCAGGTCGTATGCTGATTAAACAATATCGTCTGTGTTCTAGAGGGTAACGCCATAGAGTTTCAAAAATCAAACGAATTTAGATTGACACGAGCAGTTATATGACAACGTTAAAATGGATATCAGTCAGAACCTTTCCAGTTACTGTCGGACTCTTTAAGGTCCCTTAGAAATAGCATGGAGTAGTGTAATGTACTATTATCCTGTCAAATACGCTGCATTTTAGAACCAATAATAAATGTATCCTCTTGTATTGTCTGAGTTGCGTTAGAGAGTATTTCCATGAATCGCATTAAGGTTTCAATGGGGGCATTACGAAAATAAATAATCAGAGGCAAGTGTCTCACTCATTAGGTCGACCGATGTTCGTTATTTGGTAGGTCAGCATCCATATACATAAACAAGGTATCGGGGAAATAACCACATATCGATCAGAAATGTGAAGAATTGGAAGAAGTTCAAGCTGATTATTCTCCACTACATACAGACTTGACCTTAAACTTAAATCTTACGTGAGCCTTACATCATTAGAGCGTTGCTTGCACCATAAAGACATGGCTGATTTCCGGGTGGTTGAGCAAGTTACGTCAAACCCACAACCTTGATAGCATGAGGTTTCCAAGGCAGCGTAGTTCATTTTGCGAAGTCGCTGGCTAATGATGTTGACACCGTTAGGGAGTTGTCTCTTTAGAAATTATAATCACATATCAAATTGAACCTCTGCTGGACTTTCCTTTAGAACAGTTTAGACTTAATGCATCAAGTGAAGCCAACTATACCCACATCATTTGAGGTGTAGAAGTATTAGAGAAAGATGAATGTTTGAATGCTTGTGATTTGATAGCTGCAAGCTGAATCATAGATAACCTCCATATAGTTATCAGTAATTCTGCTTCATGTAAAAAGACAAGTTTATTTTGAGTGTAATCTGCAAAATGGGAAACAAATTAAGGTGAGATGGGAAGATAAGCTGCAATACGTAG
>CM067345.1:58399369-58412461 GCA_034190875.2 Urechis unicinctus
AGACAAAAGACAGACTACAGACAGGACAGACAGACAGACAGACAGACGACAGACAGACAGACATGCAGACAGGACAGACTAACATGCAGACACGACGAAGACGTGAAGACGACAGACAGACATACATACATACAGAAGAAAGACATATAGACAGGACAGACATACATACAGATGAGACAGACAGTGAAAGACAGACAGACAGTAAGACAGACAGTAAGACAGTACATGACAGACCTTACCATGACAGACATACAGGCAACGACATACATAAATACATACCATTACAGACGTAAAGATCGAGAAATATATATATAATCGACCTATATATATGTTATATATCCAGAACTAGATAGATATGATAAAGATAGAAGCTAGATGAGAGACAGAACATACAGACATACAGACATACAGACGGAAAGACAGAAAGACAGACCTACAGACAGAAATACAGACCTAGAGAGACCAACGATTTACAGACAGACTAGTACAGACATAAATACATTACATACAATACATACAGAAAGATCAGACAGACTACATACAGGACATAAATACAGTATAGACAGACCATATACAGACCCTGAGTGCTAACTTGATATATGGTTCGTAGATTCATGGCTACAGTAGACAGTGATAAAACAAGCCACGCATCTGGTTCGACATATATGATGGAAGATTACAACCCACATGTATTGATTCTTCTGCAGAGGCGATTGTTGGCTGGCTATCAAGCAAAATACGCAATAATAACCCGATAGACTCCGTCATGAGATCTGTATCCATCCTTTGACACCAATTGTTTTTAATGAGAAGAGGATTTTTCAAATAGTATACCCGACTGAGATAGTATCACAACTAGTAGCAGCTAATATAACCTAATACCATGACCCATGGATGTTGCTGGCGAGATTAGCCACAGCAGAACAAATGTTATGGAATCGCTAACAATAGGGAGACATGGATATTGATCGCATTTCGCAACTGTATGAAAGCAGAAGCGTGATAAATGCTTAATAAGCGACACTGCGTAAGCGACTGTGACCTTTCTTTCGTTAGGCATTGGTCCTGTATGTAGATGATATACCGTAACTGTTAGTAACTGACGGGTGAGTGAGTGCAATGAATTGCATATTTAATATTCGGTTGTCCCGCCGGAGAGCACTATATCGCAGCTGCATCAACGCTTATAAAAGAAATGAGTCAAATCATTGCAAGCTTAGTGCAGTCACAGTGTTTAACTCGCAGCAAAGTATTTGTTGCTACTGTGCTATAAATGTGATATTTGGTGTACTATTGTGCAAGGCTTCCTAGACCAATCAAGGGACATTAAGAAACGACCATATACTAGACATAATTCGAGCTTCGCCATCATCATATATAGTTCATCACAACAATCGGGCGTTGTGAGATAATAACAAGGCTTTGGTCGCACAAGTCACGTTCTCGATTTGTATAATCCTCGATCTGAAACAATAACAAATAATATAATATACTAAAGATCGAAGTAGTTACCTGCCCTTTAGACAACGCTGATCGTTAAATAGACAGACGCGTAGTATACACATCACAGTGCCCTAATTATATCAATGATATAATGCATTAATTGCTATATATAAGATAATATCTAGCGAGCGGGTGAACGCATCTATATCAGATACAAAAATCCTTGTCGTTGCAAGCATTACAACAAGCGTGGTCTTTAAGGCCTTGTCTTGACTGTGGAAATAATGAAGCTGTTTAATGAGCCCAATTCAGTTATACCCATTACTTACTTATCCAAAAAATAACTGTTACAATGATGTTAAGTTTAAAGTAATACCTCGAATTGCTCATGTGTCATATATCTCAAATATTTACATCAGGGATATATCACTAGGCGAGAGCTTCAATAACCAATGTTTATCAATTATTTATACTTTCATTAAATGGTGGACTACTTTATGGGTCTTTAGTGATGATAAATGGTTTAAGCTTTCTTGGATGTTCATATTTCTAAATGTGCTTAAATATAACTGATGTAACAGATAATTGTAATCAACTGTATTAATGCCAGAATTATTTGTCATTGCCTTGCATATGAACATTTTAAATATACATCATACTAGCACCCTCGCAATAAGATACTCAAGGGATGCGTCGGGGTAAATGGGTTTATTAAAAACCATCATTCATTTGCATATATCTATTTTGCAACTTCTTTTATTACACATCGAACTATAAGTGTTATCAATTCGTTATGATGCCTGCGCCAACAGACAATAATATGACTTATAAGCGAAAAGCAAATAGCTTGAGCAACTAAGGTGATTGAATTGTATTTGAATGAGTTCGAAATCATTGCAATCTTCAGGCAGAGACGTTTGACGACAAAACCTTTTCTTTGCAACTGTAATAGTGCAAGTGCAAATTAAGAATTTTCCAAACGAAACATAATGTAAATTACATTATGTACATACTTTCCATTGACACAATACTATGCTATCAACATTGCATCGTTACAATACTCTTATACCAATGATTTTTTTTATAGAGCAATTGATTTAGAACAAGATAACACATCGTTACGGTCTTTGTTCGGTTTGTATCTTAGGGTATTTTGAATAAGATCATATGTAACATACTACGAGCTGTGGCGTGCAGAGTTCATACTTAGATAATGAGATTATTGTACACAATGATGACATCGCATGTTAGTCCTAGTATTACGACTGATTCTGCATAATGGACTTTTAATATAGTTTTATATACCGAAGAATCAGCCAGATAAATCAATGGAATTCGATTGAAATGGCCGTCTGTGTTATGTCAGAATATTTGATAAGGTGAACTACATTTGCTCGTGTCCAGGGAAGAAAGTCAGTTTCTTCTGGCAAATTGTATGCTCTGACGTCATGATTGGAAATTGCGCTGGTGTTTTACCTATATGTTGACGATGGTGCTAATCAATCCGAAATGCATGTAAACTACATCATGCGTTGTGTGGTAAGAGTTGTGCATATAAAGTGACATAGAGTACTAGATCGATCTCATATCACTGATCATTGGTTCCGAGGATAAAGGAAAATATTGATTAAGTTGCTACTTGTGTTAGTTTTATCATTAATTAGATACAATGGTGGAAGGTTTCTTCGATATGAATATGCTCTGCACATAAAGCGAAATAGCTTAATGAGTACAGAGCAGTTTTGTTTAGTATGTATGTACTTGTGCGCATGCGTTGAGAAAGCAGCAGGTGCTTTTCGGGATATGTTGGATACGATGTTTGCTAAGGGCGAGATGAGTAAGGCTCGCACTATATACATATACATATGTAATATAAATACACATGATTATGTTGTATATATGGCATAGAGTAATATATATACATATATATACATAGCACTTAGAGTGACTAGATATCGATCTCATATCACTGATCATTCTGGTTCCGATGAGATAAATAAAAAATATATTGATTAATATTGCTACTTGTGTTAGTAGGTTATCATTAATTAGATAAATGTATGGTGGAAGGTTTCGTCGATATGAATATGCTGCAAACCGGTATCAGAAACGATCAGAATTTAATGAGCCAGAACCTAGTGTTAGAGGAAAGTGAGTAGAGGCAGTTGCAGATTTTCGTTTCGTAGGGTGAGTATACCAAAAATGAAGAGGCGTATGCATATTTGTTTCTTTTGACTACAGCCAACTTGTGGAATAATGTCACTTTCTGGTGATCCTTTTTTAACTCAAGTTTTCATACCGAGAATATGAGGATGTCAAATGACACTTATTGGGTAATATGTAAGGCTGCTGTATGGTATATGTACATCCCGTTCATATTGTGGCTCCCCAATTTTTGTTTGTATTACAGAGCTATAAAGCTCGCTCAAGGAGTTTCTTCACGACAAAATATGTGAACATGCAAAAGGCGTACAAGGCGCAGCTTGCTACAATGTCAATACTATACCACATGAATAATAGGGAGCGTGGTCTCCTCGACAAAAAAAATGTCACATTCTCAAACATAACCTGCAGTCCGGTTGCTTTTTGTTATTGGCATGGATGCGCAACCTGACGATGGCTGTGTTGTTCAATCATGGAAATATTCACAATATAGCTAACTCTCCGAAGCACGTCATGGGAGTCACTAGCAGCGGTACTGTGATGAAGTTGGGGCACGCACTGCAGAGAATTATAAGGATTGACAACTGTAGCCTGACACTGAAATTAAGATGCAGCCTGCTGACCCTCAAATTTCAATAGCCCAGACAAAATATGCACTTTCGTAAGACCGGTGTACCAGCGAAGGATGCGGGCAATCCCAAGACTCTCCTTGCGTTGCCATATATTTTGTTAATGGGCCTACTCAGTCCTGGTAACCAGTGAGTATGTCAGGATGGGGTTGGTATAATACTCACCTCTCCCCCTCGGCTGCTGCTGCAATATTATGGTGGATGGGTAGCCATCAATTCTTGGTGACAGGATGTTTTGAAAACAAAGCTTTACTTATGAGATTATGCACAAGGGTCATAGGGGGCGCTTGCCATCATCCACCCCTATATGCATCCAAATTGACACCTCTGTACAAATAGAAGTAGACATCACAGGACTAGGACTGATTAATGAAACAAAAAACAAACCAAAAATATGCCGTTTATTTCTGCATGCCCTTGTTCGGTAGGATGCTCTCATTATAACAGGTGACGAGCAAGAAATATATTTACAAATGTTATAAAGAAAAAAACAATTATCTGATCGCGTTATATATATATTACTATATAAAACAAGGTTGGTCATTCACGTGGCAATTTCCGTGGTTCTGATTGTTTACATGTTCTGGGGTTGTACTTGCGAGTTTTATTTGTTCTACACACGGTGACAAAATCTGAAGATTTTGTTGGTACGTAACGGCGAGTATCAAAGTGATAGAGGTTGGCCACCAGCGTGTTGATGACGCTTTGGTCTTGGCGATGACAGTTATGCAAGCGGAAGGTCCTCATGTCACGGCAAGGTTTGCAAATCTTTGACGACCCCAGAGGAGCGATGCATTCTTCCTCCAGTGCGCAGAGGAAGAACCAATGGAGAATGCCGTCGTACACTTTCTTAGTTTTAAACAGGAACATGCTATTTGCACCATACATATTGGCTGTTTGTAACTTTATCGGATCAGATATCAAGTAATCCCAAAGCTTGGGGTCTGTGGCGGCGAAAACAGAATGTGAACCTTTTTCAAACATTGCCACACCGCTGTTAGCAATCACCATGTTATACAAAGGCTGAAGTTTGGAGGTCTTCAGACGAAAACTGGCATCCATCCACATAATGGCAGGATTGTTGCGTAAAACATGCTGCTTACACAAGAAAGATTGTATTTGTAGGCAGCAAGCAAACACAAGTGTAGGTGTTATGCTGCAAGACACGTTCTCCATCCATATCAAGATGTTTACAGATATCTATATTTAAAGATTGTTGTGTGCATGTATTTTAACCTGAATTATGAGAGGCTTAAAGGAATAATTGCGGAGGTAGCGAACGTGAGACGGGTAGTGGGAGTAGTTGAACCGTCTATATATCACGTGGCACCACGTCTTTAGCTGAAAAACGACATGGTTTAGAATACTGAGACCATTTCGCATGTGAGGACAAATGCATTCTGCCTACAATACATGGAACAGTATTCGCATAATCAAGCTACAATGTGATTGCGTTCAAACATACGTCACTCACTTCCTTAACTTGTGATGAATTTAGTCCGAGGTCGTAGTAATATATGGTGTGATTGGGGAAGTACAGCTGTGCAAGTGACACTGCGTCTTTGGATTCTTCAAAATGACTGGTATCGGTTGCTGTAGCGAAGACAAAGTCCTTTACAGTATCGGCGTTAAGCTTTGTAAATCTGGCATTCATAGGTAACCCCAAGCTATCCAGAAGCTCGGAACTAATGGCAAACGGTTTTCCTTGCAGTATTTGGGATCCATTTGCCCATGTATAGCGTGAGTAAAATGCAGCTTCAGAATTAGCACGGACGTCGTCTACCTGGATAAAGGCAATGTCAGTTCGATCATTTCAACATTACACGCTGTCATCAGCAAATGTACAATGATGAAGCATTGATAACATCCATATATATTCCTTATACCTCAGCTGATATGTTTTCCATGGCGTCATGCGTTGCAGATCGCGAGGCTGCAGACATTACAGAAGACGGTAGCTCTATTGTGTTCTCATTCTCCTGTAACCCGACGAGCGGATACATAGACTACATACAACGACGCATGCCTCTTCATCGATTCAATACATAATACCCCAGAAGCACCATATATCGTATAATATTAGTCTATAATGTTCAATAAGTGCATCTCGTATATATAGCGACAAGATTTTCGATTAAAGACTTGCTGCTCGCTTCTCTGAGAACCAGGCATTAATTGTTACTTGCGTCAGGTCGATGACCGCAGAAGATCAGCAAGAAAGGACGATTTAGCGCATTTGGTCTCGTTCTTAACGTAATCGCATACAAAATTACAGCAATATAATTTAGTTACCTTTTGTACGACCACATATATAATGAAAATGACCAGGGAAAAACCCGCCCCGGCGCAAAGAGCCACTGCCTTGTCACTTTTCATCCTTATTACTCCGGCACAGTTGCTTCTTTCTATGTAACATGTGATCCAAGAATGTGAGCTATTTTGTCATCGATTTATGCAGGGAGCACCAAGGAGCGGTTGGGCTCTCAATTGCTCTCACCAGCCGGTGTTGACGAAATGGTATGCAGAAATTGTACTAGTCTGCATCTATTGGCCAAGTATTGATTTTTCATCCTGTTCTTCAGCCAACACATAAGGCTTATTATGCTGCATGATATTTAAAATGTTGAGATGAAATCGTTGTCGAGTTTGTTGCAAGAGGAAATTGATCGAATTATTTTCAAAATTAAACGACGTAGGTCTTATAATCCAGCTGTTGATAAGGGGAAACCAAAGTCTATCCATCTAGTCAGAACTTAGGAATATACACATGTAAGAAACTACCATTCCGCAGAATCTAGAAAAAATGGGCTGGAGCGTCTTGGGTTTGAGAAAGACAGGTTGCATGTTTTGAGCATTTTGTATCACTAAATGATTAATTATATATAACTCAGGCGACCCAACGATTTCAACTGATAGATCCCTCTCCTTTTATGTTGCATTTTCCCTTCAATATGTGTCAATGTATACATCTACTCCACACGTGTTCTTGTATTAGTTAATCAAATAACAAGTATTTTATATAGTACGTACACGTGAACTAATTCTGCAATCACTGATCACACGTACAAAGATAAGTAAAAACAGTGGTTTGTTATGGCAGTGCAGCCGCGTCTATAATCAATGTCTTATTCCTAAGATGCCATACTATATGCAGACATAAGATCATTGCATTACATCTCCATGACAGCATACTACTAATCGGATGGCCATCAGTGACAAATCTCTGAAACATCTCGAATGCTTGTTTGCATTTGGACTTGGGCACCATATGTGAATCGCCCTGTGTACATATACCCGTCACGTGCAACAGGGGCGTGCGAGTCGACCATAACCACTTTAAGATACCGGAGAGGGAACGTGCATGAAACTGCTCATCTGGAAAGCGGACAATTCTACGACCGCTCTTTGCATATGCAAATCGTTGCGACGCGCAGCCATGCATATTGTTGGACTTAGGATGATTAATTGACTGAACGTAACTCTAACATCGCTAATCGTACACCAGAGTTTTGTCCATGAAGGCAGTATTGATATTGTCGCATGATTGTTCATTTTTTATTTTTTATTTAAATTATCGTTCAAGTGTCATTTTGACCTCTCCTTTCGTAAATACGTTGTTACTGGTGCATTAGATCGCACTGAATAAACAGAATCCACGCCACATTTTGCGAGCGATTTGCTCATAACGTGAATTGACGATGTGACAGATTATCAGGATCAACTGCGAGATTTTGAGAAAAAGTAAATTTAAGTGGCGTCAACAGGCAATGACATTGCCATGAAGCGAACGTGAGCGATCTTTGATGAATCTTCTCCTCAAGAGTAACATCGGACCTACGTTCAAATAGCGGGGTTTCGCAATTCGGCAAGGGCAGCGGAAGTGTGCGCGGTGGCACTGTCTTGGCAATACAAATCATCACCATCACTATATATCCTCACTGTTGAAGGTGATGTGGAACCCCAATATCTCATTTCTCTCGTCGTCGAGGCATGTATTGAAAAGTCAAAGTATTCGCTTTTATCCAAGCACAGGCTATACAGATTAATGTCAAATATGACGCGGGCAGCATGTAAGAAATATAAACCAGGCAGGATGCTGTCAACTACAGATCTAATGTTTCCATGGGCATCCATGATAACTTATGCGATAAATCAGACGGCGTTCGTGAGCAGGTCCTGTAACGCAATAGTGCGACATGGCTGGTGTTTTAAAAATGCAAATCCCCAAGTTATCGCTACAGCCAACTTTCCCATCAAATAACGTGGTGAAGTTTTGCAAATTAAACAATTCGCCGGGGTGTTTTTCACGGCGAGTTGATCCATCAGGTGTCTCGATGACATGGCGCCGTGTAACACTAGTTCCGCTATGAGCCGTTATGATGGCGCATAAGCCGTTATGATGACATGCGCCTTGTTATGTCTCATTCGTATGCAAAACTGTCTTTCTCCTCGGAAAATTCTACTGAAACTGCGGTTCCTTCGAATAATCTCGATCACAATATCACATTTGTTGCGTTCGACGTAATAAGCAACAATGATTTTTTTCCCCCAATTTGATCTTAGTCAAACGAAATGAGATGTCGTGGTTTTGCGAGTATACGACTTTGTGTCTTAAGCTATATATTTTTACTTTATATGCATCATAAATCACACCTTTAAACAACTGTCGAGGTGGATTCGTTTCAACTATAGAGCTTGCCTCCCGTGGTAGCTGATTAAGAATGTATGTTGCTTAATGAGGCGAGCCTTATCTCCATATCAGCAAGCATTTCGCCATCAAATGATCCCGGCAGAGGATGGCCCATGACCGCATCAATTATCCTATATTTGTAGGAAACAACCAATTAAGCCTTAGTCTGGCTTTAACGAGCCTATTAAACAACACGGCTAGCAGTTATTATCGTCGTGCGTACATCCGGTACACATTGCCTCAACAAATGCTGTTACTCTGTTGAATGTGTCGGCCATATTGTTTTCACGTTGACTCAGATGAGCCTCACAAGGTGTGCATGTTGCGCACTGGGAGCAGGTTTGATATTGCGAGTATGGTGAGTATGGTGATAATAGTGACAACTGTAGTATGGTGTATGAAGGAAGGAGGGGAATCCCTTTATTATCAGGTTGTGTCGTTATTAACTGTGCCGAGTCGGACGTGTAAGACAACGGATGGATTTTCCCATTGCCTATTTCGCCATCGCTCTCCATAGGAACATCGTAAATGAGCATTTTCTGCATTTTCGTTTGTATTTGAGAATATGCTGTACTTACAAATGTACAATCATTGCAAGGTTGACACGACATTACTCTAATGAGGATGAATTGTTTATACGCTACAGATGACAGCTCGATTTGCTTTTAATGTTACGGTCAGTCCATAAGGAGGCTTCCTTATTCCCCTTCCTTTTTCACATTAGAAGCAAATCACAACGTGAACGATATGGCTAACCTTTTTTAAGCTTCCGCAATTTTGGGCTCAATGAGACAAAAATCTGTTTTTCAGATCCTCCAGTTGTGCTATTGAAAGGACGTGTCACGTCCAGTGCATATGGTTGGTTGTTGTTTACCAAGCCATGCATGCTGACTGACGATGAGTCTGTGATGTGAACGTCTCAAGTCAAGAGAGATTTTCAATGGCGCTTTGTAACATACGATATTCAATAAAGGACCTAAATTGTTTTTGAATATTGCTTACTTGCGTCATTTTAACATTTCCTTACGTCAATACGCTGATATTAGCTCTGAAAAACACCCCGAGGATTCAGATCACCAGCAACACTATGGTGAGTATGGTAAATATGGTGGATACACGGTAGAGTGTAGTTGCTATGTTGAGTTTGGTACAAAAGGTGGATACAAGATAGAATGTAGTTGGTATAGTGAGTATGGTAAAAAAAGGTGGATACAAGAGAGAGTGTAGTTGATATGCTGAGCATGGTGAGTATTTTGATGAAAATGGGGAAAGCAGAATTAATGTTGTACGAAAGACGAGCAGCGTCTCTTTGATGAAAACTGAACATGGCTCCTATATGGCGAGACATGCACTTCCGGTTAAATTCTGAGGATTACTGGGTGATATTGTACAGCAGGGTGATATTTTACAACTGGGTGATGTTGTACACATTGTAAACAGGGTGATATTTTACAACAGGGTGATATTGTACAACAGGGTGATGGTGTACATTCTGCAGGTAACGATTGATTGTGTGAGATGATTGAGTTGTTGAAAATGAGGAATCTCTATAAGAGAAAGGATGTTGTTGCGATATTAGTTTGCAGAGATTTGACTACATTTGATGTTAATCATCTACTGGCATTATATTACGGAAGAGTCAGGGGTATTATTTTACAGAATATTTGCAAACATTAATTTGCAGAACAGTTGCAGGCATTATTTTACGGATCAGTTAGGGGTATTACTCTACCCAATAGTGACAGTCATTATATAGCAGAACAGTTACAAATATTATTTTACTGAAAAGTTTAAGGCATTATATTTGTTAACATTTAAAGACATTATATTACATTACAGTTAAACACTATATTTTGCAGATAGTTAGAAACCATGCATTACAGAACAAGTCTGAACATTATATTGCAAAATAGAAACAGTCATTATATTGCAGATCCGTTTGGAAATGTATTGTACAGAACATTTACGGGCATTATTTTACAGCACAATTACATGCATTATAAGGCAGTTCACAATTCCAATAGAATCCGGTCTGAAGAATTGGTGAACTAAGTTGTGACAAAGCGGTATTTTACGGATGTTATATTACTTTGTTAGCATACTGGAGACCCGGTGCGTGCTTATTTTTACAGTCAGTTCCCCGGCATAACGATAAAAGTGCCACCTGGCGGTGCGTCATAAGCGCCGTTGGTCTTGCTTACAGAGCAGGTTCAATAGCTGCTTCTATACGACAGACATTACTGCGCGCAGTGATATGCCCAAAACCTCACCCACTTTTCATTCAATGGTGCACTATTAATTGAAAACCTACACTAGTGGCTTTTTACATATCAAGCTCACTTGACTTGCTTTATTACTTTAGCATAACTTAAATATCTCCAACCAGGGGGTATTCGTAATTACTTGATTAATACTAAAGCCACACCCTGTTATGCTATATATACATTGTGGCGATACCTTTAAGACTGAGTTTGACTCTTTTGTATTACTCAACACGAGCATCACTTCATGCAGGTATAACGTGCGTTGCATACTTTGAAGAAATACAGCTTGACTGACACCACATTGGTTCTAAGTAGGGAAGTTGTCTAAGTTTCGTCTAAGGTTTGTGACAATCTATGTAGAATCTAAGCAAGAAATTGCCTTGCAAACTTTACACACTTTCTGTTTATTTCAAGTAGCTATTTGTGAAAAGTATCCCAGGCGTAATGTTCAAGAACAATGTTATGGTAGTTATATAGCGAGTGCTGGTTGGAAAACACCTGACACTTTGGCAGATATTAACGGATTCTCATCTGAAGCAGGAAGGGACAACATACTGTTTGTATACGTTAGCATAAATAAGTATATAATATAAACTAAATTAGCATTTGACAAAATGGAATTTAGTCAAATGGCGCCTAACTATGCTCATGTATCTTCTGAGTGTCTTACTCAATATTCACTCCTTTTTCTTCCATGATATGAAAATATGTTTATGATGATGATGATGATGATGGCGTAAGAACGGTGATGGTGTCAGGATTATGATTCGGATGATGGTGTCGGGTGATGATTGGGATGATGATGGTGTGAGGATGGTGATTAGGAATATAACGGTGTCAGAATGATGATGGTGTCAGGATGATGATGGTATCAGGATGATGATGGTGTCAGGCTGATGATTGGGATGATAATGGTGTCAGAATGATGATGGTGTCAGGCTGATGATTGGGATGATAATGGTCTCAGGATGATGATGGTGTCAGGATAATAATAGTACCCAATGCGAATAGTGATGTAGGTAGTTGCTCCTCTCAGGTTATGGAGAGACTTGTTATTGCAATGTAACAGCCAGTTTAATGTCGATATTTGTGTATCACATCACAGTTAACAGGTCAAAGACGACCGCAGAAGGAAGTACGTACCTCGATCGTTACAAAACAACTTGGGCAGCTCGCATTAGCTCAGTACGTACTATCTGTATATATTGCCAGGCGCCTGTACACGATAGTATTTGAAGACTGTGTAAATCATGAAGTTATAACTTAGCAGTTGTTCCCTCTAATTTGTCCGTGATATGGTTATTAATGTTCACTTAAACGAACCCTAATGGCGGTACATGTAATGGCCATCAGGTTGGATATGGCGAGATTGGTGTATACTGCGATTATTTTTGAACGTCACTGCCTGTGTGAACATTCTTTCTCACCTTAAAATTCATCAGGCAATAATGAGTTTTTTCCGCTGACAAGTTTATTTGCTGATGTCGCAATGGGCGAGCAATATATTGTGCGCAAATTATTGTGCTTATAATAGTTCTAACGTCTTTGTCTTCTGCATGTGTGAGTTTGGTTTGGGAAAAAAAACCGTTTTCCAAAGCCTCTAGTTGGGCGATTACACGGTCGTGTGACGAGCAGCCTATTGAAGCATGTCATTGAACTGCTCATCTGGAAAGCGGACGATCGAACGATCGCTTTTTGCATATTGTAAATCGGTGCAACGTGCAGTCATGCATATTGCAAGACTAAGGATGATTAATTGACTGAACGTTACTCTAACATCGCTATTCGTAGACCAGACACTTGTGTATGAAGGCATTATTTATGTTGTTGGATGTTTTTTGATTTTTTAGTTGTTGTTTAAATTTTGACCTCTCCTTTCGTAAATACGTTGTTACTGGTGCAT
>CM067345.1:58412561-58466195 GCA_034190875.2 Urechis unicinctus
ATTCGCACGTTACCTACCTTATAAGGGTTACAGGTGATCATATCTGAATAAGCTCAGTTTTATATGCATTTGTTATTGTTTAAGGTGCTCTCTTACCGATTAAAATTTAAATAACTTTTGGCTTGATAGATGTACTATAGCTCATTTAGAGATGATTGTTGGCACGTTAGGCTTATGCTGGCTGTTTACATACCTTTTACATTGCTTAGTTAACAAACATAAGCATACCATGACTTTTTGAGACACGACGATTTTTGTTATAAAGAATGCATTACTCATGTAGTTAGAAATTTAATGGGAGCGTTTTATTAATGGATGCTATATTTAATCTAGTATTGTTGGCGATAATATTTGGATGCTCGCAACAAATATAAATATGTTTAGTTAGCTTAGGTGAATTGTGTTGCAACTGTTATTTAAGCAAGAAAGCATAAGTTTTTTATCATAAACCACGTACGTTGCTGACTAGAGTCTGCAGCTGTTAAGAACTGCTTTTTCCTGGCAAAAGTAGCGCCTTCCGGATAAATTGTGTTAAATAGCATTCTGGTCAAAGCCGGCGAACTTAGTGACAGCTGCGAACCAAGTTACTTACCGT
Organism: Urechis unicinctus; assembly: GCA_034190875.2. NCBI lineage: Eukaryota > Metazoa > Annelida > Polychaeta > Xenopneusta > Urechidae > Urechis > Urechis unicinctus. The sequence continues at coordinate 58,413,157 of CM067345.1, forward strand.
ATCTGAATGTGCTAAAGGTGCAATAAATCTCAAGCAAGGTCACACACAGAACTGATCTGAAGTGCATGGTCTCATATACTTTTGGCAGCCAAAGTAATTGTTTCCTTAAAAACCAGGGTTACCTATCACGTATTACAGTGGTTAAGTATTTTGATTACTGCAGTGCTTATGGTTTACTTGCGTTATGTGGGTGGATGTAACGTTTCAGTGATGCATAAGACCTGTTATTAATCCACATTTAAACGGCAGAATGATTCTTGAATTTAAGTATTGGGTATTTTACGATTGCAAAAGAGGCAAAACACTAAACATTGATTTCGCAGAATTTACGGAAGTTGCAAACTTCGCGAATTATTCATCGTTGAAATATTTATATTTACAATCTAATAATTTATCTGTTCTCGCATGTCCTTCCCAGAGTCCAGTTGAAATTATTAATCTGAGTCGTAATGCTTTTTATTCGCTAATCAATCTTTCTTGTTTGAATAACACTCTAAGAAAGGTAAACTTTGAACACAATATGATCTCAAGCATACCGCTCGATGCATGGACGAATTTTGTACGTCTTAAATGTGTCAATATAAACACAAACAGAATTGAGAAGTTTCCATGTAGTGCAGTAAATGGGACGAGACTTGTTCTATCTCATAACATTTTGAGGATCATACCAAATCTAGACTGTGTAGGATCGACATTGACTTGGTTGAATCTAGGCAGCAATGAGATCACCATGGTAGAACATGCGCAGATCAAGCCACTGGTGGAACTGACTTTCTTCAGTTTGAGATCCAACCGAATCACCGTTATAGAGGAGGTAATGGAAAGTGTCAAGCTTGACGGCTTGTTAATGATATTGAACGACACATGGACATATTAGTCCAGTAAACCCAGACTTATATATTCAACTTTCCTTTTCAGCCTCCCGATTTCTTACAATCGGCGACATTCCTTTTCACAGACAACCCTCTTTATTGTGATTGCGCCCTGACGTGGATCTTTCAAGAGGGCTGGAAGGCAATACGCTCAAGAATTCCCGATACCCAACCGCTGTGTGCTGAGGGGCCAACTTCGTTTTCAACTCTACCATGGTCCAACATTACCAAGGCTGATATATGCTCATATCAAGGTATGGTAGCTTAAATCTAATGACACTACTGCAGATTTAAGAAAAGCCTTCGGCTTTTGGGAAAGCTGAGTAGGAAGATACAAGTAAATATTTCAATATGGCTCTATCATTGCTCTTGCGCACTTAAATAGTTGTAGTGATCCTCTGGCCTGCAGATTGCGAATCATATTTCATCAAGTCGAGCGTGATTAGGGATCAACTGGTTGTAACACAAACGTCGTTCCCCACTGAAAGTGTTCTTGATTGTTGGATGATATGCACACTTCACAATGCTTTGTGTACGGCCGTCAGTGTGACCATAACTGACACTTCTGTCACCTGCTACTTGTCAACAGACGCGGTTCCGACGTTTGTCCGAATGCGCGGAGCCCTGACGCACGTCTTTGTACCAAGATACTGTCGTTTGAATGATCACATGGTAGAAATATAAGGTCCTTAGGAAGCAGGTGTGATCGGAACCAAAGCAAATATAAAGTATGAATCAGTACATCTCATATGTTGGAAAAGTTGGCGTGAAAAATATTTCTGTATTTTATAAATATTTAAAGTTATATTGGTCCTGAAAACCTATAATTAATTCGTATTGAGGTGCTGTTGATGGTACATTGCACCTAGTTGTTTGCATAATAGACATTCGGTTAAGGTCTATATTTGCAAATATTTCACCTAATTAAATGCTTGTTATTTGCAGCATTAGCTAGTATTACTAAAAACACTGCATGGCATTCAGTAATCTAGCACCATCGATTTTATTGCTCACTTCTGGAATTCATTTGATTATATTGAAAAATACGGCGTTTATGGCTTTGCTCAAATAATCATTCCGTTCTGTGGTTTCGGAGCACGACATGTTTTAACAAATTAAACTACTCTATGAATGTCTTGTACAACTATTTATCAACGAACGTCTGTAAGTAATAGCTTGTTAGGCAGAATATAGTGTAGCCAAGGGCTCAACATCTCTCCTGAGCCACATTGTAAATTTCACATTCGACCCCCGATTGATTATACATGTTCAGCATTGTCAGGTTTCCTATGTACATAAATGGACGGTTGCCAGATGCATATCGGTATAATAAGTAGTTAATCTGATTTGCGAATCATATCAAGCTGCACATTTGCGTTGCATGGCGTGTTTGTATATGTTCATAGTTAATGAATCTTTTTGGTCTTCATCCACTATCATGTGTAATACAAACAAGTTTAAAGAGCGATTTCGCATTCCCTCTTGTACTTATTGGTGTAATATATGGTGGCGCAGCCTGTGGACAAGTGGTAGCAGCTGTGCAATGCCAAATAGACCAGTCGCAAGACGATTGGCAATACGACAGAAAACAGCTACATTAGTCCTCTACTTCGTCCTCATCCTCATTGTGTGTTGGTTTCCGCGTCGTATCTGACGTCATTTAAACCATTTGTTTTTTACTAAGCTTCATCAATTCGTGTATAAATACTATTGCATTGTATATGATAATTACCGATTTCTAGAATTGTTCCTGAAGCATTTATTTTTTCGTAAGTTTGTGCATTATATATCGATCAGCATGGAATGATATCTGGTACTAAGAGTGAGAATCTGGATGCATATTTTAGCGTCTCGGACAACGGGAGAAAGGCGGACTTGAATTTCAACATGGCCAGACCTGGTATTGGAGGTGGTACGGTGCCCCTCCTTTGCAGGCATTCAAATGGGTTGAGTAAGGCGGTTAGAGGCTCAGTGATTTAAAGCCAGTTGGGTCACCCAACACTTGTGCAGCATATGATATGCCCCAATCATGCCGACTGAAAGCGGGGTCCATTATATCACAGTAGACAAGGAAGTCCAATTGAGTTATCAAACGAAGGCGATATTCGTATCTAATGCGCACCAGGCTACATGCACACAGCTTATATCTGCTTGCGTGGCCTGTATTGATGGATTAGCGGTCCGTCACACAATACATGCTGATTGCACAAAGCGCAGTTTGTGTAATATTCATTATATCTGCATCATGTTTAAGGGCCTCGAGAGATGCCCCTGAATAATTTGGCTCTATTGTCGGGATGAAATGATCATTCTAGAGGGACATTAACAGTCCTCGGATTATTAGATCAATAAACATTAGTAACAGTTGCGTAGATCTCTTCCGTTACATTATGACCAATGGCTGAAGGGCTATTGTTAAATCGCTGTACCATCAGGTAATTAGGTCAGCTTACGGTCATTAGTTTTATTGAAATTGATGATTGGTAGATGTTATACTCAGATTAGACAGCTGAGACCCCCGTGTCACCGGTTAGGTGGCCATAATATGGAACATAATTAGTATTGTAAACCTATTGGGACCGATTGGCTTGTGAAACCCGTAACAAAAACAGCTGGAATATAATTATACATTTATGAGACTCCGTTACTCAATATGTGGCTGCTATCAAGCCGCAAAGTCACAGGATCTGGTTAATAGATTTGTGTCCAATCCAGCTCAAACTTGCAGACAACATAATCATTAGCAGTGAAATGTTTCATTTTGGTATGTCTAAAAGGTGAGAACTAGAGACGACGCCTCCAGCTATACCGATTGTGATTTCAGTAGCATATTATGCTATTATTAACGGCGGATACACTCTTATATGCTCAACAGCATTTGCTATCGCTTGAATCATCGCATATTTCATTAAACTCCAACCACTAGCATACAGGAAGTGCTTGATTATTGACCGAGTACCCCTGACACCATATTTACCATATCTAACTCACCCTTCATGTGTGCCACGATCGCCTTATTGGACTCCCCGGCAGTATCTACCGAAACAACTCAGGAAGCAACTGGTGACTATTTACAAACTAGTTACCGCTGCGTGTATGTCTTCTCATCCCAACTGTGCATAGACGAGAGAACCAAATCAAGTAAGCTCGGTTTAGTCTGACTAATGTGTCTTTTTGTAATTCCTGTATGTGGCTGCTTGGTAGATATAGCAGGGACCATTTCTTATTGCATCCGCGCTTATTTACACTCGACAATGTTTGTGATCTTTAATTGTGAACAAATGCGGCCTGAGAAATCTGTTAATCCGCAAACTGCTTAAGCACTCTTAATGGCGATCAAATGCTTAGACTATATTGAAACCGGCGAAATTGCATCGTTATATGACGGCTAACATCCAGCATTTCCCATCATAATTGAGCTACACTTACACAAATAAGTAGTGTGTGCAGAGAAAGAGAACGCAAGGTAGACAAATAATAAAACAATTATCTGAATATATAAATATCTTCGACCTTAAGTTAGAAAACATTGTCTTCTCTTGAGAAATACATTACACAGAACGACCTCCGTCAATAGCGAAAAAAATATAATTGCTATGAACGAAAAACAATCATGCGCCAAGCTCTTAATGGCCATTTGGTCAGGTGGTTTCTTCTTGACTGTACATACCTTGTTTAAATGAGTTCCCTGACTACGTGTACATCGAATATCTATATTGACTTTTATGTTCATCTTGATTATTCTAAATACACTACGCTGGTGGTTTTGGGAGGGAGAGGTGGGGGGGGGGGGGGTTGGGGTGACTGCGTCGGCATCCTTCTCCTTTATCAACGATATCCCTTGCTGCTGGAAGCGGCATAATATCTTTATTTATTCGGTCTGGGTTTAAATTTGGACCGGTGTTCACTTACACTTCATCATCCACGTTCAGGTAATTTGTAATTTGTTTACTAAAATGGTCCTGTTGGATTGTGGTGTAAGGCGCCTCTGTCAGCAAAACATAGAAGCAAAACTCTTAAAACATGAAATGCATGCGTTGACATTGAGCAGTGTGTGCCAGCACCGTGAAACCTCACGCGCTACTGCATTGTCCAGCTGTGGACGACTATCTATTGCGCAAATAGCTATACACTGATATTCACGTTTGCTTGTATATTAATCACAGTTACAGTTGATAAGTTGACGAGACAAGGTGAGTATTCGATGCGACAGTTTTTTCGGATATTCAATGGATACGATGAATACCACGTCTTCAACAGTCATACATAATGCGTTTTATGCCCTAATACGCCGCGTCGTGTTTGTATCATTTGAAGCTATGCTGCTACCTGATTGTAAGATCTGCCAATTACCGCGTCTGCTGAGTAATGCCGTTGGTGGAGTAGTTAGCACCATGGCAATATTATTTGATATCGATACGTTGCCAAATGAGCATGATTGAGGGTCAAGTTAGCACCTTACCAAGCCTTAAGGAATGCTAAGGAACATATAAAAACACTTTTTTTGCCAGCGCCGAACTTACGAGAGCTCATGCCCTTACCAACATACCCTTATTCCACGCTGTTCTTTGACGAAGTCGGTAATTGAAGCCCACTAAGCAATAGAGTATACCATATCCACGTGAGTTAGTAACCGATACAGGATTTTTCTTCATGCTGTCCGCAAATGTGTTTAATTATATTGTAAAACAATGACAGTGGCAAACAAATTCAAAAACTTGCCATTGTGGCAATTGATGTACAGCGGTTAAAACAATTGCAATGACATAAAACAATTGTCGATTATCTTGCACAACATGCTGTGCCGCGTCCTGAATAACACCCACTGATCGGGCGTCACCGGGTCTACTTTAACACCAGGTAATCCTATGACTTAATCCCGAGATACCTGACTCACAGCATAGGCGCAAAGTTTAACAGGTTGTTTTGCCCCATATAGGGCACTCAAGGATCATTTAGTTAATACGTTACTACGTTTAACACAGAAATTTGATAAAGCGATCTTCAAATTTGCGCCGGAAAGTTTACTTGATCGAATAACTATACTTTTCGACTGAAAATAGAATACTCATGAGATACAGTAGAAAACCTCATGGTGCTCTACCTTCGGATGCCAAAGAGTAGAAGTGAGGTCTGTCGTTGTTGTTCAAAATCGTCTTTGTATGACGTTGCAATAAGTTAAGATAACCAGACCCAGAGGATTAATTTTTTTGTTCTTCTGCAGACCGCTCTAAGGAGAAGAAAATATATATGTCATCACTCCCGAACTAAGAATTCGGGAACATACAACTGAGCGCGTCAATGGGATTGTAGTCATATACTCGTAATCGCACGTTGACGAAGCGTCGATTCGTTATTTCCGGACATTCAGACATGGTGTATCTATAAGATTACTTCTTATTGTTCTATTTTAATTTATACAATTGCCATCAACGTTGAAAAAAATTGCACACAAATTAACTGTTATGCGTGTAACAAACTCCTACAGATTTTGAAACTCGACCTACACTTCCGTAATGATAAACGTATGATCGATTTGAAGCGCTTTCATAATATGAACTGGGTTTCCAAAAGAACCTCACACGGTCGACCTTTGTCTGTTTTATAAGACATTAGCAAAATCATTCTGATGTAAGTGCACACACACAACTTCCTCATTGAGTTGCCTTGCCATACTGAAGGAAAACGTTTAATGACACGTTAACATTATCCAATCGGCACAGGTACCCATTGCGTCGGTCTGCATATATGATTCCAATTACCACTCCTACAAATGAGCATAATTCCACTGGCAAGTATATCAATACACACCCCTATCTGAGTACTGGCAGACTAATGTGACATACGCTACCACGTCGACCACACTTCTCGAGCTCACACTATTCATATCGCGTCAAGTTTGTATCGTACTGATAGGGTGATCATCGATCTCTACGACAAAATGAAGTTATGGGCATACAGTGGGTTTCTGTTTATAGAGGCAATAATCATTGGGCGGATTTCTGTATAAATCGACCTCCTGTAAAAGCACAAACCTACACAATTAAATTTTGTTCATATCACGGCCACCTGTATATAGCGATCGCCTGTTTATTACATAGCACACGTTGGTGTCGGTCAATATCAGGCACCTGTCTCCATTGGGCAGCGGACGTGCATATAACCTTCATGTCAGCATTCGTAAGTATACAAAAGAAATCAATTTTGCAGGAAGCAATTATACCCTATTAATGCTGTTCTATTTGTTCTACTGCATTTAGTGCTCTGTGATCAGGTGGAATATAACTGGTTATATACGATTATATTGCAGTTCTATAAACTGTGTCTGGGATTGATCTGATAGAATCGTCATTGTCTTAGCTTGATATCTGGCGCAGTCATGATAATGGATATTGCATAATGAGGCTAGCCTACAAAGCCAGGTATGTGAGTTGAGATTCAAAATAATGGACGTGCATCTCTCTGTGTGGGTTTGCGTTATTGTTTGACGCACTCGTTTGATAGCAGTGCCAACCTTTAGACTAATCACTTTGAAATTCGCTTGTTGAATTCCTGCTTCTTTATTTTTGGTGATAAAAGTTATAACACCTAATACGTATTGCCATGCCTAGACTCCCGTTGGTCTTAGGTCTTTACACAGCTGCTTCTCATAAGTATTATTGCCTCATAAGGCTCTTTTATTGACGAGCACCAAGGCTTGACAGCGCTATACATTGCGCAAAAAGAATGGTGTTAACTTATTGTAAACTATGATGATTGAAATGTCATATCGTCAGCAGTGAGACTCATTTATGCAACCAAGACAATATAACATATTGTCTGTAAATGAATTAATCCACTGCTGATGAGGTGAGACAGTTCAATTCCTTATAACGCTGGTACCCTTTCTTTGTATACACATTGGTGAATTGGCGAGATATTATTCGTTTTAGTCGTCTTGGTATTACGACGAAATAGAACGCTTATAGCCACCACGATATTCAATCGCCTCGATGGACTGGTGTGTCTGTAGACATCCTACGAATCCACTAATCCGTGTTGTATCGTCACTTGTGAATTTGGAATAATTGTGCACCCAGATAAAATTTATTGGGTCTAAAGCAATTAAGGAGGTGAAACTTTAACATAAAGCATGCAATATCAGATAGTGGTGCACTGTGTTAGTGATAATATTACACTCGTGGCAATAACATTCCGGAATTTATGGGGAAGACAAATTACGTCTGATCTGTCTCAGACTTTCGGTAATGCAGTAATATCAATGTAAAAAAGGTAAAGGCAGGTTTTATTTAAATGAAACTGGGTATTAATGGAACAAATCATGCTCCATGGTAACTAAGTTAAGATGTGGGCCCCCGCTTCTCAAATGGCAGACATATCAATCGTTAGACTCGTCAAGTAAATATTTTTACGCCCGATATAGTCGGTTGTAAAGGAAGCATAAGTGTTTATTCATCACCAATGTCTCGTTGTTGAGTTACAGTGGCTCGCGGCAAGGATTCTTTAACTGAGCATAAATCCACGACATATACAATAATAGCCGCCAGGAAGATGTTTGAATGGAAAAATATAAATGCGTAAACGCACCAAATGATAAGCAATTAAAAGTTATGTAGAAATATAATTAGTCCAAAACGAGGAAAACCTTCTTTAACAACGGTATATCAATGCAGCCATGTCCACTATTTATTGGCCATTGACCCTCAAGTTGTTAGTACGCACATCTTTTATACATAGTGAACGCTGCTGGTTTAGTGATGTTAGACCAAAGTTACACCAATGAATCGTCGCTAGGCTTGCAATATGCATTGCCAGGTAAATCACTCCTTTTTAACACAAATTTTAATAATTATAATATTGAGCGCTACTAACCCATCCTTCCTTATGATTTGCATCTGATGTGTTATGCTAAACTATTGATATTTTAAAATAGCCCACTGATCTTGAATCTGTAACAATTTGTCTCACAAGAACAAATCATTAATTACCATCATCCAGTGGTGTGCATTCACTTTGTTATGGTTGTCAATAGTCTTCAGCAAGCAGAACAGTGGCTCTACATAACTTATCTTAACAGTATTATTGATTCCGTGATCTTCTACTGCAAATAATGCATCAGAATAATTGGTTTATGCAGAGGCGGTGGTTTGTCTTTAATTGTTATTCTTTTGGATTGAAATCGTATAAAAATTTAAATATAGGGAAGTGATTTTATCAGCAGACATTGCGGCAATCAGCACCCTAAAACTCACGTCATTTTACCATCGTTATTGGTGTACCCAGATAATTCTTGCTTCAAATTTATCATTTTGCGCATTCACTGATATCTTCCGATATAATTAGAAGAGAGTAATCTTCATAAAAAGCCATGGTCTATTACGCAGCGCTCGAATAGTCAATACGTCAGATTGTCTGAATCGTAGGGGTACAACGGGGACGGATTGTTACCCTAGTTATAGTGTTTAACCCTGCTTGTTTATCGAACGAAAGCACACCAAGAGTGAGTGTTTTTTAGGGTGTATGTTTGTGTGTGCGCATTTGTACTACGACTGCCTTGCCTTGTCTTCTTGTTCTCTTGATCTTATATCTATTGAGATGCAGGGCATAAGCTATCAGTGGCTGTTGTTCGACCATTGAGACAGAAATGGCTTCCAACACAATATCAGCTGCGCCTAATTTTCATTTTTGCGAATTAAAAAAATTAATCGGCCTCAAATATATTTGATTAAAATGTGTTATCTTTGTTGCGAAAGATGACACATATTTAATTTAATTGCCAGAATTGCAATCTTAAGTTTTCGTAAAATCTGCATGAGACGGCCAGTAAAATCCACATTAATTTACATCAGTCACGGCAATAACGTGACTAGTTTATCACTTGCTAGCATTTTGGTATTGACGATTGGAGTGAACATATCATGTGAAGAGGGCCATAGAAGATAAACGATGGCTGATGCGAAGAATATCAAAAAGCAGCAACATGATGTAGATCCTGCTGCCATTAACGAGTTACCCATTTCTCTCAACAGCGGAATTCATTGTTATCAAATGAGAAAAAAAGAACAAACACTGATTGTCCAAAGCTTCAAATATGGCTAGCGGATAAGTAGAAGCTTATTTCAATTAAAAAACCTAATTATCTCGTCTTTAACTTCCTTGATCAAATATTTAATGCATTGAAAACATGATATTTGCTTAGGCTTCTAGATGATATATACTAGAAGGCTTCATCTCGCGGATTAAGTGCGTTTGTGTTATTATCGATCACTGGCTAGATGCCTCGTATCGAGACCAAGGATTAATCTGCTTCCTTCTTCGCGCCTTGCTCACGTGTACGAATGATGATATTGAGGATGGGTGACGCTTCGCATCAAGAAAAATTAACCGAGTAATAAAATTGAACAACTTACAAAAAACTCAATTAACGTCACCGGAAGCAAGAAATATCTATGCCGTAATGGGACCTTCTTTTAAGCCGTCTATAAAATGAGATTAGTGGAACAAATTACTCTTCCTTAAAGGAACAATCATGACTGTTGTATATGCTACAACCGGATATTAGTATGTAAACCATAAAATGAAAAGCCGCTTAAAAATTGTTTGAACCGAAGAGCATCCATTACTTAATGAGCCTGTATGCTTTAGGCAGAGATGGCGTAGCAGGGGTAAGCCAGGTAAGATGCTCTACTGCACCATTACCAGATGACTCCGGCAGGCGTCATCCAGGCGAGACGCTTTACAGGAGCAGAAAAGTTATATGAAACCGATAGTGACCATAAAATCTCCAGCACTATAATCATAGATCAAAGAATGTTGTTCAGATGGTTCTTTTTCAACATTCTCGAGTTGCATTACATTTGTGCATTGCAATTTAGTGTGCATTTTAATCCTTCACACTCGAGTTGGAATGTTTTTTGCAATATATGCCACTAAGTTGTTATTATCATGCTTATTCATGAACAGCTATTTAAAATTGCCCAACCATTCGCTCATGCATAGAGACATGTATGGCGGTTTGAGCGGTATAAATGTGATGTGCGACTGTCATGAGAACGGTGCATTGAGTTGGCAATGTTACTTTCACGAATGGCAATGTTTTTCATGAATCGCGCATGCATTTACTTGTTGTGACCTTTTCATTATTGGCTAATGTCGTACTGTGTCATGGTCAGAGCTATGCTCGTCTTCTTTGATTCCTCAATGGCGAGATTCTAGCCTCGTCATAAAGCACAGTAGTAAGGCGTTTTACATTATTTGTTATGCTGGGGTTGATGTTCGAAGTGAAAGCTTTTGTGAATAGAGGCTTTGCAAAGCTTTATCTAACACAATATCCATATCCACCACACTCGCCATATCCACCATACTCACTAGATCCACCATACTCAATCTATCCACCATACTCGCCATATCCAAATTACTCACCATATTCACCATATTCGCCATATCCACCATACTCGCCTTATTAAACACACCGAAATGTTCAACCGTCGATTCTACGATTTGAGCTGATAGAGTAACGTTTGGTCAATTAATCACCAATAGTCATACAATATACATGGCCGTGTGTAATACCAATTTGCAATACCCAACAACGGTTGTAAAATCATCTGCTATTCAGATGAGCAGTTCAACGAATTGCTGGAAGAGTCTGAACGTCACACGACCGTGTTATTGTAAAGAGGCTCTGGAAAGCATTAACTACCACACTATTTGTAACCACCACACTGGCCATATCCTAAATACTCACTATATCGACCAAACCAAACCTTATTCACCATATCCACCATGCTCGCCATATCCACCATATTCGCATTATCAACCATACTCGCCTTATCAACCATACTCGCAATGTCAACCATACTCGCCATATCCACCTCACTCACTTCATAACAAAAACCCGCTTGTTATATGCAGCAAGATTACCCTTCGAATAGAGCTAATCGAAGTCACCATGTGTTACCCTTAAAATATCAGAAAATACCAGCTTACAATTAATGTAACGATTTCAATATCCTCCAGTTAAGATTTTTCGGCTTATACGGGCGAGCACCAGATGAGACAATCTGCACCACATGCATGTAGAGATCTTAGAGGAGATACCTCTGTGTTTTGATAGGCTCGTTCAAACCAGACTAAGATATTCCTCGTTTGCTGTTTCCCAGGTATCAAGGCAGATGTTGGAGTGAACAAATGTTTTACACCTATTTACTATATCGTCATCTTTGCTTAGCGTCAGACTTTGGTTGTTCAACAAGACAAGAAACCAACCTTCTCATTGTATATTCATTAGTGTTTTTAAGAAACCTCTCTTCTGGCCTGCCTATTAATGCAGCCATTTGTTGCGTGCCAAACGGACAACACACCTCCCATCATCATAACGTACCCTCTCATTCATCCATTTTTTTGTGTAACCCGCTAAAACAGATATGAATTATAAATCTCAGCTTCCCAGATCCATGGGGGACTTACAAGTCACCTGCCAACTCCCCAATCTCTTCCCGCCACATGCCCATCCTGCCTAGGCAACGCCCAAAGGCCCGAGAAACTTTCAAGCCCTGACGGGAACAAGGCATAAGTATAAGATATCTATCAGGTCATATACTACGTTTCATTTTTCGCAAACATATCAATGAAGTTTAATAAATACAAAAAAGTGAATTCCAATAACTCCAAGCATCTTTATTTCTTACCTAGATGTCGAAGCAACATCGACTGTGCCGTCGTTTATCCGTCGATCCTTCATAACCATGACCGGTTGCCACCTCTAGATACATGGCGCAATTCATGAGATCGGAGAATTGGCTTCAGTAGGAACATCCCCAGCCTTGGCCTGGTCACAGTAGTTACAGCCCGTGTTCATATCCACAGCCCATGTATTGACGTCCTACTAAGTTTCGGGCCCATCTCACGAACGTCTGCAAACCCAATGCGATGCCGTTTAGACACCTGGTCACGGGCGATATTTCTTCATGGGCTAAGGTTGCCCCCCTTTTTATTTAAGTTATTTGACTTAATTTAAGTATCTTTAGACCACACGTTTTGATCATTCCAATATACTGTAGTCACTGCGTACTAAATTGACGGCACAGGATGGCTTGAAGGAAAACATTTAAATCTAATACAGAATTCTTTGCTAAGGCCCGGCACAGCGAACGAGTGATTAAAATAGGCTGAACGGTAGCATACGGTAAGAGGCTGTAAGGGCTCTCAGTAGATAAACAATAACATAGTTGTCATCAGATAACAACCAAATAGGCTGTAACCAGTTAACACCTATGTCCAGCTAACAACCTACAGGGTTGTCATCAGAAAACCACCCACAGGTCTGTTTTAATCAAGCAACCTACAGGGTTCTCACTTGATGACAACCTGCAGGTCTGCTCATCAGCTGACAACTGACGAGATATCGTCGTGACCATGAACAAACTTTAGTAGCGTTGGTCTCTAATAATGCAATCGATGCTCAATTGATTATCATTGCCATGTTGAGCTGCCTGTGACTTTTTGAGCTCAAGATCTTGCACCAGTGCAGCCTCAACGTCAATATCTCATGTAATGACAGCGTCTAGAACATGGCCATTGATTTGGATGGGTTGTCAGACCACTAGGTGACCTGGAGCTAGGTTGCAGACGTTACAGCTGCTCCTTCCTGATGTATCCTCTGTCCTGTGTTCTAAAGTAGAAAAAAAACATCGATTAATTTTTTCACTCATATCTTATACAATGAGTTCTACCATAAAAATCCATTTGATACAGTCTATACTGTAGAGGCTCTTTGCCATGTTGCCACTACTCGTAATATCCATCACGACCCAATATCCACCATAATCGCCGAATCAACTAAAAACCGCTGTATCTACCATGGCCACAATATTCAGCCACTGGCTACACGCAACATTTATACCATCTGGGTAAGGTTTCATCAAAGGCAACATAAAAACCTTATCCCCGACTCAATTCAGAGAGCAATTGTTGTCTGTGGACTCAATGGCTACCATAATCTTTGCACACGGTAGCATGGAAAAGCGAAATGTTCAGAATGTATTTGCGGAGCTTATTAGAACATCACACATTGTTGAATAGGTTCATTCATGCCAGGCAGAGACGTGCGCCATAGTAGTCACTGACAACCATCATATAGCGATGAATTCATTAATTTTACGTGCTTGGAAACGTACATTCGTTTTTGCCTTTTCTTGCACAATGATGCCGTCTGTCATCTAGTCCGGATTGAGCAATTGATTTCTAGCTGGAAAGGACTTAACTTAAACCTTCCGCCAGTGTTGGCCAATAAGCGATTTGAAGAATCCTATGTGAATTGTTGTCTCGAACCATCGAGTAACTGTTGTTGTTTGCGGTTGATATTTGACATCTATGCCGGAACCATTTGACGGGACAGCATAGAATGCTATGGATATGAGGTTTGATTGAACCGACGGGCTTGGCTAGCACATTTCATTAGACGGTTTTGGGTCGACGCGGCTCAGGCAAAGTTATTCTGGCGTTATATTGTCGACAATATTTGACCACACTCTACGCATTATTCTGCATATTGTGACCAGGGCGCTGTTGCATTAATCAGTTCACTGCTGAAACCGCTCCCGCTGTGTATAAAGAAGTGTTAACGCTTTGCTCTAACGCACATCACTTTAAGCAGTTAAGCAACATTTTGTCCTGTGGCCGTTAACTATTTTGAAATGTGTATACTTCTTTGAAACATACACACATATAAGAGTGGCTTAAACGAGAACTAGAATATGCTGATTCGAAGCCTTTTCAAAGTCAATGGCATAGTCTAGCTTTTGTATTATTTAGCATCGTGCTTCGAGCCCTTCCAATTATATCACGCGCCCTCTTGTAGGTAGATCATTATGCCAAACCTCTTAAAGATGGGGCATGATTAATATGCTGGTAAACGTGTTGAGTTTACTTGATGACGCCTTTCTGTTCTACTAAAGAGAAGCATTTTGCCGCTGGACTGTACAACGGCTTTCCAATTAAATTCCTGGTAGGGTGCAGGTAAATAATATGCTGATGATACTTTCCAAGGTCAGACGCCTCCTATCCACGCTGTTGCTGCCGTCCTTCGATTGAATCTAAGGAATTACATTTCTTCTCCATGCCTGCTACTTCATCTTGAATACTGTTTAAACGCACCTGTTCTTTTCCCTGAAACCTGCTGTTCTTTCCCGTAAGCTCTAGCTTATAGGTTGTCCAGGGGGCCTGGCGGACCAATATTACATCTGGTGACTAGTAGACCTGTTTCCCATCTGCCTCTGGTAAGCGCCTATGTCATGAGTTGTTGTGCAGCAAAAAACAGAGCTGCTATATTTGCGTCTAGTTGTTTGTCAATGAGATATCCATGTTGGAACATTATCAACACATTAGATCATCATTACCTTAACATAACCGAGCGCTGAACAATGTCACTCAGGAATTCTATACTACGAGGTCATATTAGGCAATAACGTTTTTATTCCCATTGCAAATTTTGCTTGGTGTGACTTTTGGGAGCGATTTTTGCTCGACGAAGACCATCTACGGTAACATCCACGGAAATATGCTTATACCGACGAAAACAATAAATCGGCAGATTACTCGCCACACACAACAATTATTTGTCATCATGTCATTTATGACCAGGGACAATGCCCACGAACACCCATCAAAACTTGATATTGCAGTACGTAGAATGCGCTTTAACTGTCAATATTAGGCACTTATCCACCTCATAATCCTTGTGAGGCGGTTCAGTGTTACGACTTTGTAAGTAAGATGCTGACCAAAAGCAAATAGATGTTATAAAATTGAATTACCAACAATGCGTGACTGCGTGGAGTTGACAAAAACATTATCACCTTTCTGTGAATAATTTGTAACGATAGCTTAAGATGGGCTATTCTCGCAAAGCTAATGGGTTGAGGTCCTAGAGCAAAACTCGCATTAGCGACGTAAATAAATTAAGTGGAAAGGCCAGGGAAGAATGACTTTTTGCTACAAACACAGGCTCTCAGTTACAATGATGAAGATGTGACAAATGCGACTGTACGACAAGTAATGTGGCTCAGATCTTTACGTCACCAACCATTCATAGCATGTCAATTACACCAGCCCCATCGACTTCTCTTAGTATTTTGTTAATGGTAAAGAAGGAAGAGTTACCAGCCATATGTTGTTCTACAGTTACATTCATATAATTGGTAAAGTGGTATTCTATAAATTCTGACCTGTAATGAAAGTGGAATACAACATTAGTGCATAGTTGTGTTGTGACGCATATCCTCTACGGCATCTCCATGCGCCTTCAAGAACATACAAAGAACAGCATCAACCATCCAAACCTCATTCTAGGCTGCATTGTAGTGTTGTATATCTTCAAATATCAGCTGCCATTGCTTTCCGGACTCAAAACAACTATTGATGGCACCAAACAATATTTACCTCTAAGTCGGTCTTGCTAACATAAATGAAAACACCAAATGCTTTGTTGTAGTTTCATGTTTGGTTCTAGGTATTTTGTAATAATAGGCCGATACTACATAAGGTTGTGATTCCCAGGCGCAATTGCCCACAAATGGCACTACACAAATGTACCTCTGTTCTAACCACCTCTCATCTCGACGAAAATATCCCGTTGGTATAAACGTCTCTGTCAGGTGTCAGTTAACAGGTCGCGGACTGACCGCAGAAGGAATTTCGTAACTCAAACAAAGTACGTACTCCGTTCCCAGTACGACGCATCTCGATTGAGGTACACATGACAGTCTAGTCCCCGCCCTCTACTGTTTTGCATTTTATGACATAATTTGCGGAAATGCGATTGGCTTTGAACGATTTAATTATGTTACTATATTATGGCCTACATTTGGAACCAAATCTGTTGTTGTGAGCGATATCGGACGTTCACTGCGAGAGTTTTTACTTCCATTATTTGACAGCGACTGCACGTTTTTCGACGTTCATGGTTAAAATTATGTACACACATCAACATGGCAGAGGTAAGGTCTATGTTTTCACATTTACAAGTATATCATCTTATTATACATTATATGTTATTCAACATTCTATGGCATATTAATGAGCTATCGCTAATAATATAACACCCCTGTTGAATGATTTTACTGAAACAATTGCGTTTTGATGCGTTCATGCTTAAATCGAAGTATGGTGTACTTCCTTTTGAAGTACACCATACCTAAACAAAACGTCGTGCACGGCTTAAAATGACAATGTCAATAATTCTAACCGAATATGATTAAGTCTATTAGTTTCACAAGAATTGCTGGTTTGTGTTGTGCACTCAGACATTAATTATAATATTTAATGTTATGTATTTGACTAGACAGTATCTGAATTACGTTGGTTTTTATCCGGTATTGAACAGCAATTGGCCATGCCATTTTCAAAACGGTGTGCTTCTGAAAGTATTCATTCATAATGAGAATGCTTGGAAACTGGAAGCCTGAAATCAAAATTTCCAAGTGGTGTCGAAAAAAACTGTTGGATTTTGTTGGAAAAAAAGAATCTGTCCATTACACAAAAACTGCTCCTAAGTTCTGTCAATCATACATTGACGAAGTGGATGAAATCTATCCAGACTTGAACATTCCTTCAGCCGTTAGTGATGAGTCCGTGCAGCCGCCTTCCAAGCCGCTGAAAGTTGGCATCAACTCTCTCAATTAAGAATCTATTCCTGTGAGGGGTGTACCTGGTCTCGCCTGAACAATAAAACCATCTTTTATTGTTCTCGACTATATACTCAACCGCTGAACAAGTTCATAAGACTTAGTGCATATAATCCTCTTCCTCTTGTTTCTGCTCTCGCGGCATTCAGTACCATCATATATAAAAGGAATAGGTATTTTACCTGTGTGGTGTTTCCACTTTTGATCTCTGAATGTTAAAATAATTGTTTTCAATATATTTCATTCCAAACAAGAGAGACACAGAGAGAATATTTTATTCTGGATTCCATTGTCATGAAAACATAGGTTGGGGCGCATTTTGTAAACGTTATCGCCAAAGTCCTTATCTTTCCTCCTTGGAAGGGAAGAGGCTGCCCCAATTAAATTCCTTGTGGATAAAATCAGATAACCAGCGCTTGTTTGTCTTTCGGAATTAGATTTCAACGACATCACATCGATTTGCTCTCTGTTCTAAACCCCTCCCCATTTCCGTTTTCAATGCCATCCGACCTTTTGTACATGCTTTCCTCTAGTTTTGTCATTCAACACTCGCTGATGTTATATGTATGTCTGTACATGTATAGGTATATCTATTAATCCTATATTTGTCATGACCTATTAAAGAAGATTTATCCTGCATTGTGTAACCTGTCGTAGACATATCATAGTTATGTATCACACTTATTGCATCCACATCATACATGTACCTTTACCTGTCAAACCGTCATAACGTTACTATACTTGTAATCATTATCTGCCTCATTGTAATACTGGTAATTGATTTGTAGTGTACCTGCACTTGGGGATCAATCGGTATCCTATTACGTAATACGGAATATTTTACGTATGTGATTGTGAACACAATTTGCTACTTGAGAATTATTTCGTAAATGAAATTAACTCAAACATTGATGTTCCTCCACTCCTTCACAAAATATGGATCTGCATGATATATTGTTAAAGGCATATGATTTGGCTGATAGAAACTCAATTATTAGCAGCATGTAGGTTAGACACCATCATGAAGTTTACAGATGAGGAATATTCTTATGACCACTGTCCACATTGCTAAGGAAGTATTTGTCATAAAGCATAGTAAATTTCAATACAACCTGATCGGTGACCCTGTGATTCTGTGAACAATCCATTCCATATCTGGTAAACCTTAAGTATGCTAAAATGATAATGATCATTACATATGTAATGATGCTCGTTTCCATCTGTAAAGCCTTAAATAATAACCTAACATCAGATTAAGACAAGAACAAAAGTTTTCAAATACATAAACTTACTGTTGTGGTGTTTTTGGGGGCATTTTGTTCAATATCAAACACCTGGCTGCTTTGTTATTCTAGTTGAGAAGAACATTCTGAACACGCATATGAACACTCAATCAGACCCGGGTGGACAAAAATCGAAATTTGAAACAATCATGGTACGGAGCACTTCGATTGGAGTCAAAAACTATCAGGTGTGCAAATGGATTGACATGGGGTGTGATGTTATCATCCATAAGCCACAAATATGCCATACAATTTTCACTAAACTATATTTCATATAATCTAGACAAATTATGCTCCGCAAACAGTAAGTTCTTTACTTTGCAAAACTGATTCAAAAATGATTCTTACCTCATCAATCTTCGGGAAAGACACGCGATGGCCGCCGTACTCAAGTTTGAAAAGGCTTAGAAAAACCTTCTCGTACACGTGCAACACTAAATATGGTCCCAAATCGAGGCTGTGATAACTAAGGGGGTTTCGAGGGTTTTACCCAACCAAATCTCAGTAAATGATGTCACAGTTTGCAAAACAGTTGAGAAAATTAATGTTTAAGTATGCATACTTCAAACCAAGTACGCCGCACTGGGAACGAAGTACGTACTTTGTTTGAGGTACGTGCTTCCTTTTGCGGTCATCGTTTAGCTGGTTATTCGCTTTGTATTGTTTGTCAGAAATGCAGCCATCAATAGGGTTTCAAGATAGATCATTTCCATTAGTGTATCCAGATAAAGCAAGGCTCAGTGGCGACTTATAATCGCATCGAGATAAGCCAAATCTTAAGGCATCACATTAGTATATCCAGGTAAGCCATAACCTTGACACGACCGATTGCATGACTGAGCCATCTTGGCAATCCAGACAATAAAACAATCGGGTTACATAAAATGATATAAGCTTATCACTCACAAAGTCTAGCTCTATTCCTTTTCTGACAAAACAATATACTTTTACACACTTATTCATTGACCTAGAACTTGAGCATTTATAATTGGCCATGCATCGTAAGAAAGGTTCAATAATGCTGCATTACTCCTACATCGGCTCAATACACCTACAATAAATTCCGCTCCTAAATGTTCAATTATCGATCAACTGACTCCAAGGTTGCATAATAGCCTACTGCGGTAAATAATGACTGGCGGCAGTAAGTGGTTGTAGTGATGATGCCTCATGCAATTGCCTACAACAAACATATCACGGGTGAGAATAAAGCTCTTTAATTGATGTGATATTACGCTGAAATATAATCCAATAGAACGCATAAACAAAATTAGAGCATGATACAAACATTTTGTAAGGAACTTATTAGTTAATTCGTTGATAACGGGTATCAATTTATCAAGTTGGTTCGTTATATAGCTATCTTGACCTTAGCTTAATCATAATTGATGGTGTGTAAAACCAAGAAACCGAGTTAGCAGATATGTAGCGTTTGTAGGTTATGTTGCATCCGACAACCAACATGCGTAAACTTGCGAAGGCTGCATTTGCCATATTAATCGACATTTAGCTTCACAAATGTTCACTAGGATTTCTGAATGAAACATCAAATATTTATGCTGAAAGGTCTAATCTCGTAGAGGAATTGCTCTTGTCATTGCACATCTCACTGCTTAGCCGCCTGTTGTATGGACCAATGAATAATCTGCCTACTAAATGTCATTTTGCGCCTTTGAGGCAACGATTCTTGTATTTTCCTGGTTATAACGAGTCTCACCATAGTTACACACATCATTCGTATAATAGATTTTAATATTGCGGTTCCTCAACGCTTAAGGACTTTTATTATATGTATCATATATTTGGGGTGCTCTCTATCAAATACATATAAAGTCTATAACTTCGAAATGCTTAAGATGTACTAGGTATATTGGACAATGGTAGCTGCATGAAATTGCTTGTGTGAAAAACAACTTCAATATCCGCGGGGAGTGTGGTAAAAACAGTGAGGAGTTTGTTATCCCTATTGGTAAAGAAGTATCGTAGATGTAGAAACATATTGTTGAATATGCCCGGCAAAATCGCTTTACATGAGAGGACATCATATTTACTCTGACACTTTTCGCGGGAGTGTGAATAGATGCTCAGGATATGCAAATTGGTGTTATTCTACTCTTTGTGGAAAATACACTAGGATGATATACCTCGTGACCATTACCTGAATAATGCCACAGTCATCTTTACAGATAATATTATTAATAAATTCAACTGTATATCCTGCGTTCGTTGAAACGACGACAATACAAAAGAAAATGTTGATCTGTTTATATTGATGACTGAAGGCTCCAGCTGGGTAAGGGATAAGTCACAGAGAAAGTTGTTTGTAGTTTCAAAACCAGCAAGCTATCATTACAGCAAACACCAGGTATAAATTATTGCTTTTGCGAAATCACAATAATTCCTGTTTTTTAGCCACATGATACAATATTGATTCGAACGCGAGCACACACGCGTAAGTGTGAGATAAAATGTACAATTATTAGGAATAAATAACAGTTCACGCTGTTGCTATTTTGCTAGCGGCGTGAATAATTGTCTGAATACTTTTATTTCAGCAAGATCGGCTATGCCACATGTGCAAAAATGTTTGTAAAGTGTGAACTTTTCACTCTTTTACTATTTTGAAGAGGTGGTATTTTGAATATGTGAGTTTATAGGGGGCAGCAAGCTTCTAAGCACACAATCAGACACTTTCACACCGCGCCATATCGTTCACCTGACCTGAGGTTTCTTCATTCAATTTTCCCCGCAAATGATGCATTCAAATATATCCTATTATGACGAACGAATTACAGTCTAGGCGTGACATAACGGGGATACTTCTCTCCAAATAGCCACACGATCGTGACAACACATGGAAGGCAAAATAATTTGCAAAGTAAAAAACATAACGTTGCCCGGGACACGCCCCATCCTCGCCCAATACCATTTTTTTTAATGACGCAAAAGTATGATTTGCATAAATCATCAGCCTGTAATATTTTGCCAGAATAAAGAGATGGATCTGCATTAAAGTATCTGAAACTTAAAATGAAAATAATTTGAAATCGAAACGTGATATTGTGACTTGTCACTGCAAACGGGCCCGTTATGCAGTCTACTAACATCGAGGTCTCTTGGACGCCACTCTCCGCTACATATATTGAGCGGGAATAACCTGGAGGTAGCCGGGACCATGGCTTTTGCAGTAAAGTTAGTTGAGAAATGTTGACCTTGTTATCTGAAAATAAAAAACAAAATAACAATAGCGCTCACCAATACACACACATATATATATTAATTTCATGAATATGACTGGACAAAATCTTCACTGTGTTAAAGAATATAGTCATAATGCTATCATATTAGAGCGATGTTGTCACAGTTAACAATGTTAATCACAACAATGATATATAGTCTACCCATTACTTGGTGACCTTTTGACATCGACACTGTCATGCGCATTTAATTGCATAACTATATTCTAATCGCGAACCCAAAGCACTTTTCCCCTTAACTAATTTGATGGCGATAAGATATCAGTAAGCTGCACGGCCGCACCAGTTATTGGGACCCCAAACAGCCTTTTGTCATCCGTGAAGCAAAGAAGCCGATGGATCAGTAACATGAGGCAAAATGAAGTAAGCTGAGAGCAGGGTTCGTTGTATTACTTGTCGAACATCTCAAATCAACTTTGGTTATTGTAAACAACCAACGCCATGATGTATTAATGAGTCCTCCACAGCACCAAAGTTACATGTCTCGGCTAACTTTCGGAGTGCGCTGACGACTTGCGTCCCCGATTCACCGGTCTGCTGCTTGCGGATGAAAAATCGCTCCCTTTCCAGCAACTCATTCACTTTAGGGATACAGTGTGCTTCAAACTTGGCCAACACAATTGCGAGATCAAACTTATCTTCATCACGGGCAAACTGGAACGACTCATACACAGCCATTGCTCGTGGGCCAGCAACATTCAACAGACACATCACTTTCCTCTTGCCAGGCTTTTCATCTAGCCCACTGGCACACATGAAAATATTAAATGCATTTTGAAATTTTTTCCAGTTCTGAGACACATTGCCAGTAAAGTCTAACTCTCTGGGTGCCTCGAACGCACTAAGCCCGGCCATTGTGATGCAAGGATCACTACACAGTCAATCCGAAGAAGCGTGACAGACACTACTTACGATAGGCCACACAGTCAAAATATCAACTTGACAGCACAATCGAAGCAAATGACTGGCAAGTAGAGTGTCTGGTCTTCCGAATTCCACATCCATTGCAAGCCGATGCCTATTACCAAGGATGATTTCACTCGATTTTTACTTCTGACACCATGTAAACAACCAACGCCATGATGTGTCAAACAGGAAGCAACTTTATTACAAGGTCAAGGTCATTCCATCCGGTGGGTGCACAAACGATATCGTAACAGTTATCGAGAAAAGCCGGAGGGTGTTCATCACGGAAAGAGACGTTACATTACCTTAATGAGGCTATGTCACGCACATGCTTATTTCATTGCACGTCTATTATATCTTTCTGTGTTCAGGAATATTAAGCTTCTGCTCAGATTGGAAGCCAAATCATTGGGATAACAGTGCCCGTGCTGTTGTAGAAAACCAGTGAGTTGAATGTATGCATCCTGTGCCACAATGATGACGACATGTGATCCGAAAGAACGCGTCGTGCGTACAAAAACACTCGTTTGTGACTACAACTCTATCAAGGGCGTTGACCCTGTTGAAGCATATTTAGACCTCAGATCATTGGTGATTATAGCTGTAGCGTATATGGAAATATACCACAATTGATAAGCAAGGTAGTGTACAAAATTTCACGTATCGCCTGGACATATGCTGTGGCCCAAGCAACTTAATGCACTTTTCATATGATTAATCAAAAAAGAACACCGAAACAGACGCTTCTGTTGATCCACTAACGCGCTACAATTCCTTTTAAATGAAACCTGTTTTCTTTATTTTGCAATCAAGAGTATCAGTCAAACTGGGCTATGTGATATCGCTGAACGGGGGCCTACCTCGTCCAGCCGTCTGTCCCTTTATGACTATCAAATCACTGCGTTCAGAAGTCGGGGGGATGATCAATTAACCAGAAATATATGCTGTGCATTCGGTCAAAAAGGCAACCGTGCGATCCATTACTTAACCTTGTATTTATCATTCTAGCTCCATGACTTTTGTTATGTAAGCTTACATTATTTATGCAGTGTGTCATCACTAATTATGTAACGTACATCTTTAATTTTACCATATGGTGTCACATACGACATCAGCATATTGTGGCATGAGCCCGCAGCATCACCCATATATGGTGTCATGTTCTTCTCAATCTATAGCAGATGTCAGATACGACTACTGACATCAACATGTGGGGCTTCAAACGTGTAGTCTAGCTCCATTTATATTTGCATATGCGCATCTTCGTTCATAACTATTTTCATGCACGTCTATCGTCTATGTTGAAACGGACATGCAGTCATATCAACATGGAAGAATGAAAGCTAACCTGCTCGCTAGCTATGTTTCTTGCCTTACTGATTATTGTGCGTTCTATGAGATTATAGAGGTAATGGTCACGAGGGTTTTTCACGCCAGTTAGTTTTCCACTACGAGTAGAATAACATCAATTTGTAACTCTTTAACATCGATAATCCTCACAGCTGATACGTGTCTGACCCTGCATAGAGCATTTACCTTCCATGAGCAACTGTTAATACACCACGGCTGCATACTACCATCACCAGGCGCTGCTTTGCCTTTTCACCTCTTGAACTAACTACGTAACCATCGACCTCGATATTTTGTCCTTTTCCAATTCTGAACATTGGGTGGCACCAATGAGTCACACAATCACCCTTACACAGTTGTATATACTCCTGTGAGGAACGTCAGAACGAATATACTGTCTTCTCGCATAAAGCGATATTTCCCGGCATATTCAACACAAAGTCAACAATGTATATCTGCAGTATATATTCCTACACAACTTCCAACCTGTTTTATCCGCATGGCTTACGGAAACATTAGTTGTTTTTTTGGTATAGGCGTCATCTATGAATATTCCAATTAGGCACTCTGATGAATGCAATGCAAGCAATTTCCTACAATAAGGCGGTAGCAAAATCAATGACTGCTTTGGTCAAACGATTTTACAGGTGTGCATGTGATGTAAAGCCCCTTTTATAACTTATAGAAGTTGATGTAAATTCTGCATATTCTGGTAAAGTACCTCTTTTATACTCCCGGATATATTAACGTGCTGCCCGAGCCTACACAGAAGAGGTGTCCATAGTACACTTTAAGTATGAGACAGTGACGTTCCAGGCAGATGACGTTATACGACTGCTGGGGCTCAGCTGGGTATGTTCAATGACGTCAATGAGCCGTCATGAAGCCTCAGCGCCATGTCGAGCCTTATCTGTGTTTTGTCACTTCCTTTTCACCATACAACATTTGTGGTTCCACTCTACAAGTGGAACGTGACTATTTCGTTATGGGACGGTTCAACATCCCTTTTGCTCATCCTATCACAGTTGCAGGAAATGAATAATATTAGTTGAGCATGCGCATGAAGCCGTTTAAGAACCCCTGATACATGATATATCGCGTCAGAATGCGTATAAGGAAACAGAGAGACATCTTAGCCCGGTTTTAGTGAGCACACATCCCAACGCATGCCGCTTCTATTAATTCTGTACATAAAACTTCTGTATAGTGACTTGCCTGACATTCATTTTTTATGCAACAAAGTATGTGAATGCATGGCGAAAATCAAAGTAACTAGTACCAAATGCGCCGTGATATGGTTTTCATATTGGCTTTCGCTCACATTAAGGGGTGTGACGGTATGGACTGGGCGTTTAATATGGTCAGTATGGTTGAAACGGCCAGTAAGTTTGCGGGTATGGGTATAGCATGTTGGATGGATTGTACACATTTGAGGATAATATTAAGTGTCGTGATGTTGTTTGGTATGTTAATGTTCATGAATATTGAACAGTGCTAGTGTTACGCAAGGTCAGCAGGTTTGAGGCGAGTATGGTGGGTGTGACAAGTATGGCGGATATCACGTATATGGTGGATATGACAAGTATGGTGGATATCACGTATATGGTGGATATGGCGACCATGGTAGATATGGCGAGTATGGTGGATTTGGCGAGTATGGTGGATATGTCGAGGATGGTAGTAGGTCGAATATTGCTGTTGCAGCTAGATGTGATATCCAATGATCGTCACGCTGCTCTTCTCATTACTGAGTTAGACGACGCCGGCTGCTATACACTGGCGTTAGGTTTTAAAGTCTTTTCCAGCTGGATATCAATCGCTTAATCCGGACTAGATGAGAGCAATCGAATGTACGTTTCCAAGCTCGTTGAAACATAGAATTTATCATTATATGATCAAGGTTAATTAGCACAATGGGGCCGGCTATATAGGCAACTTAAAATATAGGAACAGAGGGACTTGTTAGCCTATCTTTAATGAACCTACTAAACAACATGTGAAGCTCTTATTAGCTTTGTACGTACATTCTGAGCGTATTGTCTCACCATCAATTGTTCTCTGAATTGAGTTGGTGATAGGGTTTGAATGTTGCTTTTTATGAAACCTTAACTGGATGGTCTGCATGATGCGTGTGGCCAGTGGTTGAATAATGTTGCCAAGGTGCATACTGCGGTTTTGGGTGGATATGGCGATAAGGACGGATATTGCGTTGAGGACCATATAACAACTATCGTGGATGTAGCGTATTGGTGGATATGACGATCATGGTGGATATTGCTTTGTGGTGTATAGGAGTCTGGCATGTTTTTCATGGTTGATCTGCCGATTCCTGCTTAATATGACGAAAATGATGGATATGTCGAGTGTGGACAACATGCTAGGGGTGGCTACACGGCAAACAGCTGATACAGCCTATTCTATATCAAATGAACGTTAGAGCTGAGCGCCTTATGCCTTTATGTAGTAGAACGCGTTTTATTGGATGTGAGTGGCATAATTAATCGATGTTTTTTCCACTTTGGAACACAGGATGGAGAATACATCAGGATCAGAATGGGTGTTATTAGTGTGAATAACGCAGGGAAATGTGGACATTTTTGAAGTTTTGTAAGGAAAATCCATCGATTCTGGTTGACTGACCAGCATTAAGCATGGCTAAGAGGTACATCGGGATTATCATGGTATTGAGGTTAGATGAGTGTGCTTTAATATGTAATAATAATCTTTCCCTACAGGAAGTGGCAGCTGTCAGGTCTGCGACCTAGCTCCGTGTAACCTGCTGGTCTAACAACCTATCCACAACAATGGCCATGTTTTAGACTTTGTCCTTAATTGAGGCAATGAAGTTGAGGCTGCACTGGTACAAGATCTGGAGCTAGTAAACTAACGGGCAGCTCAACCTGACAAGGAGAGTCATTCTCGAAACGATTGAAATATTAGCGGTGAGCGACCAACGCTACTAAAGTTTGTAGAAGGTCAGGGCGATATGGCCATGTCCGTTGCCATGTGATGACAGCACTGTAGGTTGTTAACTGATGACAGACATGCAAGTTGTCATCTAATAAAAGCCATGTAGGTTGCTATATTATGACAGCCCTGTAGGTTGCTAACTGATGACAGCCCTGTAGGTTGTTAACTGATGACAACCCTGTGGGCTCTTAGCTAGTCCAAGCTTTGTTGGTGTTAACTAGTTACAGCCTATTGGGTTGCTATCTGATGACAGTTATGTCAGTTCTGATCTATTGATAGTACGAACGTCTTCTAACTGCATGCTACCGTTGAGGCCCATTTTAGTCTTTTGTTTAGCTGTGCTGGGCTCAAGCATAGAATACTTGATCAATTCTGAATACGTTCATGCAAGTTCGCATTTGCCGTCAATGTACTATGACTACGACCCTATGGTGTGTTCATAACGTGTGGTCCACTGATATGAGTTAAATACCTTAATTGAATAGGGGTCAATAGGTTATCTACAGTGGTGATATGGTGCGAACGTGAGCTATGCATGACTCCCGTGACCAGGCGGCATCTTATTAGATTTGTAGACGTGCGTGATTTGGGCCTGTCACTTAGTTGGAAGCCATGACATGGGCGGTAGAAATGAATACGGGTTGTAAGTACTGCCACCAGATCAGGGCTGGGGATTTCCCTATTGAGGCCAGCTCTCTAATGTTATGAATTGTGCCATGCAGCCAGGGGTGACAACCGATGATTAATAGATCATGGTTATAAGGGATGGTTAAATAAACGAGGGCACAGTCGATGTTACCGAGTGCAAAGAGCTAGAAAATGAAGAAGCTAGGAGACATTGAAATTCACCTGGTCGTAATCAAATGTAATCAATGACCTGATATATATCTTGTAATGATGCCGGATTTCCGTCATAACCACATTAGCTGAGCTCCAGTCAGATTCATAGATTTCGGTAAGGTAATGTGAATTTGAAATTCCGGAAAAAAGCATCCCGTTTTTATCGCCGTATATATGAACACAATGGGTGCAGCTTTGTTTATAGCACCTTGTGGGCGAGAGATTGAGAAGATGCAATCATGTCGATCTACTTACGCTGATGGTAGATAGCTAATTTTTAAGAATTACTGTGTAAGCCCTTATGTACGTTACCTTACATTGATGTGGATAGTGGTATCCAATGACGACAAGAAAATGTCACACGACTCATAATGGTCGCATGTGTGTATATATAATGGCGTGTTGACCAATGAACCGTCACAATGTGTGCTCTCTATAACATGTTCCATTAAAATGATCACATTTCTAGTGACGAAGCGGTTTTCCCAATGCGGACTTAACGTAAGGCTGCATCAATACCTTCATTAAATAACATGGTCTGTACGATCGATGGGTTACTTGTGCACGCTGTATCTTCCCAGCAACTCGGAAATAGGGAATGAGAGAAATCTATATCTGGCTATAATGAGCCTATTCATAACGTGCACAGCTCTCACTAGCTCGGTACGTACGAGCTGTATATATTGCCAGACATGATGCTTGCTTTAGTGTTCGACAGTAATCGACAACTGTGGAAATCATGAAGTTATAACCTAGCAGTAAACTCTCGGAAATGTGTCTATGATATGGTAGTTCTAATTGATTGGGCTTACAATGTTATAAGAAGACCGATGTCAAATCTTATCACGAGAAAATGCATTACGGTTGTTGCAATATCGTTGCTTTGTGGGTCTGAATTCACTATTTGCGACTCGATGTTTTAATGGAGCCTACAATTTCTGCCTTCACTTCTAGCGTCTAAAGCGTGTGTGTCTATTAAGTAATTGATGCCCTGTGGTTCCAACAACTGCATTGCATCGTATGGTTTAAATACTAATATGTTGTTATATCATATACCCTACGGTCATGATTGCTTCTTTCGGGAAGCCCATTTCCTGCCATTAGAGTCATCTTGCGCCAAGAGCCACTGTACGTCAACTAAGTGATTATTTCTACTTCTATTGTGACCAATAAAGAGCAATAACGTTTGCCTGATGATAAAATGTGATGGCAAACATGAGTTGTGCGCCACTTTTCTGCATAATGTTACGCGACGATCTACCTCGCCATATGTATGATCAACAGTGTTCTAGCAGTGTACATGTCAGGGATATAACATTGAACCATCTTTAGTAATTCACTGAATAAAGTACACAGTTGATCTATCATTAACATGACATTTTCTGTATACTCTTTGTGCCATTCGATTTCGATCTCTATTTGCAGAATGATTAATACTACACGAATCCTATTCGGCAGTTGTGAATAAACAGAAAAAGAGACCGACGGAGTGTTTTTCATGAATCATCGTTAATGCAATGCCCAAACATGAACTTTGATTCAGTGTAAAGGGTTCTCAATGACGAACAATACCATCCTTGTAACATTACACTCACCAATGGTTCACCTTGGGTGCAATATTACGTCAGACATAGGTCGTTTTAACATCCTTATATTTAGTACCCTTTAATATAGAAAACTATTCAAAGACGACTAGGGAGCCAAAGTATGCAGTGCAGATTGAGGTTGTCTCCCGGCAAATTGAACTATATCATTTTTAAGAGAGAGCCAGTTATACAACATGCCTTTGTTTGTTTTAGATCGCCATTTGTACTTTAATGTGTAAAGGTGCGCAGGAGAAGGTGAACCGAAAGCTTTGTGTTGAATGTTATGGGCCTGTTAAATAATCATGTACCGCTGTAAGAGCAATTCGATTTTAAATTTTCATTTGAATGTGACATGTTTTCAAGGGGCTTGGTCGTCTGACGCTTACAATATTTGATTAATATAACTCACTATGTAATTACTCCACAACAAGCAATGCTTGATTAAATATCAAAGGGCATTAAGAGGATATTAAAATGTAACCATTTAAATGATCGCTAATAAATAATGTCTAACATGTCGATTAACAATTTCAACGTTGAAGGTCATATGTTGAAATGACCGCCTTGTAGGTTTATAACGAGTGAGTTGATCCCACATAATATAATTCCATTATCTCACTTTTTCACAAGTTACATTTATACCAGCGTGTTAGAATAGCCAGGCAATTCAGAGAAATAACAAAACTAGATGGTCTCATATTGTTTTAGCAAAGTAAGAAGCAAAGGTGTTGACATAATTAACAAGGCAGTAAAGACGTCATAGGACAATCTCAGGCAGGATGCTGTCAAGTTCCAACGGAAATCCATGATAATTTAGGTGAGATACTTTCCGGCATGCGTGATAATGGCCTTGTAACTGTGCACCATGGCTAGAGAAGTAGAATTGTATACAAGCTGTGATTTTATGGCCGGGTCAGGGATAGGGAAATTAATACTAGGTAAGATCAACTTTCCCATCCTTCGAATTACGCGATGCAATTTTTATGACGGGCGTCCATTCAAACCTACGATGATTATGAAAGTTAGCTGAGCAAAATATTTTCTATTTCCTCTTTGTGCCAATTCTTTGCGGACTCAATTTGCAGCGTGATTAATACTACATGCATCCTATTCGGCAGTAGTGAATGAACAAAAAACGAATCTTTGTTAGTACAATTGCTTAACATGAACTCGTATTTTGTGTAAAGGGGTTATTCTCAATGACGAATCGTGCTATCCTTGTAACATTACACTCATCTTTAGTTCACTTTGGATGCAATATTACGTTATACATAGGTCGTTATTTCATCCTTACATTATATTTAGTACCTTCTAATATAGAAAATATTAAAATATGACTACGGAGCAATAGTATGCAGTTCAGTTTGAGGTTTTCTCTTGCCAAATGACACTAATTCATGTTTAAGAAAGACGCAGTTGTACACCATTCCTTTGTTGGTTTAAGATCGCCATTTGTACAAGGTGCACAGGAGAAGGTGAGCAGATGTTTGACCGCTTCTCTACCCATCACAGCGAAAAACAGTAAGCCACTTTAGAATCGTCTCCACTCAGGATAGTCGTATCACCAATTTCTATAGCTAGAAACGCTGTATATGTCGCTAAGCGTGACTGGATGGTTGAGCAATTGATCAGTTGCACTCATGATGATCCTTGAAACGAATACAGACGGTAATTAGCCCGACCAGATCAAAGATCAAGGCTAACTTTCCCATCTTTCAAATTATGGGATAAAGTTTTGCGATACAGTCGATCTGTCTAATCTACATAAATGAGGGATAGCTGAGGCAAAGAGAGACGCAATTACAACAGCCAGGTTAGAGAGAGCGCTCTCCCACTAACTTTGTCGTGAATATTCATATTTTACAATTCCTTCCCCATTTAGACAAAATGACATCTATTCGTGATTAGATTGAAATTGCAAATTGGGGTAAACTAATAGATTCCCATCATGATGCGCTTGATGAGGAAGATGATATATATATATATATATATAGATATATATATATATAGTAGAGAGATAGATAGATATATATATAGAGAGATATATATAGAGAGATAGATATATAGAGATATATATAGATATAGAGATATATTTTTATATATATAGATACATATATATATATGTACCTATATATATATATATATATATATATATCTATATACTTATTTATTTATGTATATATATAAAGATATATGTATATATACAAAAAATATAAACATAAATATAAACATATATATATAAATATATATATATATATATATATAAATGTATATATATAAATGTTTGTATATATAAATATATATATATATATTCCTATATATATATGCCTATATTTATATATATATATATATATAAATATATTTATATATATATATATATATATATATATATATATATATATATGTAATTACAGCATAATGATTTTTATGCAGTTATTTTTTGTATATTGTTATTGTGCCGCTCAATTATCTGCTGCATGTTTATCACATCATGCATCCTGCATCATTTGTTCAATGTGAATGAATGACCAACTAATCGGCTACAGTTCCAATTAGTACAAAACGCAACAATATTCACTAATGGAGTGCGGAGGGGTCATTCCTTTTAACAGAAGGGGCTGTGTTCGTTAGCATCACACATATATCAAGAACGCATATATTTGTGTATATTTGTGTATTATGTTAAAAGTATTTTAACAAACATCTTCAACATATCCGATAACCGGAAACTGTAGCAGTCACAACCAATGTGGTCAGAATGTGCGCCTGTACACGGATACTGCTGGCAGGTTACAACCGACGATGGTGGAGTTGTTTTCAATGAGGAGCCCGAATGAGCGAAATTACGCTGTTGCATAACTTCGGCGAAGCGATTTAATTACGAAATGTTACAACGATATTTTACGGTTGTCATAAACTTTGTTATGATGCCGGAGACAGGTCTGCGCTCATGCTAACCATTGCTTTCCTCTCAACAGGATACAAATGCCTTAGTTACATTTATCCTGCTTACAGTACAGGCTGAACAGTTGCCGCAGTATAGCAGACATAAACAGTGTTATGCCAGAATCCTCATCAAAGTGTCATTCAACACACACTATCGTTTGCAAATAGACAACGGTTGCTGTACATATATCAAATTTACTTGACTATGTTTAGAGAATACCCCAAACATATGTTAAAGACGCAAAAATCTATTAAAATAACATAACACTCTTTATATACATTTTTTAGACCCTGTGGAATTACTCAATACGGGCATTACTACCTTGGAGTACAGAGAGCAACCCACACTTACCTCATCGCTTACGGTGAACTGTATGAGGAACAGCAATATTTGCTTGACGAAACTGACATGAGTGATGTACCGCTTGTCCATTGTTTTTTAAGAGGGTTACAGTAGAGACCAAACCAGCAGTCTTTGGTCTTCGCCGCCGCCGCAAGTAACAACAAAGGTTTTGAGTGTGCCTCTGAGTGGCAGATCGGTTCTTTCAATTAAACAATTATCTTTGATTGAGCTATGTATCATAGTCTTGCGAAACACAAGCTAAAACATCATAAATATCACCCAAAGTCTAAGGTATACAGATGGCCTCTACATACAGGATTCGGCTGTATACAGATAACCGCTATATACTTACAGGATCCCCCTGTACACTGATAGACGCTATAGACCAGAGTCTGCGTTATGTCAATAAGAGCAACAAGATGCTTGTTAAAGTGCTTTGAATTGCTCAATAATTTACTGATGTATCATCTCCAGCCACATAAGGGTTTCCGGAAAGCGAATTAGTCTTTCAGGGAGTGGGCATCTCTGTTATAGTCCTGGATACATCAGCGAGCTGCCTCCAGCTCCGGCGAAGCGTTGTTATAACAGCTTGTAGGTATATGACTGACGTGACGCAATCATGGCGAGTGGCTGATGCTTATGACAGATATGTCGATTGTGGAGTTTATCTTTCGACGTCACTGCTCACCTAAATGGATGTCGTATCATTCTGCATTCTTCCACACTTTTGAGACGTTAGACGATTGTTTCGAAATTGTTTTGCGTTGTTGTTTGTTGCAATGTTATATTAAAAGCAGTCAGTAAACTTATCGTCAGCGGTTGAAATCCGGCTTTTGCATTTACGTAAGACTGCTGCTTTATCAGGCAGTTCCATATCACTACGCTGTGTGTTAATTGCGCTTATAATTAACACCTTCACTTCAAGTGTTTAAGGCGTTCTTGCCCATTAACTAATGGATGCTCTTCGGCTCCAGCAATTGTTTATCAGCTTTTAATCTTATGGTTTACATACTAATATTCCTGTTATAGCATATATATAATGATAGCTTAGGTTTGAACTATTCACATCATCTAATCGGTCTGAAACAAGTTTTTAGTGGCAAGGAAATTGACATTACTGAACTTATAACTAATATCTATGAATGCATGGTTGTTTCCACATATGACATATTTTGGTTTCTGAAAATGCAAAAATAATGCAGTCAAAAGAACTTTTGGTAGGACAGAGTTTCAATTCGATTACTCAGGTAACTGGCAAAGAGATCAATAATAGATGGATAAGTCGCTATTTCTCTGATGGTGAATAAATCGTGGGGCAATCTCTCGGTCCAATAACAATAACAAGAGCCTCAAATAAACCACTATATGATGCGTCTGCACGACAGTTATAGAATGTACAATATGACATCAAATGACCATTCAAGATAAAAGAGCACGACAATCCAGACACAACAAAACTAATATATTTGTTGTACTTGGTATTTCTAAATAAAGATGCTTCAATTTGATTGGATGAGAAAGAAGGGATTTGTATGTTGAATTTTCGCAGCTTTTACTCTGTGGCATCCGTTATCTTAACTTGAAAAGCAACATTGATATTAAACATGACGAACATAATCGGGAAGGTAAATACGCTTCTGTATTACATCATAATTTTCCACAGACTAGATAACTGGCATTTTGGGATGCTTGCACAGAAGCAGGGTTCAATTGAGAATAGACTTGTATCGAGTAGACTTGCAATGATGTACAAATGAGATACGGGGCCCAGCCGCCGTAGAAAACAGACATGACCATTGCTGCCGTCTTCCGTACATGAATGCTTTTTCTAAAATGGATCTCGTCAGCGTTAGGTCCGTGTTGGCAGATTGGAGGTGGATACGGAGTGACTTTACTGGCAATAGCTCTGGCATGGCGGTAAGATATGATTAATATAGGGATGTATAGAGTGAAAATTGTGATGAGACAAATTATCACATAGGGTATGATGATGATAATAAACACATATCGATGATGTGCTAATGTAAAGATGCATTCCTCACCCGATGCCATATTTTCAGTTGTGTATGTAGCTAGTGGCACGACTAAGCCCAAAGATACAGGTAACACTGTTGAACGCGAATGTGGACTTTTACCCCATACAAAATAACGAAGCTTCATTCATTAAGAAACATATTTTGAAGTCAAAGAATACGCCGGATATGAATGTTAATGGAATATACCAGATGGAATGGATGCAAGAAGTAGATACCATGCAGAATGCTGCCAACCGCCGATACAATGTTTCCATGAGCATCCATGATAATTTATTTGAGAAAGCAGACGGTGTGCGTGAGCGCGGCCTGTAACTCAATAATGCGCCATGGCTGGTGTTTTAGAAATGAATACACGCGATGATTAGCCTGACTGGACCACGGCTTGTGGCATACCCACCAGTTATCGCTACAGCCAACTTTCCCATCAAATAACGTGATGAAGTTTTGCGAGACAGTCGATCAGTTAAATATAAAACGAATATGAGGGACAGCTGGGCTAATGAGTTAGAGCGGCTGGGTTAGAGAGAGTGCTTCCAATATTACCAAGTCTCTTCTTCATATATTTATGGCATTTGCTCCGCGCTGTGATTCTGAGAAAATAACATGGGTTCGCAATCAGATTTATATTGTGAATTGTTGTCAAATAATATACCAGATATACATTATGGCGCAATAAATAATATATATATATATATATATATATATATATCTATTTCTTATTTTCACCTTAATACGTCAAGTTCGAGATCGCTTCAGTAATTTTCTAGAGATGACATAAGTTCGCCATATTCTGAAAGATCAACCTATTTATATTCAATGATTAATTAACGCACCGACTTGAGCTCCGTAAGCGTTGTTCATTGTAGTTAGTAGGACTGAGGCTGACCTTATAGCTATAATCAAAGACACCTAGGGACGTTAGCTCACAGTTATGTCTAATGCGGATGATGTTATACGACTCGCCTGGGTATGATGCCTTGACGTCGTAGCGTGCCTCAATCGTCAAGAACGGCGTAGACATCTTAGCCTAGGGTCACGTTAATCTACAAGCGCCGTTGGGGGTCGGACCCGCACAAATCTATAAGCCTGTATAAGCAGAACTGGACCACTTTTGTTTCATTAAGTCCGAATGCTGCCCTAATTACCCGATGTTACAGCGATCACAATAGCCCTTCAGTCATTGGCGATAATGTAACGGAAGATATCTATGCAACTGTTACTTATGCTTATTGAACTAAGGATCCGGCGACAGTTAATGTCCTTCTAGAATGATCATATTATCCCAACAATTAAGATCAGTTATTTCGAGACATCTCTCGAAGATCTTGTTTTCTAAGCATATATAATGACTATTGCACAAATTGCGCTTTTTGCAATCAGCACGTATTGTCTTGCTTAGCGCAAATCCAACAATACATGCCACGCCAGAAGATATAAGGTGTGCAAGTAGCCTGATGCGCATTGGATAAGAACATCGCCTTGTTTTGATATCTAAATCGCACTTCCTTGTCTACTGTTATATAATGGACCCTGATTTCAGTCGGCATTATTTGGGCATATCATATGCTGCCCAAGCGGTGCGGTGACCCAACTGGCTTTAAATCAGTGAGCATCTAACCGCCTTACTACACCCATTTAAATGCCTTCAAAGGAGGGGCACCGTACCACATCCAATACCAGGTCCGGCCATGTTGGCACAACAGCAAATATCTTGAAATTCAAATCCGCCTTTCTCCCGTTGTCCGAGACGCTCAAATATGCATCGAGAGTATCACTCTTAGTATCAGATATCATTCCATACTGATCGATAGCAATATATGGTATACAATGCACAAACTTACGAATAAATAAATGTTTCTGGAACAATTATAGAAATAGGTAATTATCATATATAATGCAATAGTATTTATACACGAATTGATGAAGCTTAGTAAAAAAACAAATGGTTTAGGGACGGCAGATATAACGCGGAAACCAACACACAATGAAGATGAGGACGAAGGCAAAGACTAATGCAGCTCTTTTCTGTCGTATTGCGAATCTCTTGCGACTGGTCCAGTTGGCATCGCACAACCACTACCACTTGTCCACAGGCAGCGCGACCATATATTACTCCAATAAATACAAGAGGGAATATGATATCACTTGTTTGTAATACACATAATAGTGGATGAAGACTAAAAAATGATTTATTAACTATGAACATATACAAACACGCCATGCAACGCAAATGTGCAGCTTGATATGATTCGTTAAACAGATGAACTACTAATTATACCGATATGAATCTGACAGTCGTCAATATATGTACACAGGAAACCAGACAATGCTGAATATGTATAATCAATTAGGGGTCCAATCTGAAATTTACAATGTGGCTCAGGAGAGATTTTGAGCTCTAGGTTACACTATATATTGCCTCACAAGCTATTACGTGCGTTGATAAATGTTTGTACAATAAGACATTCATGGATTAGTTAAAATCTGTTATAAACATGTGGTGCCCTTAAATCATGGAGAACGGAATGATTATTTGAGCAAAGCCATAAACGCAGTATCTTTCAATTTAATCAAATGAATTCCAGTAGTGAGCAATACCATCGATGGTGCTAGATTACTGAATGCCATTCTAGTAA
This sequence comes from Urechis unicinctus, assembly GCA_034190875.2. Lineage (NCBI taxonomy): Eukaryota > Metazoa > Annelida > Polychaeta > Xenopneusta > Urechidae > Urechis > Urechis unicinctus. The sequence goes on from CM067345.1 coordinate 58,450,867, forward strand.
TACTAGATAATGTTGCAAATAACAATCATTTAATTAGGAGAAATATTTACAAATATAGACCTTAACCGAATGTCTATCATGCAAACTACTAGGTGCAATGTACAATCAACAGCACCTCAATACGATTTAATTATAAATTGTCAGGACCAATATAACTTTTAATATTTATAAAATACAGAAGTATTTTTCACTCAAACTTTTACAGCATACGGGATGTACTAATGCATAATTTATATTTGGTTTGGTTTTGATAACACCTGCTTCCTAAGGACCTTATATTTCTACCATGCAATCATTCAGACGACAGTATCTTGGTACAAAGACGTGCGTCAGGGCTCCGTGCATTCGGACAAACGTCGGAAGCGCGTCTCTTGACAAGTAGCAGGTGACAGAAGTGTCAGTTACGGTCACACTGACGGCAGTACACAAAGCATTGTGAAGGGTGCATATCATCCAGCAATCAAGAACATTTTCAGTGGGGAACGACGTTTGTGCTACAACCAGTTGATCCCTAATCACGGTCGACTTGAGATAGTATGATTCGCAATCTGCAGGCCAGAGGATCACGACAACTATTTAGGTGCGCAAGAGCAATGATAGAGCCAATATGGAAATATTTACTTGTATCTTCCTAAGCAGCTTTCCCAAAAGCCGAAGTCTTTCTTAAATCTGCTGTAGTGTCATTAGTTTCAAGCTACCATACCTTGATATGAGCATATATCAGCCTTTGTTATATTGACCCATGGTAGAGTTGAAAACGAAGTTGGCCCGCCAGCACACAGCGGTTGGGTATCGGGAATTCTTGAGCGTATTGCCTTCCATCCCTCTTGAAAGATCCACGTCAGGGCGCAATCACAATAAAGAGGGTTGTCTGTGAAAACGAATGACGCCGATTGTAAGAAATCGGGAGGCTGAAAAGGCAAGTTGAATATTAAATCTGGGTTTACTGGACTAATATGTCTATGTGTCGTTCAATATCATTTACAAACCATCAAGCTTGACTCTTTCCATTACCTCCTCTATAACGGTGATTCGGTTGGATCTCAGATTGAAGTAAGTCAGTTCCACCAGCAGCTTTATTTGCGCATGCTCTACCATGGTGATCTCATTGTTGCCTAGATACAACCAGGTCAATGTCGATCCTACACAGTCTAGATTGGGTATGATCCCCAAAATGTTATGAGATAAATCAAGTGTTCTGATTATCGTTCCGTTAACTGCACTACATGGAAATGTCTCAATTCTGTTTGTGGTTATGTTTACATATGTAAGACGTAAGAAATTCGTCCATGCATCTTGAGGTATGCTTGAAATCATGTTGTGGTCTAGCTTTACCTGTCTTAGAGTGTTATTCAAACAAGAAAGATTGATCAGTGAATTAAAAGCATTACGAGCCAGATTAATCCTTCCAATGGGACATGCGAGAACAGATAAATTATTATATGGTAAATACAAATATTTCAACGACGAATAATTCGAGAAGTTTGCTTGGGATATAACGTTGCCTCCGAGGATCAAAGAAGATATGCTTTGCTTGACACTGATCAATGTTTCGATGTTATGTATTTTAGTGCGCCAAAGATGAAGTGAAGATAAATTAGGGAGTCTAAGTGAGCCAGTAATATTTCCTCCAATGTGGTTGTCACTCAAGTCAAGTTTCTTTAGCGACTGGTAACATGAATTAATCAAATCACAGTTAAGATAACTAAGTGAGTTATTGTTCATTAAAAGTGTCTTCAGCATTGGTGGGACTATACATGGGACATGTGACATTTTATTGTGGCTGAGGTTAATGGAAATTAACTTGGTACCGGCAAATGCATTGTCTGATACATGTATCAATTTGTTGTAACTCAAAGAAAGTTTCGTTAGTAATGGATAACGTGCAAATGACTGGTTGGGTAATGAGGTGATGAGGTTATAGTCTAAGCCTATTTCTGTGACATTAACTGGCATATCAGGTAATTCAACTAGATTGTTGGATGATCTGTAGACCTCCGAGATGCCAGTCACAAGCTCTCCATAGAAGACGAGAAGCAACTGAAGGATGTTCTGGAGCAGCATAATTGTGTTCGGCTGCAACATACAAACTTAAGTTATGTACGAGATATTAAGTTAGAATTACGTTCCATGAAAATGAAATACATAGTGAAACACGCGCCTTGCGACGGATGGGTCCATATATTGAAACACAACTATTGATTATCAGTTGATGTTTTTTCTTTATTTGTTTATTTCCAACGTACATCATCTAACAATCAATCACTTAGTTATAAGCAACAATATTGTAGAGACTCTAACGGCTTCTGTTAATGACAAAATCAGCCAGTCCGTTTGATGGACTGTCTGACAACTAATAAGGGGTTGATATATTTGAAAAGCTTCCTTCGTGTACTTTGATTAGACCTTCCGCCATGTGGCCATGAAACAGGCCATCCAGACACTTATTAGGCACATCTACCATTAAGACTATATGCAAACCTACCGTCTTATAAATCTTTGAGACACCAACATATATACAGATAATTTATACTTATAAAGGAGTAGATTTAATGTGTAGAAAAGCAATAACTGGCATTTATTATATTATTCTAATGTCTAAAATGGACCACCAACGCATTGGTAAAAATAATCAATTAATCTCTATACGCCCCTGTATACAATGCATGTAGAACAAGTTAATGGGAGGGGGTTGGTTATGTTTAGGATTGGCTAGACACTGACTGAAGTTCATGTTGATTCATTAACTCACTAGGTATGTGTAAGGGTCCGACCGCATACTCCTTGCATGACTGCTCGCATATTATACAAAACCAAGTCTGATCCAGTTACATAATGCACTGGCGTCTTATGTTCCAATTGCTTTAGGAGTCGTCAATGTGTCTTTATGCAGATGTGGCGCACGCTTGCATCCGTATATACAAACATTAAATACCCATCACGCAGCAGCTAAACCATGGAAATACCGGGATATATAGGGTATTCTATGTTATGGTGTTTTAGGCTGCATTGGGTCTTGTATGCTGGGACATTAATTAAAATGCTCTTGTACGTGTTATTATCTAGAGAATGTACAGTTAGTTATACTGACAAAGAGTTGGTTAAATTGGCAATGCAAATGAATGATGATCATAATGTAGGGGCATGAGAATGAGTCACAAATGGATGTTTGTCAAGACGGCCATCGAGGGACGCACCATAATAGCTCACTCAAGTATTTTATAATTCAAGACATTCCGAGTTATGTCTAAGAAACCAAGGCATACCAAAAGTCAAGACGTAAGTGAAGGAATCTCAAGGGGGAGAAACTTCGGCTCTTAGTTCGTAGCCCGTTGGGGGACCATATATTAAACCAGCGCTCAATTATATATATTTGAACGATAGCTGGGATCACAGCGTGGCAATGAGCATATATAGAATAAGGATCGATTACGGGTATCAAAAAATGATCAACATAATATCTCCTGCTCCAAAAGTCTTGGTAGAGGAGTATTCGCCGAATGAAAATGCACTCTTTTATGACAGTATAAGACCAATGCAGTGAAGTGCTATATGTTTGCAGAAAATCTGCATAATTGTATGGGCAGTTACATAATATATTTATGTTAAAATACCGTTAAAGAAATTGCTTTTGGAAAAGTTACTTGCCTTTTAAAATAACCATGATAATAGTGTAATGGTGCACCAGTCGCTGTCGTTTGAATGAAGTGCATATCGCTTCTTCAAGATGTATCAGCCGTGTCTTCCTTGTTCAGGATGTTGGACATATCGGATGGATTGTTATCTTGTGACTGCGGCGCTGTATCAGTATAAACCTAACATGCTCATGATGCACAAGCCGGGGAATATTTGTAACGGATAAGCAACAAGAACGTGTGCAGTGTACATGCCCATATGGCAAAGCATGCTTATCCTAACAATAATATTATGATGACATATTTTGGTCTGGAGACCAGTAGCTAAGGTTATGATTGTACCAATGTGTTAATGTCATTTTTCAGAGCATCGACCAATATTTAGTAATTTAAACTGTGCACGTCATCGCTTCCAAATGAGGCGACTTGTGGAAATCAATAATGTAAATAGGTGAATGGTTGCCGCAATGTGATTGCCCATCAAGTAACATGCGACAGGAACGTAAATTATCGGCTCAAATATATCAACTGCCGTCCTCTACTTGTTTGCTGGATCAAAACTATTTCCGTCCGCAGGTTTGCCTTCATTGAATGCAAATGCCGACATTTGGCATATGGGCTGCTTCAGGTCAGGTGGCATCGACCGGTTGCATTCTGCATGTGTCCACGATAGGTCTCCGAGCTTAATTGGAGTAATCAAATTGCAATTTTCCCGAGCATTTGTGAGGTGTTTTATCTTTGCTCAAATACAATACAATAAGTGTAACGGCAATCAATAACAGTGTATTTATGCGTAGCCGCCTATTTTGACGTCGCAGCCTGATACCGCCGCGCGCCGTTAAAATTTATATAACATTTATCTGTCTCACAACTGGACAAATCGTTGCAAAAACTAATAACCCTCGTTAAGGCAATATTTATTGTAAATTTGAGTTCTGCGAATGTAAGCATATTGCAACCAGTACCTCGATTTGTTGGTATACAAGTGTGTATGGCGCGTTTGACTAGCAGCCGATGACTGTCCATTATTGTCAATGTCATTTGATGCTAGTTGTGGACTTTCCAGGGATTGTATGCCGTAACTGTTGCAGTCTTACTCTATATTAAAACATCTTGGAGCAGCCTTGGCATGCAACATGCAAAATGCTGTAAATAGTTTGCTTGGTGTCAGGCAGACAGTTAGCCTAATACATATTATGTATAAATGCAGTCTTGGCTGGTCATCAATATTAATCATTTTGAGAGGATGCATACAACATAACAAGTTTCAAGCATGCATTAGGGCTTCTACGTATTATGGCAAAATCAAAACATGTGCACCTTCTCTCATTATTGCCTATCTCGATTGGTATGAAATCAAATATTTCCAGTTGCACCTTTACTATTATTTGGGAAGTTGTAAACTTTCCATGTAGCGAAACAGCTGATATCCAGATATCATTCAGCACAATTAATACTAGCAATATATATGTTGAGTAAGCAACCATATGTTAACAGAATACAGCAACGAAAACCATACCACTGAGAGTCAATCAATGTGTTTCTTCACCAGAGAACATAGTGTTGCATTATGAAGCCCTCACTAAAAATCATAACGTGCACTTCATGTGTTGGATGGTGGTTAAGAATAAAGACAGTTCTGTTCCGGTCTACATGGTGTCGTCCTCGCGTGTGTGTTTCTCAATATAGTTATTTGGACATAACATAACATGGTGGCAGCAAGTGAGATCTAAAACGACCCATAGTGATTAAAAACAGTGTTTTTATCTTCCGCTAGTCAGCAGTGGAAACGACTGTCGTCTTGAGGTCAGTGACACCGGATTTCAGTGAACCGAGCAATTCACCTCCTCAATGACACCGCTCAAACGCACATGGTCGGCGACGGATTGTGTGACTGTGGTGTTGGAATGTCGAGCAACAAAACGAGCGCAAAGTGCAAATCGCAAGTAAGCTTCTACATGTGACAATATCAGGTCTAGTGATCGTGTTGGACGTTGTGGTAAATAATTGCATCGCGTCAGTGACAGTGTGCAGTTTATCGCCCGCCAAATCATGTCGGAATCAAACCCAGCAGCAAGCGTGCAGTACGTGCACTCAAACGATCTAGCCGGTATCAAGTTGCCCTCATTCAACTGGGACAGTGACGATTTGCCTCATCAGTTTCGCTCATTCAAGCGTTATTGTGAACTGTTGTTGTCGACTCCTACGTACAGTAACAAAACAGGTCACGAAATTGTTAACTACATCCTACTGTGGTTGGGACCCAATGCTTTAGAAGTCTACGACAACTGGTCTCATCTGACAGTAGAGCAGAAGAAAACGCCAGAGTCAGTGTGGCAGGCATTCCAAGACTATTTTGAGCCCAAGGCTAACTATAGACTTGCCCGTTTTCAATTTCGCGACATTCGTCAACAGTCAGCTGAGCCCATTGACACCTTTACAACACGTCTTAAGGTGCAAGCACGGAAGTGTAAATTCGAGACTGCTCTCGAGGACATGCTGATCGACCAAATCATTATTGGCACTGTGCACAACCCCGTTCGTAAAAAGCTACTAGACCACGATCCAGAGAAGTTGACACTTGACAAAGTTCTTGACTGTGCTCGAACATACGAGGCCACACAACAACAACTCAATCAGTTTGGGCAGGCTACGAAGGTGGATAGCATCCATCAAAAGCGAAACAACCAAAGGAAAGGACCGATTCCACATGCTGAATCGACCTCAAGGAACACATGCCACTTTTGTGGTGGGACTAGACACCGTCGGGAGGAATGTCCCGCTCGCGACCAGAAATGCAATAAATGCTTAAAAGTTGGTCATTGGGGAAAAGTTTGTCGCAGTACTGCTGCACACAGTTCTACGCAAGGACATCGCAGTGGCTCAATAAAGTACAGTACTTCAAAGTATAACAAACAGAAGCAGAAGCCTGATGTACACTCTGTTTGTGTTGAGAATCAGGATGAACCTCAGTTTGAACAGTGCACATTCGAAACTCTCTCCATTTCAACAGTAAGCCGGGACAAAGCATTTGCAATCTTGTGCATTGAGGCATACCCCAACAAGAAGACAAATCTACGAGGTAAAGTGGATACAGGTGCTCAAGGGAATATCCTGCCTCTGCGAACGTTCCGCAATATATACCCGTCGCATGTAAATGAAGATGGACTGCCAACAACCTTAGTTAAAAGTGACGCCAAACTCACTGCATACAATGGCACTCCGATTCGTCAGTACGGTACACTTACCATCCCGTGTCGTTACGCGGACAGCCAGTGGCAAGCAACAAAATTTTATGTAACTGACACACCAGGTCCTGTAATTTTTGGATTGGAAACTTGCGAAGCTCTCAGTCTGGTGACCATGAACTGTACCATATCTCTCCAGACTGACACTGCAAACCTTGGAAAGCTGAGTGACGTCAAGTCCATGTACCCTGACCGATTCACAGGCTTGGGTAAATTCAAAGGAGAGCATTCACTAATCCTCAAGGAGGATGCTTGTCCTGTAATCCATGCGCCAAGAAGAGCTCCAATCCAGCTCCAATCTCAAATCCGCTCTGAGCTTGACAGAATGCTGGACCTAGATGTCATCCGCCCAGTGAGTGAACCTACAGACTGGGTCTCGAGCATAACATATGTTCAAAAACCAAACGGGTCTCTCCGCATTTGTTTGGATCCGAAAGACATCAATAAGGCGCTAAAGAGGGGTCAGCACCGCACCCCCACACTTGAAGAGGTCACACACAGACTCAAGGGCGCCAAAGTGTTTAGCAAACTGGATGCCAAGTCCGGCTATTGGAGCGTTCAGTTAGATGATGCCAGTCAACACCTCACTACGTTCAACAGTCCATTTGGAAGGTTCTGTTTCCAAAGGCTCCCATTTGGCTTGAAAACTAGCCAAGACGTCTTCCAAAAGGCAATGGATCAGATACTCGATGGACTGCCTGGCGTCATATCCATTGCAGATGACATCACTTTGTTCGGTGTTGACCAAGCTGATCACAACCGCAATCTCCATCAGTTGATGGAACGTGCTCGCAAATGTGGTCTTGTCTTCAATGCAGAGAAATGTAAAATCAACCAAGACGAAGTATGCTTCTTCGGCAACATCTACGGGGAGTCAGGGGTCAAGCCTGATCCAAGCAAAGTGCAGGCTATCATCGACCTGAAGCCCCCAGCAAATGTCTCAGAACTCCAGTCATTCCTTGGAATGGTCACATACCTTGCTCCGTATATCCCTAAGCTGAGTAACGTTACAGGACCATTGAGACAGCTACTACAGAAGGACTCTGAATTCCAGTGGCATCCAGAGCATCAAGCAGTTTTCAGCCAACTCAAACAGCTCATTAGTAGAGCTGGATTGCTCTCATACTTTGATCCAATCAAGCCAGCTGTATTGCAAGTTGATGCGAGTCAAGAAGCCCTCGGCGCCGCACTCATTCAAGATGGTCAACCAATCTCGTTTGCCTCAAAAAGTTTGTCTGACACCGAAAAGCGGTACGCAAACATAGAAAGAGAGCTACTTGCATGTGTATTTGGAGCAGAACGCTTTCACACATATTTGTACGGCAAACCATTTACCATCGAGTCAGATCACCGTCCACTGGAGATGATCTCAGCCAAAGCACTCACATCTGCCCCAGCCCGTCTGCAGCGTATGCTGTTGAGGTTGCAACGCTATGACTACGAGATAAAATACAGACCTGGCAAAGAGATGATTCTAGCGGACAGCCTTTCTCGACTCCCAAAGTCTAGTGCTGATGAGCACATTGAACTGAATATTAAGGTATGCTTTGTTCAATTCAGCAACAGACGACTCGATGAGCTTCGTGAAGCAATAACAAATGACGAGACACTCAATCGCCTGTCAAAATACATTATCCAAGGATTTCCCGGACGCCAAAGAGACGTCCACCACAGCATTCATCCTTATTGGCCTTTCCGAGACGAACTAAGCATTGAAAATGGTCTCATTCTGAAGGGAAGTCAACTGCTGATCCCAGAGATCCTCCATGACCAATATCTAACTGACATCCACACTGGTCACCAAGGGATTATCCGCTGTCAGATGCGCGCTAGAGGTAGCGTGTACTGGCCCGGGATCAACTCTGACATCGAGGGCATAATATCACAATGCGCCATTTGTCAAAAGCACCAGGCATCGCAGAGCAAAGAGCCAATGGAACCCGTTATTACAACCGTTCCACCATATCCCTGGCATACAATTGGCTCAGATCTTTTCACACTGAATGATGAGAACTATCTCATCATAGCAGACTACCACTCGAAATACCCGATTGTTGAATGCCTTGGACGTGACACTTCCAGCCGTCACGTAGCTGCTATTACCAGTCATGTATTTTCAATGTTTGGTTGTCCAGACACCATCATCTCGGACAACGGTCCACAGTTTATTGGCAGTGCTTACCAGGCAATGACAAACAACTATGGAATAGCTCATGTCACCAGCTCCCCTCACCATCCTCGTTCACACGGTTTTATTGAACGCATGGTCCGGAGCATGAAAGCCCTCATTAAGAAGTCACCTGAGGAAACCAACAAAGCTATTCTTGTGTATCGAACAACCCCTTTAGGCCCTAAAATCCCCTCACCAGCTGAACTCATTTTCCAAAGGAAAATTAACTTCAACCTACCAGTCTACCATCAAGGCAACGCCCATGACATAACTGCAGCTAGACAGCTAGCCCATCAGAAATCTGAAATGCGTTACAACAGCCAGAGCAAAACCCTTGATGAGCTTGACATCAACCAGCCCGTTTACTACCAGGATGTGGCACGTAAAAACTGGCTCCCCGGTAAGGTTATTGGAATTGGCCCCGAACCACGTTCCTATACAGTGCTATGCCGCACGACAGGTCGCCCTGTAAAACGCAACAGAATATTGCTACGACCTCGACCCATAGCCACTGACACTTACACAAGCCCAACTCCGTCACCACCAGCTGCACCCATAGTTGCCCCACCTACTCTACAGCCAACACAGGATAGCCCCGTACCTGATCCCATCTCCACACCTACTAGTAAAGTGAATCACAACGCAACAGTCTCCTCACCTGCGATACAGAAAAGTGGAAATACTACAATACCTACACCACGTCCCAAGCGAAATGTCATGCCTCCACGTCGTCTCATAGAAGATATTTAATCTAAATACATATTCATATTGTAGCAGAACCAGATAGTATTGTTTTGTATGAATGTCAACTTGGGACTAGACTTAAATTGTATGTCATTTTATTGTAACAGGCAGACTGCTACCTTTTTGTTTGTGACTGCAGACAAGCAACTAACATAATGTCTGTCATTGACGATTTCTTAAAAGAAGGGGGATGTTGCATTATGAAGCCCTCACTAAAAATCATAACGTGCACTTCATGTGTTGGATGGTGGTTAAGAATAAAGACAGTTCTGTTCCGGTCTACATGGTGTCGTCCTCGCGTGTGTGTTTCTCAATATAGTTATTTGGACATAACATAACACATAGTATTGTCTTATCGACAGAGAATAAAGGCATTCACATCCGACTATTTAATGTGGTATTGGCTTATTACGCAGGAAATAGGTGTGTCACCTTTCATAGCCTCTACTTTATGCAAGTGGCATCATTTAATGTCGATGTACTTAATCTAAAGATTGTTTTTTGATAGAACCATCGTCCAGCGTAAACGGTATAATACAACCACTTGCAAAGGGAACGTTCCCTTTGTTAATATGTCGTCTCCAAGCCAACGCGCAAAGTAGCACAAATATTGTAGCTAAATAACGCACCTCATACACAAGACGCGGGCGCAATGTTCTGCAGTATTCGACACAAGTTGATAATTCCTGTGGGCAACAGAATATTATCGTCCAACGTTGGGCACAAGGTGTAATGCGTCGCCCACAATACTGGCTTAAATATATTTCGCCAATGAATAAAACATTCCCATTAAATTTCCGACTTCATGAGTAAATACATGGTTCTAATTCACAAGTCACGCGTACGAGCCGAATTTGTTAGAAGACTTGGGCATATGCTCTTTTGAAGCATACCGTATATAATTCTTTATCTGTGTGTGTCGGCCTTTGCAGATAATATCAATCGTGCAACTTGATAAGATAACGGAATACAGTGTTATGGTATGGGAAATCTTGTATATCGGGACAGATTCAACATACAAAAAATTATTGACTATAAGAACCTATTTCAGCAAGGAAGAGACGGGTTAAATGAAATGATTGCTATTCTTGAATTACATCGTAGCAGAAATACATTGCTCCTTATACTTTAGTTGTCAAATTGAAAACACTGTAAAATTGAACCTATTCTTTATGAAAACTCGACGTGTCCAAAAAGGTTATGGCATACTTATTTTTTCACAATTCAATATAAAAGGTAGTTGACCAACTAGAATAAGCCCAATGCACCAACCATCATTTTTTAAATTAGCTTTCAAGCTAAACGCCGAAATAATTTAGCGAGATGGGTGATGTACGAACAAAACATATAGTTGCTAACGTTATAAGCAAATTGACGACAGACCGTTTAGCTAGCCCGGTGATCCACGGCTGTTTCTAGTTACTAACCTGTAATCGCGAGTCTAAAGACACCACAGCTGAAATGGTCAAAATGAGGGCTGCAGGCAATCAAGTGCGGTACACGCGGTTCGCTTGAAGCACACACAGTGATAATAAAAGGACCAAATATCTGCAGTCAATGCAGCGGTGGGGATGGGGGGGTGGTTAGCGTGCGGGGGGAGCAGTGCAATTAGCAATAAACATCACGAATCGGCCGAGGTGAGTTGAGCGTGGTGTTCCAAACATAAATTGGCCCAGAAACTAGACGAGACTAAGTGCGATATCACATATCTATGGCACATGTATGCATATGCCCATGCATTTCGGATGACTATTGCACACATCGGTAATCTACAGTCTTTAGGCACCTGCCGTATTTGTAGCCTTTCGACCTGAATACATTTACGCATCACGTCTGGTATAAGCCGTTGATTTTCTGTGGGCTTTTTGGGGTAGTTTTGTTACTGATCAACTTGCCAGTCGTGCTACATTCAACCCAAATAAAACGGGAAATCATCTGCAAGTGACCTGGCTGACTAGAATTATTTGGGAAAGTCAAGTTTAGTTATTGTACGATATGTGTTCTGTTACCAAATACGTGAGACTTAACTGCCACACATATAAGTTATACTTATGCTGCAAATAAGGTCAGTCATAGCAAATCACAACAATAATTTTATACTCACAGTTGTTCGCGCGGCTTTGTCTTTTCTTCGGAATGGTTGTAAACACAGATAGCAGTTGAGGAAGTTGGAAGATATAAGCCTATTGATGTAATGGATTAAAGGTTGGTTGCCATCTGCATTTAATTTTGGGCTGGACCGAGCAATTCATCCACACACATCTCTTGCACGATCTGCAGACTTAAATGCAGCAACTTAATAGGTGTCAAAGGCCCGACGGATTTATAGTTACTTGAGGGAGCGGCAGAACCATTCAAACAATTCATAATTGAGCGAAAAGTAATTGAAAGGGACCTAATCAAGAAGCTAGCCATTAACATCATTGAGCGACCTCTAGTATATTTCCTACTGTGCCCATGACAACCATGATGTTATGTACCACAACATTACAGGTAGAGGTTATATAATTCAAGGCATTCACTATAGTATCTTGGGACCACATGCACAACACATAACAAAATTAAGTACATGTAAAAACGGAGAGTTTGAGGTGAATAGTTAGGAGCCCAGGCTAGATAAAGAGTGCTTTGTAGGTTAACTGTACGGTTCACTTGTTAATCAGTTACAACCCAGCGGTTAGCTGCAGATATGTATTCAAGTAAGGCAGTCACATCACAGCGATGGCAGTATAGGGAATGAGGCAGAGTCGCATATATTTCATAGTTTCGTCAACGATAAGGAGCAAACTCGTATGGCAGTATTAGTTGATATAGATAGTTGATACCTTATCTTATTGAATGCTATATATCTTTATTGACTATTTTATTACATTAGTAGTATAGGTAATGGTGGTTCCAGAACGTACCTCTATATAGAGACCCAACCCACCAACGATAAGGAATCCCCCCACTTCAGAGCATCATTTTACCCACTTCGACTATTCCTTTCGGGTCCTAAGGTCTCAAGAGCTGCCAAGAGCTGGCCAAGTATTAATGTTGCTACTTTATCAATAGGCTTTGAGTCGCAGGGTTGGGGCAGCCATGAGTCGCAACGAAATCTCAGGGGAACCACCATTACCTATACTGCTAAAGCTGTGACCCTCTCAGCAGGCCATGAGTCGCAGGGGAAGGGGCAGCCATGAGTCACAGGGGGTAGGGACCCACAACCACATTTGGGTAGGGGAGAGGGAGCCGCTACCATGTATACTACCAACCTCCAAGGTCTTTATCTATAGAGGTCCTTAAGTAAAAACATTCCGGAGACAAGTCTACCCGTGTAAGTTCCATTTTACAAGCAGTCGAGGTCCTGTATAAACTGGGCAACCTTAGCGTCGTTCTTCTCGATAAAGCCGGGATCGGGACGAGCGGTTATCAATCTCATCGTAAAGAGCTTCCAACAGTAGAAAGCCCCCGTCGGCTTCTCCGTGGTCCCACTCGGTCTTCCCAGCCAAGGACCGTGATGCTCCTTTTCCACCTCCAGGCAACTATTAAACCTCCCGTTCGCGCTATAGTCGGGTCTTCAAGCCCCTCCACCCCTGCCCACCCCTAAGCCACCGTCTCCTTATACTTCTTCCGATCCTTGTGATACACCTGGTTATACACCTCAGCCCTCCCCAGCTCCTCAAAGGAGCACAACCTGAAAACGCAGTCGACAAACACCCCGATGGTCGCCACCGGACTATGGTGCAGCCCCAACAGAACCTGAGTAATCACCCTCCCAGGACTCCGAGTGTAGGGGCACTTTATCTCGAGCAGCACAACCTCCTCAGGATGCCCCACACAGACAGCATCCACTCCACTCCCCCGGCCACACCACCACTTGATAGGTAGCACACAAAAGCCATCTGGGGAGTAGGCCGCTGCGCCACAGATCTTATAGTTTCGCCATCGTTAAGGTCGTTTATGGCCGCATAAGTTGATATAAATAGAGTAAAGCTCTATTAGTGATACCTGATCATACTCAATGCAGTATAGCTTTATTGATTATTACATTATATTTAAGCGGTCGAATCACTATAACAGCAATGCCAAACTGTAAAGTGACATCTAACTATCATATGATTTACAAATCACAATGCACTAAATCGGCAGTCTCAGTTTTTAACACCACCGTCTCTTCATCAACTCAAGAGACTCCGCATCAACTCCATCGTTTCCTCATCAACTCCACGCTACAGACTTTGTTATTAACACCACCGTCTCCTCATCAAATCAAGAGACTCCGCGTCAACTCAACCGACTCTGCATCAACTCATTTGACTCCTCATCAACTCCACGGACTCCCCACTGACTCCGCCGAATCGTCATCAGCTCAATTGTTTCTTAATTAATTCCACCGTCTCCTCACTAACTCCACCGTCTTCTCATCATCGGCTTCTTTTTAGGGTTTCGAACACCAATAGACCCCACTGCTTGCGTCGCGTATGTTGTTATCATTATAGCGTGATTACTGATTGAAAACACATCACCACCTGCACTCACTTAAGTTAATTTCCATCAGACTGCCTCGTATATATATATATATATATATATATATATATATTATATATATATAGATATATATATATATATATATATATATATATATATATATATATATATATATATATATATATATATATATGGTATCGATCGTCATTGTGGATACAAGAAATATGATATCCTTGATCTTCATGGTGGATGCAAGTGATATAGCATCTCTTGATCATTATGGTGGATACAAGAATTAATGCATCCCTCTATCTTCATGGTGGATACAAGTAACGTTCCATCCATTGATCTTCATGGTGAATACAAGTGATAAGGCATCCCTTGCGCTTCATGGTAAATGCAAGTGATATGGTATCCTTTGATCTCCATGTGGATACAAGTGATATGGCATCCCTTGATCTTTATGGCAGATACAAGAAATAAGGCATCCCTCTATCTTCATGGTGGATACAAGTTATGTTCCATCCATTGATCTTCATGGTGGATACAAGTGATATGGCATCCCTTTATCTTAAATGTGGAAGCAGGTTTCATGACATCTTTCATCATCATGTTGGATACAGGTTATATACATCCCTTCATTTTCTTGATGGATCCAAGTGATATGGCATCCTTTCATCTCACTATCGAAATCTGCTTTATTTAGTTTTGTCGTTCCGTCGATAACGGTGTCTCCCTTATGCCATGAACCATTCGCTATCCATGTGTGTACTTCCGCTTGGCTTACAAAATATAGATTTCATCAAATCGTCACGGAATAAAGTTGTGGCATCACTGCGCCAAAATTCGATTGACATGCAGCAAGGTTAATTTCCGTGAACAAAATGGCGACGGCTGAAGTAATGGCATATTTTAAGAGACCGCACCACCACGTAGGGACGGCAAGTTTGAGAACTTTAAACATTTGGTTTTCCAAGGTGCGGTTGTCAAGCAGCTTGCTAGGCAACCTCGTTACAAATATGGGGCTGAACAGTCTTTTTACGTGAACCATCCATCGGCCAT
>CM067345.1:58474107-58559700 GCA_034190875.2 Urechis unicinctus
TCGTCTTGGTTTCATTTCAAGCTATGCTGTTACCTGATGGTAAGATTTGAAAATTACCGCGTACACCGATTTATGCCGTTGGTGGTGAAGTCTGCCCCATGGGCAATATCATTTAAAGTAGATACCTTATGCAAGGTCATGCCCTTATCAGCATAACTTAATTACCTGCTGTTATGTGACGAAGTCGGTAATTTAAGTCCACTAAGCACTGTAGTATACCATATACACCTGAGTTAGGAAACGATACAGGCTTTTTTCTTCATGCTGTCCGCAAATGTGTTTAAATGATATCGTAAAACAATGACAGTGGGAGACAAATTCGAAAACTGGCCTTTAAGGCATTTTATGTACAGCGGTTAAAACAATTGAAATGACATAAAACAAGTGGCGAATATCTTGCACAACATGCTTTACTGCCACCTGAATTACACCCACTGATCGGGCGTCAACGGGTCTACTTTAACACCAGGTAATCCTATGACTAAATCCCGAGATGCCTGACTCACAGCATAGGCGCAAAGTTTAACAGGTTGTTCTGCCCCATATAGGGCACTCAGTGATCAGTGATCAGATATTAATAATGCCATCTTTTAATTTGCGCCGCAAAGTTTACTTGATCGAATAACATTATAATTCGACCGGACATGAAATACTCATGCGATACAGTGGAAAACGTTATTGTACTCTACCTTCGCATGCCCAAGAGTAAAATTGAGGTCCCTTCATTGATTAAATAGGCTTTGTGTGATAGGCAATAAATGAATAACAGCCGCTGTGATATAAGATATCACGATGCAATGATTTTAGATAACCACAACAGACGGGCCCAGATGATACATTTGTCGTTCGTCTGCAGGCCGCTCTAAGTTGGGGACAATATAGATGCCATCAATCCCGAGCTAAGAATTCGGGAATATACAACTGAGCGCGTAAATGGGATTGCAGTCATATACTCTTTATCGCACGTTGACAAGGTTTCGATTCGTTCATTCCGGTGATATTTAATGCGCCTACAACATCGGCTAATGGGTCAATATGTCATTGTTTATAACCAGCCAGGCGAGCACAAGTAACACCATCTACATGGTACATCAATTCATGAACTGTGCTGTTACCAACAGTTATGGCATCAAGGTATAATAAACGCTAGCCACTCATCACAGTCGCGTCTGCTCAATCTCATTCCAACAGGGTGCTATAGACAGCATCCGCAGAGATCAAGGCAGCTCGTTCATATATCCGGAAATGATCCGAAAATGTAGAGTTTGCGTCGTTTTCTGCAAGCTGAACAGGCCACGGGGGACCTGAACATATGCATCCATAATTTAATTAATTCATGACGATAATTATACATATACTGTGCGATAAATTCCGATATCTATCTGGAGACGAATCCTTGTTACGTTCTCTCCATCCGTATCGACACATATGACCACTCGGTTTACATAAGCCATTCAAGAAAGTGTCTCAAAGTAAGAGTGACGTCTTCCAGCAAAGTCAAATAGCAGCTTGTGATTAAATAACAGCAGGGGTATTTCTTTGGGTCTTGATAGACGTGATAAACCGTCTACATTTCTAATCACTGATTGAGAAAGTAGAATATTTTCACAGCATATATTTAAAAAAAATCTGAGTTGGAAGCATTTTCACACCGCACATTTTCAATGATTATTTTGGATAGCTTCTGCTAGTAGAATCACCAGACATGTTTTCTGGTCAATCTAGACACAATAATAGCTTTTGATTTGTTTTTCATGTTTGATGAGTGCGGAAATTTATAGCACAATCCCATTGATAAATATTTTTATCGTGAAAGACTGAAATGCAAGGACAGGATTAAAGTTAATTTATATAGTGAACCAGATTGGGAATTGCGTTCTGGAGCCCGACACGACATAATAACAGCCACTGGTGTATATGAAGATAACGCTTGCATCTAGACATACATGTGATGTACGCGTACAAACCGAAAGATGAGCTCATAGAAGTGCTGTTTAGGTTTGGTTATGGTGCATAATGTCTAAGCGGATAAAGCTGTTAAATAGCAATGGTGTAGCCAAAACAGATTCACATTGCCTGGGCATTATAACGTGAACATTCAGACATGGTGTATCCATTAGATAACTTCCTATATGTCCGGGCGATAGAAGTGAACATATCTTGTGACGATGAACATTAAATACTCGGGCATTGCACGTCAATCCATTACGCCAAATCAAGTGATGCTGATGTGAAGAATGTAATAAGCACAAACAGGAGCTTGATGAAGGCCCCGGTGACAATAAATAGCTATTGTATGGACATATCATGTTGCCCAGCCATTCAGCTACAACACGTCATTTCAGCCTCGTTATTGGTGTACCCAGATGATGAGACGTCGTCCAATGACTTGCTTTTTATCTTAATTTCATTTAGCGCATTCAATGATATGTTTAGAAATAGTTGGTTAAATATCTTCATAAATGGGCATGGTCTGTAGGTAAGGTTCAAACTGTCAATACATCAGATACATACAATACAATACATACAAATTGGCACGAACTGTAACACTGTTATCATAGTCATCAATACTTTTACCGTTATTAATTGGATCATAGTGACTTATGTTATAATAATCTTGTCTCTAGGTTGACGTTTTACAAGATAATTAAACATTAAAATCTTATGATGCTACTCTGTTATAAGTCGCTTAATTTATCAAACTATGTACACAATTTATGTTAAAATAAGTTGTCGAGGGCCTCGTTGAAGGTAATCTTCTGATCTGGTTTAGTGATTTATGTTCTACTTCTATTCACAATGATGATATTTATTGTTACTAATAGTGTCTGACTTGATAGTTCTTTTACAGAATATCTTAGGTGAAAATCATGTCATGTCCATGAAAAAAGCACAGTTAACCATTGAAGAAATATCGACCCTTCCTGGCTATTTCCATTACTCGGTCATCATTTTGTGTACCACGACGAATTCCTGGGATCCGGGATCCCTCCACCAACACACGCCACTCACTCATTTGTGTCAAGTGCAGAATGAATGCGTGATAAATTACACATGGTTAATTTTGAATAACATTTCAAGATTTATTTGTGACGTTAAACAGTGGATTATTTCACTCCATGCCAGTTGGACAATGTTAAGCATTATTAATGTTTTACAAGGGATAACCAATCAGACCTGCATGCAAAATGGATACAAACATCAGAGGAGAAACGATTAATACGCTATGATCACTAACAAATGATTAATTACTCGCCAACTGATGAGTGACCCAGGTCACGAATATAATCATTGGTATTTGGCCTTGATTGACGGAAGTCTCACTGCTAGGTGACTGTATGAACGTAAACGTTTTACCACCATAGTCAACAGTTTCTTGTCCTTCTGTTCCATATCGACATTGTTCACACTTATATTCTGCTTATATTATGTATAATTGGTTTCGACGAACGCGAACTTTTTCCGGGAAATGGACGACAATAGGGAGGTGAGAGTTGCGCTTAGCTCAGCACCTCCCCCTCATAATCCATCAGCCTCACAACACATTCATTGTCTTGCCAATTGCTACCAACATACAGACCGACGCGAGTGATCCACACGCTTCTGCTGCACTGGAAATCAATAGAAGAAGTTCCAGGTAAGTTCCATATCTCAATTTGATAACCCGTATGTCTGCTTATCTGGTATTCTGGTTGGCATTTAGCGATATTAAACAGCATGGGCTCCTAATACTCATAAGCGTGCTCACGGTGGGCGATATATTTGAAGATCTGCAAACGCTCGTAGTTAGCTAGCAACTTGGATTCCTACGTCACTCCTGTGAACTCTTTGATTAACATATCAGGGAAGCGTATCAGATACAGACAGCTCCCTTACACTGCTCGTCTGTTTTCGTCTGTGAGAGCTTTGGCTTCAACAGTACACTGTGCATCTGCCCATCGCAGACACGCTGCGTATATAACCCGGGGTGAAACACAGTAATTCAAGTCAGATTCCAGTACCTTCTTCAGACTTTGGTGAGATATACGAGTGATTTCTGTGGAATCAAGAACCGGTTTAGTGTTGCAGGAAATAAAATCCATACAACCTTTGGTCAGTTCCTTCTCGTCATACTGGACACTCTTGTTAAGATACAGACACACATTGTGGACATCAATGGTGGCCATCATATAGTCGGTACATTTTACCACCAGCTGTGACACTTCATACCTCGTCGCGGCGTGTAAGACATCCAAAGCGGTATCTACCTTCAGTTCCTTCTGCTCACAGTACAGGAACCTGAGAACAGACGGCCAACATCTCAATTTACTATCATAGAAAATATATCTTTAAGCTTAATCTTGGAAAACCGCATGCAAATTGAAATAAGCGAAATAAATTTTCTGATTACCTTATTTCATTAATGTATATGATTTATCTTTGCTACCGGAATAACATCACAAACAATAAACAAACCTCAGCACTGCGTCGAACTCTACCGGCTCCACGTCCTCCACCACAATATCACCCTCTCGTCCTGCCGTCAACATGGCTTCAAATACCGGCGACCCACGCACAAATCTGTGGGCAGCTATCTGGGGGAGTGACACCATGCTGACGTGAACCCATATATCATGTGACCATCACTGCGTAGCATGTTCATCCCATAGCGGAACTGCTTCTCTGTGAACTGAGACTCCATGCATTGCGTACATGACAACTATGTCAACTCAAACTGAAATAACTGTGATACTTTGCATGGAAAACAAGTCTACGATCGAATGCCTGGTAGGATACAGGTGATTGATAAGATGACAGGAGGAGGTGTATTCGAACTATATGGAAATTAGAGTTCAGAACATGTTCAAAGTATTTACAGTTCATTTCGGGAAAATTGCCCCTTAGAAATCAATTGATGTTGCGCTTTGTCAATTTCTTTCATAAGTGCCAGAACAGCCCTAATGTTGTAGTATCCTATGTAAGTAGATGTTGTTTCCATAGCAGAACAATTGTAAGCGATAATGTTCGAACAATAATGCATACCATGAACATCAATAATTGTTATCTATTACAGCATAGTGAAAGCATTAAGGACTTCAGCTATAAGATTAAGCCACCAGGTAATTCTGAATATGGTCATATAGCCATGCTCATAAAGGAGCTTATTTCTATTAGAGATGGGGATTCATTATCAGTGCTTACCCGACAAGAAGCTGAATCTCTGTTAAAGGACTTGTGTTTATCTAAACTGATTTATTTGCTTATTCGTTCTCGTGTGTTTTGTTGCTGTTGTATCAAATAATAATTGTTCCTGTACACATGCTGTGCGAAAATAAAGATTATATTATTATATTATTATCGTCATCATCATAAGCCTCCCATTTACGCTGTCAATGTCCTCCCCGAATCGCGCCTTAGTTCTTACATAGCCTGCGTCCCGAGCTCCATTTACAGCTCTACTTTTCTGTCCGCTTGAACCCGCTGTCCCCTCTCGTAGATAACGCCCACAATGAGTTGTCTATTTTCCTGCAGAAGAATAATTGGTTGCGTTAGGAAGGTTGGCTTTCCTTCACAAGCTTACAAACATTTGTAATGCTGCCAAATTTTCTACTGCGTAAATGGTTTGCAGTTGAGTTGACCTATTTATATTTGTTTTGTCCCCGCGTATCTCGTCTTGGCTTTTCGGGGAAATTGCCTGGCGGAAGTTCAATTTGACATGGAATTATTCCTCCAAGAGCGAGCTCTCTTCCGGCATCAACATCCATAGGTAGCGGCCTAACATAATGACCGTCCTTGAATATATTCTGCTGTCGACTATTATCTTGAAGGTATTTGCTAAATTACGGCGTAATGGGTAAGTGAAAAGCATCTTTAAAACGAGAGTATTTCTACCATGGTGTAGGCCACCGTACTAATGATGACAGCTAAGTGTGAATTTGACACAGGCCCACATATACCGCTGCTCATTAAGTCAGAACATCAACATAATCTTATTCGCCATTTTTATCAATCCGCTATTTCTGTCTATAACTGTATTATTAGATCAATATCTCGCACTACAGTACAGAACCTGTCTCTAATTTGGCGTTAGGGGAAACAACCTGGAACCAACCTGAAAACCAAATTGGTCATTGATGACAAATGATAAACATAGTTATAACGCACACTCTATCATTTGACCCAGTATTAGTGTTAATTATATAATAACCATGTGCAGTGTGAATTGATTGAGTAATTATGCTAATTCCAAGAACCATGCGCAGCATTTACCCAGTTATAATGCTCATTTCACCAGCATGCGGAGTATTAACCTAGTTATAAGATTCTTTCTAATAACCAAACGCAGTATTAATAAACCTGGTTATAATGCTGATTCTAATAACCATGTGCAGTATTAATCAGCCTAGTTGTAATGATCATTGGAATTACCCAGTACATTATAAATTAACCTAGTTATAATGCTCATTGTAATGACCGTGCGCAGTAATAATTAACCTAGTTATAATGCTCAGTCTAATAACCACGCCAAGTACTAATAAACCTGGTTATTATGAATTTGTATAACCACATGCAATTTCAACAAACCTGTTTATGATGCTTCTTATAATAGGCGCTCTTTATTAATTAGCCTTGTTTTTAATTTTCATTCTAATATCAACACACGTAATAAATTAACCGAGTTATAAAATTGAACCGATTAATAAAAACACAATGAACGTCACCGGAAGCAGGAAATATCTTTGCCGTAATGTAAACCTCTTTTCAGTCGTCTGTTAAATGAGGCGGTCGTTAGAAGTATGGAAGGCAATCAGTCGGGAAAGGGCAGAAGATACATCTCCCGGAACACGTCTAATGTAATTTGTTCTATCAGACCTTATATGGAATATTTCGATTCAGCTCATTGTTCAAAAAGCATGACTTATTCATATTTTCCTTATTTCTACGGATCCAGCTTCTTTACAAGATTTAAGTCAAACAGAACAAAATAGGCTTTCGATGCCCACTCTCACTTCTATTTCATCAGTTCGTTCGTATTGATAGTACATAACTCTCGATATTAATTGTAAGCACTGTTATTAATAAAAACAATATATCACAAGCACCAGTCACGCATCGATCCATTTTAGAAAAAGCACTCATGTACGGAAGACGGCAGCAATGGCCATGTCTGTTTTCTACGGCGGCTGGGCCCCGTATCTCATTTGTACATCATTGCAAGTCTACTCGATACAAGTCTATTCTTAATTGAACCCTGCTTCTGTGCAAGCATCCCGATATGCCAGTTATCTAGTCTGTGGAAAATTATAATGTAATACAGAAGCGTATTTAGCTTCCCGATTATGTTTTTCATGTTAAATATCAATGTTGCTTTTCAAGTTAAGATAACGGGATGCCACAGAGTAAAAGCTGCAAAATTCAACATACAAATCCCTTCTTCCCTCATCCAACCAAATTGAAGCATCTTTATTTAGAAATACCAAGTACATCAAATATATTAGTTTTGTTGTGTCTGGATTGTCGTGCTCTTTTATCTTGAATGGTCATTTGATGTCATATTGTACATTCTATAACTGTCGTTTTGACGCATCATATAGTTGTTTATTTGAGGCTCTTGTTATTGTTATTGGACCGAGAGATAGCCCCACGATTTATTCACCATCAGAGAAATAGTGACCTATCCATCTATTATTGATCTCTTTGTACATCAGGTAAACGGAAATTATATTTCTATGGCATAATGAGCCAATTACCTGAGTAATCGAATTGAAACTCTGTCCTACCAAAAGTTCTTTTGACTGCATTGTTTTTGCATTTTCAGAAACCAAAATATGTCATATGTGGAAACAACCATGCATTCATAGATATTAGTTATAAGTTCAGTAATGGCAATTTTCTTGCCACTAGAAACTTATTTCAGATCGATTAGATGATGTGAATAGTTCAAACCTATGCTATCATTATATATATGCTATAAAAGGAATATTAGTATGTAAACCAAAAGATTAAAAGCTGCTGAACAATTGTTGGAGCCGAAGAGCATCCATTAGTTAATGGGCAAGAACGCCTTAAGCACTTGAAGTGAAGGTGTTAATTATAAGCGCAATTAACACGCAGCGTAGTGATATGGAACAGCCTGATAAAGCAGCAGCCTTACGTAAATGCAAAAGGCGGATTTCAACCGCTGACGATAAGTTTACTGACTGCTTTTAATATAACATTGCAACAAACAACAACGTAAAACAATTTCGAAACAATCGTCTAACGTCTCAAAAGTGTGGAAGAATGCTGAATGATACGACATCCATTTAGTTGAGCAGTGACGTCGAAAGATAAACACCACAATCGAAATATCTGTCATAAGCATCAGCCACTCGCCATGATAGCGTCACGTCAGTCATATACCTACAAGGTGTTATAACAACGCTTCGCCGGAGCTGGAGGCAGCTCGCTGATGTATCCAGGACTATAACCGAGATGCCCATTATTGAGCAATTCAAAGCACTTTAACAGCATCTTGTTGCTCTTATTGACATAACACATACTCTGGTCTATAGCGTCTATCAGTGTACAGGGGGATCCTGTAAGTATATAGCGGTTATCTGTATACAACCGAATCCTGTATGTAGAGGCCATCTGTATACCTTAGACTTGGGGTGATATTTATGATTTTTTAGCTTGTGTTTCGCAAGACTATGATACATGGCTCAATAAAACATAATTGTTTAATTGAAAGAACCGATCTGCCACTCAGAGGCATACTCAAAACCTTTGTTGTTACTTGCGGCGGCGGCGAAGGCCATAGACTGCTTGTTTAGTCTCTACTGTAACCCTCTTATAAAGCAACGGACAAGCGGTACATCACTCATGTCAGTTTTGTCAAGCAAATATTGCTGTTCCCCATACAGTTCACCGTAAGCGATGTGGTAAGTGTGGGTTGCTCTCTGTACTCCAAGGTAGTAATGCCCGTATTGAGTAATTCCACAGGGTGTAAAACATATCTCAAAAATGTATATAAAGAGTGTTATGTTATTTTAATAGATTGTAGCGTCTTTAACATATGTTTGGGGTATTCTCTTAACATAGTCAAGTAAATTTGAAATATGTACAGCAACCGTTGTCTATTTGCAAACGATAGTGTGTGTTGAATGACACTTTGATGAGGATTCGGGCATAACACTGTTTATGTCTGCTATACTGCGGCAACTGTTCAGCCTGTACTGTAAGCAGGATAAACGTAACTAAGGCATTTGTATCCTGTTGAGAGGAAACCAATGGTTAGCATGAGCGCAGACCTGTCTCCGGCATCATAACAAAGTTTATGACAACCGTAAAATATCGTTGTAACATTTCGTAATTAAATCGCTTCGCCGAAGTTATGCAACAGCGTAATTTCGCTCATTCGGGCTCCTCATTGAAAACAACTCCACCATCGTCGGTTGTAACCTGCCAGCAGTATCCGTGTACAGGCGCACATTCTGACCACATTGGTTGTGACTGCTACAGTTTCCGGTTATCGGATATGTTGAAGATGTTTGTTAACATACTTTTAACATAATACACAAATATACACAAATATATGCGTTCTTGATATATGTGTGATGCTAACGAACACAGCCCCTTCTGTTAAAAGGAATGACCCCTCCGCACTCCATTAGTGAATATTGTTGCGTTTTGTACTAATTGGAACTCTAGCCGATTAGTTGGTCATTCATTCACATTGAACAAATGATGCAGGATGCATGATGTGATAAACATGCAGCAGATAATTGAGCTGCACAATAACAATATACAAAAAATAACTGCTTTGCATAAAAATCATTATGCTGTAATTACACACACACACATATATATATATATATATATATATATATATATATATATATATATATATATATATATATATATATATATATATATATATATATATATATATAAAAATATAGGCATATATATATATGGGAATATATATATATATCTATATATACAAACATTTATATATACATTTATATATATATATATAGAGATATATTTATATATATAGATGTTTATATTTATGTTTATATTTTTTTGTATATATACATATATCTTTATATATATACATAAAAAATAGTATATATATATAGAGATATATATATATATATATATATACATATATAGATGATGTAGATATCTATATATATATATCCCCCTCTCTCTATATATATATATGTATAGATATATATCTCTATATATATATATCTCTATAGATATATATATATATATATATCTATATCTCTCTATCTATATCTATATATATATATCTATATATATATCTCTCTATATCTATATATATATATATCATCATCATCATCAAGCGCATCATGATGGGAATCTATTAGTTTACAACAATTTGCAATTTCAATCTAATCACGAATAGATGTCATTTTGTCTAAATGGGGGAAGGAATTGTAAAATATGAATATTCACGACAAAGTTAGTGGGAGAGCGCTCTCTCTAACCTGGCTGTTGTAATTGCGTCTCTCTTTGCCTCAGCTATCCCTCATTTATGTAGATTAGACAGATCGACTGTATCGCAAAACTTTATCCCATAATTTGAAAGATGGGAAAGTTAGCCTTGATCTTTGATCTGGTCGGGCTAATTACCGTCTGTATTCGTTTCAAGGATCATCATGAGTGCAACTGATCAATTGCTCAACCATCCAGTCACGCTTAGCGACATATACAGCGTTTCTAGCTATAGAAGTTGGTGATACGACTATCCTGAGTGGAGACGATTCTAAAGTGGCTTACTGTTTTTCGCTGTGATGGGTAGAGAAGCGGTCAAACATCTGCTCACCTTCTCCTGTGCACCTTGTACAAATGGCGATCTTAAACCAACAAAGGAATGGTGTACAACTGCGTCTTTCTTAAACATGAATTAGTGTCATTTGGCAAGAGAAAACCTCACCTAAATTATCATGGATTTCCGTTGGAACTTGACAGCATCCTGCCTGAGATTGTCCTATGACGTCCTTACAGCCTTGTTAATTATGTCAACATCTTTGCTTCTTACTTTGCTAAAAAAATATGAGACCATCGAGTTTTGTTATTTCTCTGAATTGCCTGGCTATTTTAAACGCTGGTATAAATGTAACTTGTGAAAAAGTGAGATAATGGAATTACATTATGTGGGATCAACTCACTCGTTATAAACCTACAAGGTGGTCATTTCAACATATGACCTTCAACGTTGAAATTGTTAATCGACATGTTAGACATTATTTATTAGCGATCATTTAAATGGTTACATTTTATTATCCTCTTAATGCCCTTTGATATTTAATCAAGCATTGCTTGTTGTGGAGCAATTACATAGTGAGTTATATTAATCAAACATAGTCAGCGTCAGACGACCAAGCCCCATGAAAACATGTCCCATTCAAATGAAGATTTAAAATCGAATTGCTCTTACAGCGGTACAAGATCATTTAACAGGCCCATAACATTCAGCACAAAGCTTTCGGTTCACCTTCTCCTGCGCACCTTTACACATTGAAGTACAAATGGCGATCTAAAACAAACAAAGGCATGTTGTATAACTGGCTCTCTCTTAAAAATGATATAGTTCAATTTGGCGGGAGACAACCTCAATCTGCACTGCATACTGTGGCTCCCTAGTCATTTTTGAATAGTTTTCTATATTAGAGGGTACTAAATATAAGGATGTTAAAACGACCTATGTCTGACGTAATATTGCACCCAAGGTGAACCATTGGTGAGTGTAATGTTACAAGGATGGTACTGTTTGTCATTGAGAACCCTTTACACTAAATCAAAGTTCATGTTTGGGCATTGCATTAACGATGATTCATGAAAAACACTCAGTCGGTTTTTTTTGTCTGTTCATTCACAACTGCTAATTAGGATTCGTGTAGTATTAATCATTCTGCAAATAGAGATCGAAATCGAGTGGCACAAAGAGTATACAGAAAATGTCATGTTACTGATAGATCAACTGTGTGCTTTTTTCAGTGAATTACTAAAGATGGTTCAATGTTATATCCCTGACATTTACACTGCTAGAACACTGTTGATCATACATATGGCGAGGTAGATCGTCGTGTAACATTATGCAGAAAAGTGGCACACAACTCATGTTTGCCATCACATTTTATCATCAGGCAAACGTTATTGCTCTTTATTGGTCACAATAGACGTGGAAATAATCACTTAGTTGACGTACAGTGGCTCTTGGCGCAAGATGACTCTAATGGCAGGAAATGGGCTTCCCAAAAGAAGCAATCATGACCGTAGGGTATATGATATAACAAAATATTAGCATTTAAACCATACGATGGAATGCAGTTGTTGGAACCACAGGGCATCAATTACTTAATAGACACACACGCTTTAGACGCTAGAAGTGAAGGCAGAAATTGTAGGCTCCATTAAGACATCGAGTCGCAAATAGTGAATTCAGACCCACAAAGCAACGATATTGCAACAACCGTAATGCATTTTCTCGTGATAAGATTTGACATCGCTCTTCTTATAACATTGTAAGCACAATCAATTAGAACTACCATATCATAGACACATTTCCGAGAGTTTACTGCTAGGTTATAACTTCATGATTTCCACAGTTGTCGATTACTGTCGAACACTAAAGCAAGCATCATGCCTGGCAATATATACAGCTCGTACGTACCGAGCTAGTGAGAGCTGTGCACGTTATGTATAGGCTCGTTATAGCCAGATATAGTTTTCTCTCATTCCCTATTTCCGAGTTGCTGGGAAGATACAGCGTGCACAAGTAACCCATCGATCGTACAGACCATGTTATTTAATGAAGGTATTGATGCAGCCTTACGTCCGCATTGGGAAAATGGCTTCGTCGCTAGAAATGTGATCATTTTAATGGAACATGTTATAGAGAGCACACATTGTGACGGATCATTGGTCAACAAGCCATTATATATACACACAAGCGACCATTATTAGTCGTGTGACATTGTCTTGTCGTCATTGGATACCACTATCCACATCAATTGTAAGGTAACGTACATAAGGGCTTACACAGTAATTCATAAAAATTAGCTATCTACCATCAGCGTAAGTAGATCGACATGATTGCATCTCCTCAATCTCACGCCCACAAGGTGCTATAAACCTTACCGAAATCTATGAATCTGACTGGAGCTCAGCTAATGTGGTTATGACGGAAATCCGGCATCATTACAAGATATATATCAGGTCATTGATTACATTTGATTTTGTTCAAGCATAACAAAGAGGTTTATTAAATACGAACAGGTGAATTTCAATGTCTCCTATCTTCTTCATTTCCTAGCTCGTTGCACTCGGTAACATCGACTGTGCCCTCGTTTATTTAACCATCCCTTATAACCATGATCTATTAATCATCGGTTGTCACCCCTGGCTGCATGGCACAATTCATAACATTAGAGAGCTGGCCTCAGTAGGGAAATCCCCAGCCCTGGTCTGGTGGCAGTACTTACAACCCGTATTCATTTCTACCGCCCATGTCATGGCTTCCAACTAAGTGACAGGCCCAAATCACGCACGTCTACAAATCTAATACGATGCCGCCTGGTCACGGGAGTCATGCATAACTCACGTTCGCACCATATCACCACTGTGGATAACCTATTGACCACTATTCAATTAAGGTATTTAACTCATATCAGTGGACCACACGTTATGAACACACCATATGGTCGTAGTCATAGTAAATTGACGGCAAATGAGAACTTGCATGAACGTTTTCAGAATTGATCAAGTATTCTATGCTTGAGCCCAGCACAGCTAAACAAACGACTAAAATGGGCCTCAGCGGTAGCATACGGTTAGAGGATGTTCATACTATCAATAGATCAGAACTGACATAACTGTAATCAGATAGCAACCCAATAGGCTGTAACTAGTTAACACCAACAAGGCTGAGACTAGCTAAGAGCCCACAGGTTTGTCATCAGTTAACAACCTACAGGGCTGTCATCAGCTAGCAACCTACAGGGCTGTCATAACATAGCAACTTACAGGGCTTTCATTTGATGACAACTTGCAGCTCTGTCATCAGCTAACAACCTACAGGGCTGTCATCAGATAGCAACCTACAGGGCTGTCATAATATAGCAACCTACAGGGCTTTTATTAGATGACAACTTGCATGTCTGTAATCAGTTAACAACCTACAGTGCTGTCATCACTTGGCAACGGACATGGCCATATCGCCCTGACCTTCCACAAACTTTGGTAGCGCTGGTCGCTCACCGCTAATATTTCAATCGTTGCGAGAATGACTCTCCTTATCAGGTTGAGCTGCCCGTTAATTTACTAGCTCCAGATCTTGTACCAGTGCAGCCTCAACTTCATTGCCTCAATTAAAGACAAAGTCTAAAACATGGCCATTGTTGTGGATGGGTTGTTAGACCAGCAGGTTACACGGAGCTAGGTCGCAGACCTGACAGCTGCAACTTC
This sequence comes from Urechis unicinctus, assembly GCA_034190875.2. Taxonomy (NCBI): domain Eukaryota; kingdom Metazoa; phylum Annelida; class Polychaeta; order Xenopneusta; family Urechidae; genus Urechis; species Urechis unicinctus. Next base: position 58,488,568 of record CM067345.1, read on the forward strand.
CTGTAGGGAAAGATCATTATTGCATATTAAAGCACACACATGAAACCTCAATACCATGATAATCCCGATGTACCTCTTAGCCATGCGTAATGCTGGTCAGTCAACCAGAATCAATGGATTTTCCTGACAAAACTTCACAAAAGTCCACATTTCCCCGCGTTATTCACACTAATAAAACCCATTCTGATCCTGATGTATTCTCCATCCTGTGTTCCAAAGTGGAAAGAACATCGATTAATTATGCCACTCACATCCAATAAAACGAGTTCTACCACATAAAGGCATAAGGCGCTCAGCTCTTACGTTCATTTCATATAGAATAGGCTGTATCAGCTGTTTGCTGTGTTGTCACGCCTTGCATGTTGTCCACACTCGACATATCCATCATTTTCGTCATATTAAGCAGGAATCGGCAGATCAACCATGAAAAACATGCCAGACTCGTCTTATGCACCACAAAGCAATATCCACCATAATCGTCATATCCACCAATACGCTATATCCACGATAGTCGTTATATGGTCCTCAACGCAATATCCGTCCTTATCGCCATATCCACCCAAAACCGCAGTATGCACCTTGGCAACATTATTCAACCACTGGCCACACGCATCATGCAGACCATCCAGTTAAGGTTTCATGAAAATCAACATTCAAACCCTATCACCAACTCAATTCAGAGAACAATTGATGGTGAGACAATACGCTCAGAATGTACGTACAAAGCTAATAAGAGCTTCACATGTTGTTTAGTAGGTTCATTAAAGATAGGCTAACAAGTCCCTCTGTTCCTATATTTTAAGTTGCCTATATAGCCGGCCCCATAGTGCTAATTAACCTTTATCATATAATGATAAATTCGATGTTTTAACGAGCTTGGAAACGTACATTCGATTGCTCTCATCTAGTCCGGATTAAGCGATTGATATCCAGCTGGAAAAGACTTTAAAACCTAACGCCAGTGTATAGCAGCCGGCGTCGTCTAACTCAGTAATGAGAAGAGCAGCGTGACGATCATTGGATATCACATCTAGCTGCAACAGCAATATTCGACCTACCACCATCCTCGACATATCCACCATACTCGCCAAATCCACCATACTCGCCATATCTACCATGCTCGCCATATCCACCATATACGTGATATCCACCATACTTGTCATATCCACCATATACGTGATATCCACCATACTTGTCACATCCACCATACTCGCCTCAAACCTGCTGACCTTGCGTAACACTAGCACTGTTTAATATTCATGAACATTAACATACAAAACAACATCACGACACTCAATATTATCCCCAAATGTGTACAATCCATCCAACATGCTATACTCATACCTGCAAACTTACTGGCCGTATCAATCATACGGACCATATTAAACGCCCAGTCCATACCGTCACACCCTTTGATGTGAGCGAACGCCAACATGAAAACCATATCACGGCGCATTTGGTACTAGTTACTTTGATTTTCGCCATGCATTCACATACTTTGTTGCATACAAAAAGGAATGTCAGGCGAGTCACTATACAGAAGTTGTATGGACAGAAGTAATGGAAGCGGCATGCGTTGGGGTGTGTGCTCCATAAAACCGGGCTAAGATGTCTCTCTGTTTCTTTATACGCATTCTGGCGCGATATACCATGCATCACGGGTTCTTAAACGGCTTCATGCGCATGCTCAACTAATATTATTCATTTCCTGCAACTGTGATAGGATGAGCAAAAGGGATGTTGAACCGTCCCATAACGAAATAGTCACGTTCCACTTGTAGAGTGGAACCACAAATGTTGTATGGTGAAAAGGAAGTGACAAAACACAGATAAGGCTCGACATGGCGCTGAGGCTTCATGACGGCACATTGACGTCATTGAACATACCCAGCTGAGCCCCAGCAGTCGTATAACTTCATCTGCCTGGAACGTCACTGTCTCATACTTAAAGTGTACTATGGACACCTCTTCTGTGTAGGCTTGGGCAGCACGTTAATATATCCGGGAGTATAGAAGAGGTACTTTACCAGAATATGCAGAATTTACATCAACTTCTATAAGTTATAAAAGGGGCTTTACATCACATGCACACCTGTAAAATCGTTTGACCAAAGCAGTCATTGATTTTGCTACCGCCTTATTCTAGGAAATTGCTTGCATTGCATTCATCAGAGTGCCTAATTGGAATATTCATAGATGAGGCCTATACAAAAAAAAAACTAATGTTTCCGTAAGCCATGCGGATAAAACAGGTTGGAGGTTGTGTAGTAATATATACTGCAGATATACATTGTTGACTTTGTGTTGAATATGCCGGGAAATATCGCTTTATGTGAGAAGACAGTATATTCGCTCTGACGTTCCTCACAGGAGTATAAAACTGTGTGAGTGTGATTGTGTGACTCATTGGTGCCACCCAATGTTCAGAATTGGAAAAGGACAAAATATCAACGTCGATGGTTACGTAGTTAGTGCAGGAGGTGAAAAGGCAAAGCAGCGCCTGGTGATGGTAGTATGCAGCCGTGGTGTATTAACAGTTGCTCATGGAAGGTAAATGCTCTATGCACGTATCAGCTGTGAGGATTATCGATGTTAACGAGTTACAAATTGATGTTATTCTACTCGTTGTGGAAAACTAACTAGCGTGAAAAACCTCGTGACCATTACCTGAATAATCTCATAGAACGCACAATAATTAGTAAGGCAAAAAACATTGCTTGCGAGCTTAAATTCTTCTATGTTGATATGACTGCATATGACTTTATTTGGAGCTCTGGCTTAACAACCTGGCGTTGACTGGGCACTCCTTGTCCCGTAAAATAACCATTTACTTAAGACACAGAAGTATAATTCACATAAAACTCGCAAAATAACTCATATCATAGCAGCCCGCAGCAAACTGCCCGAATAAAGATGGATCTGCATTAAAAGTATGTAAAACTCAAATAAGAATAATTTGAAATCGAAACGTGATATAGTGATATGTCGATGGGCCTATATGTAGTCTACTAACATCGAGGCGTCCTGCACGCCACTTTCCCCTACATCCATTATGCTAGAATGACCCACAGGTAGCCGGGACCTGGTTTTGGACCAAAATATCTGGTTGACAAAAACCAGCGTTGTTATCAAACTAATGAAAATACCCCATAATAATGGTGCTTAATATGTAGGTTCTCCTCATCGATCTTTAAATATATAATTTTCATGAATGTGGAAGGGCAATATCTGATGTAGATAAACACGCGATTTGGTCTTAATAACTGGGTCTGTACAAATATCTGAATGAATTTCGCGGCGTACACGAGAAATTATTTAAGTGTCCAAAATAAAAACCAACCGATTGTTATTCTGGCTTTTATACGTGCTTGGTCAACAATTGTGATTATTGTCATAATATTGATAGGTATTACCACTGCTATACAATGGCAACCGATTACCGTACGTCGCTGTTGAAAGGGATCAACTGTACTTCCTAGCCTGGAGCAGCATCGAGGTCGCGCCAGTATATTTTGTCTATAATTTGCTGGTTTTTTTACGGTCCATGGGCTTGATCATATTTATTATTATATGACACATATTAAGCCCATGATTCACCTAGTGTCAGGTTATACAAATGGAGGTGATGCATAATTCCGGTATATTTGATGGACTGTAGCTCTTTGTCATTACTCATCGGTGACGCGTGCATTAGGAAAGGGTTATCGGATAGTACCGTAGAATGAAGCAGGAATAAACCTGGCACTGGCAATCAGCGCTTCTCAACACGCATGAGCAGTTTGTCATGTCGCAGAATTGGCCCAAAGATATATTGTTGCACAAATCATGCCTTTTGCAGGTGCTAATTTATTTCAAGACTTTGACTACTATTATTATTCCAAGGCATTAGGAAAGCTATACTGCGTGGAAGCGAGTACTCTCAGCTCTTGCAGCTCGATTTCATGGTATGTATCGCCCTGGACCAATTATTGAGATTCAGCTGATTTAATGGCATGCGATTCACCATAACAAACGGCATTGGGCGCAGCTGATAGTTGCGTGGCCTTGTCGTGTTCCTTTGCGCATAAAGACCTTGCGCATTATTTTGTAACGGAATAAGTTGTTTATCATTGAGAGTATGATTCAACTAGCATGGTGACAGCAATAATGGTGTGGCGTGCTGATTCGTTTTTAGTGGTACTACAACTGAATTACTGTTAGCCTCCGGTACTGTTTATATATGTAGGTAACACAGACCCGTTCGGTCGCGTCACAACTTATAGCTGGTATATAAGCAGGTCGTGGACTGACCGCAGAATGAAGTACGTACCTCAAACAAAGTACGTACTTCGTTCCCAGTACGGCGCACCTCGATTGAGGTACTCGTGACAGTCGTGCCACCACACTCTGCTGTTTTGCATTTAATGACATAATTTTTTGAAATGTGATTGGCTTTGAACGATTTAATTATGCAAATATATTATGGCCTACATTTGGAACCAAATCTGTTGTTGTGAGCGATATCGGGCGTTCACTAGAAGAGTATTCACTTTCATTATTCGACAGCGACTGCAAGTTTTTCGACGCTCATGGTTAAAATATTGTGCACACCAACATGGCAGAGGTAAGATATATGTTTTCTCATTTACAAGTATATCATCTTATTATATGTTATTCAAAATTATAAGGCATATCAATGAGCTATCGCTAATAATATAACACCCCTGTTGAATGGTTTTTCTGAAACAATGGCGTATTGATGCGTTCGCACTTAAATCAAAGTATGGTGTACTTTCTTTTGATTTTATGCCATAGTCTGATAGTAGATCGTATACAGATAAAAGAATGGCACTTATGATTCATACGACCGAACCACAGGTCGAATGTAGCCTTTCCTGGTGGTGTTCTTATATAAGATAATTTGTTTTAGAGTGACATAGCCCCACTTTGACGGTAGTATACATATAAATCAGCAAAACGTCGTGCACGGCTTGAAGTGACAATGTCAGTTATTCCACCCAAATATGATTTACTCTGTTAATAGAGGGTGATATAAAAAATCTCACAAGAATTGCTGGTTTTGTGTTGTGTACTTAAACATTGATTTTAATATTTAATGTTATGTATTTCACTAGACAGGTCTGAATTACTTTGGGTTTTTTTTCTAGAATTAAACAGCTATTGGCAATGCCATTTTCAAAACGGTGTGCTTCTGAAAACCTTTATTCACAATGAGGATGTTTGGAAACTGGAATACTGGTGTCAAAGAAAAACTGTTTGATTTGGTTGGAAAAAAAGAATCTGTCCATTACACAAAAACTACTCCTACTTTCTGTCAATCATGCATTGACGAAGTGATTAAATCTATCCAGACTTGAACATTCCTTTAGCCGTTAGTGATGAGTCCGTGCAGCCGCCTTCCAAGCCGCTGAAAGTAGGTTTTAACTCTCTCAATGAAGAAGCTATTCCTGTGAGGGGTGTACCAGGTCTCGCCTGAACAACAAACCCATCTTTTATTGTTTTCGTCTATATACTCAACCAAAATATTGCCCTTACACCGCTGAACAAGTTCATAAAACTTTGTACATATTCTCCTCTTCCTCTCGTTTCTCCTATCGCGGCATTCAGTACCATCGGGTATGTATGCAATAGGTATTTTACCTGTGTGGTGTTTCTACTTTGGATCTCTGAAAATTTAAATAATTGTTTTCAATATATTCCATTCCAAACAACAGAGACACAGAGAGAATATTTTATTCTGGATTCCATTTTCATGAAAACATATGTACGGGCGCATTTTGTGCAGAGTCGAATTTGTAAACGTTATCGCATAAGTCCTTATCTTTCCTCCTTGGAAGGGAAGAGGCTGTCCCAATTAAATCCAGCGCGGATAAGGTCAGGTAACCAGCGCTTCTTTGTCTTTCGGAATTGGATTTCAACGACATCATATCGATTTGCTCTCTGTTCTAAACCCCTCCCCCCTTTCCGTTTTCAATGCCATCCCACCTCTGGTTTTGTCATTCAACACTCGCTGTTGTAATATGTATGTCTGTACATGTATAGGTATATCAATTAATCCTATCTGTGTCATGACCTATTAAAGTAGCCTTATCCTGCGTTGTGTAACCTGTCCTAGATATATTATAGTTATTTATCTCACTTATTGCATCAACATCATACGTATACCTTTTGCTGTCAAACAGTCATAACGTTACTATACTTGTTATCATTATCTGTCTCATTGTAATACTGGTAATTGATCTGTAGTGTACCTGCACTCGGAGATTCGGTATCCTATTATGTAATACCGAATATTTTACGTATGTGATTTTGAACACAATTTGCTACTTGAGAATTATTTCTAAAATAAAATTAACTCAAACATTGCTGTTCATCCACTCCTTCACAAAATATTGATCGGAATGACATATTGTTAAAGGCATATGATTTGGCTGATAGAAACTCAATTATTAGCAGCATGTAGGATAAAAGCTCGCGACCAGCGCGCCACCTGGTTTCGTGGAAGCTAAAATATAAACAAAAGCGCGTGGCTCAATGGAAAAAGATCGATCGGCGATGGTATGTACTCGAAAATACCGCAGTATTTCTAAAATTTATAGACTTTATGATAGAGCCAATACATAAAAACAAAGGCAATTACTGTTGACACCTTTTTATCAATTTGTGTGACGATTTATTAACTACAGTATATTTTATGGACGTTTGAACGAAGTCGCATATATCAGTATCTACCCCGGGCCTAGCCCCGAGCGTACGGTAACATACATACTTACTCACACGTCCTGTAGGGCTGAATTTACCCCATTTTAAGACACAGTCTACCCTTATTTGATATTATAAGATTAATCTGAATCAAATTAGTTTTGTCGTTGGTGTGGACATTATGCTGCGGAATATAAGAAGTTGATTTAAATACATGCTCATGATTTCCCGATTGAATGGTATTTGATTTGTCACCCGAACCTCCACCGAATCAACAATCTGCAGTGTCGGTTGATGGGGTGCCCTGTGCAGATGTATGGTTTTATTGTGTAGTACCGTAACATGTATTCTTGCTTATTTTAAATAACAATATAATAATGAATTATTTCAGGACATAGCATATACTAAAAGCATTGAAGCAGCATGAATTTAATCATCATTAACTCTCACTCTCTCTCTCTTTCTCTCTCTGTATTTCTGTCTCTGTCGGTCTCTGTCTCTCTCTCTGTCTCCTAGTCTTTCACTGTCTCTCTCCCTGTCTCTCTGTCTCTCTATCTCTCTGTCTCTGTCTCTCTCTCTTTCTCTCTCTCTCTCTCTCTCTCTCTCTCTCTCTCTCTCTCTCTCTCTCTCTCTCTCTCTATATATATATATATATATTATAATGACCATAACATATATATATATATATATATATATATATATATATATATATATATATATATATATATATATATATATATATATATATATATATATATATGTTATGGTCATTATAACTAAAACTCTCAGTCTTAGTAGCTTACTCAGAACAACCACACAAGAAATAAGATCATCAGCATCCATTGGAAGATTAACAACAAACACATTAAAACTACACCACTACAATCTAATGTGCAGTAGTACTATATACTTGTGTGGATTTATGACAGAATAGTCCTAGTACATTTGCCATAGAGGGCTTTCAAGGAACTAAGTAAACAAATATCAATGTTTGATTTTTCGGATATCTACACATACAACAGCACTTAAAACAAATCAGAGCACAAAATTTCATGTGTGGGAAAATATCAATGTCTTACGATATTTTCTCTCCTTATGATCCCTTAACTAACAATTAGCCTCTCTCAGGGAATGATGCAACCTAATTTTCACCATAATACACATTACAGAAACATGACAACTGCATGATTCACATTGGAATATTTCTAATGAGACCTCATTAGCTAGAATGCTTACAACTCTGGCTTTCCCTTGCTTACTGTATAATACTTCGTTAATGAATTTGCGCAATGTTCCTTAAGCCTGCATAATGTATCTACTAGTGATTTGCTTGGAGCAACGAGCCCTTCCTCTGCACTTCGGTAATTCTTCTGGTCATGTATATCATTGAATACAGAAATTTTGTTTCTGCATATTGCACACAACTTAATTGCCGGGCAATATAGCCAGAGACATGTGCTAGAACATTCACTTCCTGGGTGGAAAGGCCTTTGTCATTTCAAACAGTTAATTGCAGCGCATAAATGCCCATTTGTGTTTGACTTCTAGTCAGACATACTCGCAAGTCATGGTTGGCTGCTGTGTGTCGAGTAGCTTCCACAAAAGTTGGGGTAGGCACCCAGTGTCACGAAATTTGTCGGGCGAGCTGCCGAGTCGGGTATCTTATTATAACAAGATTTGGTTTACATACATGCACCACTGCTGTGTGCCGCTTACATACTAGCATTCGTGTGGTACCTGTAAACATGCAGATTTCATGATAATGTACGTGAATATAACGCAAACATGCACTATGTACACACTTACACAAACGTTGTCATGTGTTGCCTCATTGAATACAAAAGATAGAGCAAGACTTGTCAGGATAAATTCAAGCCAAAATAGTCTCCAGAAATCAGCATTAAAGTTTTTTATCCAGCATACAATCAAATAACTTTCATGACGATGTTTCTTTGACGGACACACTGCTAGTCTCAAACTGCGCGTCCATTGGACTTGGTGGAGAAGTTAGGATGCAAATATTGAAGCGGCAAATATATGATAGATAGCGCTGTCTGAGTCTTTACCAGCACAACATGTCCTCGCATATTTGTAAGGCACACTACCTGCAAGTCCGTCTGGCGTCTTTCGAAGAGTTTGTTCAGTCAAAGTCACACTGCTTGTAATGAATGCGGGAATTTCGCATTATACAAAATGTCCTGACGCTCATTTATTGCAGAATGCTGATTTGTTCCGCTCGTAGATTTGGCCTATTGTAGGTTCTAGCCACTGAGGCGACATTAGTCTACACCAACAAGTTTAATCAATAACCCATGGGATAAACTATGAATAGAGATTGAAGGTTCATGGACCAGCCTGCACAACTGCATGAGCATGACAACCCTGGACAACATATTGGATCCGTGCTCCTGTCAGTCAAATTAAATACATAGCTATGCGATAGCTTGCTTATAAAAATTTTGGCCTTGTTCGCGTACACCAAATAATCTTTATTTTCATCACCTTTACAATATAGGAGCAAATACCACTAACCATTTTGGAATAATTGCGATAGGTAAGCGTGATTTGTTCTCTCAATTAAGCACTTCAGGTATTTTAAAATCGCACTCTGCATATATCGCGGTTTGCAATTCATAATTTCACAAACTTGTGAATTATTTGTGATCACCACCTTGCGCATACAGTAGCATTCGAAATTTGATTATGCATAGTGTCGTAAAATGTGTTTCTTGTGGAAGAAGAATTTGTTTATAGCTACAAAACAGTTCGCATTGAGGATAATTTCTGATTGATCTCAAATCTTCCAACCATCCATTGGCTAATACATTAATATATTTTAATATTAATAATGCCAGTGTTTGTACATATCTACACCTGAGTCAATCAAGAATGTCGACATTCTATTCCCGCTTCTACTTGAAAACTGTGTCTATATAACAAGGATTAGCAGTGACATATAGCACGTAATAGACTAGTTTTCACTTCTGTTGTTGTTTAGTAGTATCGTCAAAAGGACATAGCGAATGAGGTTTATCTCAGACTTATTTTGATCCATATTCGGAAAATGCTGGCTATGAGGGAAGCAATATCATTTCATAAGTGTGACTGTACAACGTCGATTAGCCAATCAGCTAAAGCTAGGTGCAGAATTAATGAATTCACACATCTTCAATGATTTGTGAATTTGTCCACTTCATCTTTAATCCTTATATTATGCATGAAAATGAATAGAAACGAAAGTTTTTCAACAATACATTCACGAAGACATCGTTAAACACCATCGCATTATATCTTCTATGGATGATGATTATCGTAATAGTTACATTGTAGAGGATGAAGCTGTGATCTATGATAACCTCTGGTTACTCATTTGGTCGCAAAATCAATTCAGTTTACTTGAATGTTCGCTTGAAAATTAATCATTCCATATGTCTCTCAGCAGTTGATACATTTATACTCTTGCAGCTGTTGAAGTTACTGAAGATTCGGCTACTAAATATTGGGTCATGTGAGAGACATCGAACATCGCTGAACAATCATGCAGGTTACCCTAGCTTAAAAGTGGTATTTGATAAAGTCACTAATTGAAGTCAACAAAGCAGGATGGTATGTCGAAACATATCAGTTAGACACTGACGCAGGCTTTGTCTGTATGCTATCGGCAACAGAAAGATATTTCTACTATACAAAGACATCTGGACAGAAATTCCAAATCTTGTCATCAAAATACGTTAGGTGCAGTAATACAAACTTCTGCATTGACGACATTTGCATAATGTGACGTCTGTATTAACATCCACAGGCCGCTAAACGAAATTTGGCCGCTATGTAATAAGGCTGTGGATTGTAACTTTTAGACGCAAACGTACCATTGACATTTCATGATTAAGCATTTGACTACAAATGAGTGTTCATTATCTGCTGTACCCCGCTTCATGTCCCAAATATATGAGCGACTGTCCATTTAAACGTCCTGGATTGCGCCCGTTGATATGGCAACAGCAGGGTTACTATGCCACCATGTAATCACCTGACGCAATCCCGGAATTGGCAGACTCGCGGTAAAGACTAAGAAAACAAGTCGCTTACTAACCAGATGATGCTCTGCTTACGTATGAAGAAGTAGAAATGAGGCCAATTATTCGTTTAAAATCGTCTTTGTGTGATAACAATGAAAGCACTTTCGATAACAATGAGTTGCTATGAGCTAAACTATCCACAATAGACGGCCTCAATGGATCTGGGCAGCCCACCATTTTAGTGGTCCATGAAGATGTTATCACTCCTGATTGAGGGATTCTGGTCTATACAAACCAAATGTATTGCGACGTTTTCCAATTCACGAAAGCGAATTCTTGCCTACGCGAAAAAAACCCCTGCTTTATTGAATCATGACTGTGTCCGTTGCATGCTTCTGTTCATTGTTTATTTTGGCATAGAGTTTTTCAGCCAATGACCAATAACAAACAACGCCAGTTAAGCAATTACGGACAAATATCAGGTCATATCAAATATACGTATATAGCAACAGTATCATCACTTATCTGTTTAGACATGTAATGTTAGAGTGACGTTCAGCTCATCAATAATCGCCAGGGTTACAATATACGTGGTACTTTAAAATGCAAGCATTTATCCTAAAATTGCTGCTTGTTTAGTGAGCAGTTCCATCGCATAATTGTGGCTCTAAACACGCCCTGCTATCGATCAAGCGCAAGAAAGCCACTAAAAGTTAAGCAGTATCGTCAACGCAATAATTGGCCCTAACAGGTCATTTAAATGTAAGACTGAAAAACGAACCGCATGGCTTCCAAAATTTAAAAAAATGCCTCGTCTGACAAGCATTCAAGCGTGCTACCTATTGCTTCTTATCATCAGTTTTTCAAAACTACACACACCAACAAGTGAACGTTGATCTGTCTCAAACAAGCAACCAATTGCAGTTGTAGGGATAAATCGTTCAAAGTCTAAATCACCTTACTCGGCCAAGTTATGACTAGTACAAAATGGCGATAAAGAGATAAAAGATCTCGCTGTATGAGCTATACTCGTCATGTCCACCATAACCACAATACTTTCACGACAGCATGAAAACAATGTCACGAAACACATGTGAGTGCTTCTGTTCATTATTGACGCTCCGATTTCCGCTGTCCACATGCCTGCACTTGGGTCGGTATATAAAGATGACCGCACGGCAATGCATCCTAAACAGGTTGTGCAGGTGGAGCATTGGTTCATTGAAACTAGGCTAAGGTATCTCTGTCTGCTCATATCAACGTTTGCTATGCAGAAATAGTGTGCATGCGGCTGCGAACAAACCCTTCATTGTTTGATCCATATTGCATAATGTAGAATATAACTATTCAACGAACGTAGATACTTAATTGTTTCTGACAACTCTGACTAAGCTATGCAGCCTCACTTCATATACGCATCGGAAACAATGCTTTCTGGTTAAATCTGCATTCACGTTTGTGCTGACAGGTGCTTTATGGCATGATTAAGCGGAGACGAATACTCGAAAAGATTCGACTCATGCTATGGTTAGCCATTTGCTAAAACCCCCCAAAAAATGCACACAACAGAAAAGGGGCGTGACCCTGGCGTATTTTCTCTGCGCATCAAGAACTTGCTAGTGCTATTTTATTGAATAAGTGGGTTACAATCGACAGTGTGAGGTACAATAGATATTTAGCGACCTGATTCTTTTTATGGGTTTTTTTAAACGATCGTTCCTCTCGTCAGTATTCAGGTACATTAGTTTGACGAGTTTCCTTAGTCCTACTCAGAGCGAGGATATTGTAAGAATGATAGGCGTTAGTTGTCACGGTTTGATTGGAGACAGAATTTGTTTTTATAGTGATGTCATAATTGGCTCAACTTTAGCAGGAGGTATATAGATATAACTGATTTTTTTTATTATTTGTTTGCGAAAATCGGCAAGAGTGGCGATGTTTTTTTGGAGACATATTTTATACAACAGTATTTCCACAACCATTTAAACAATTATCAATTGTGACGTTCAATTGCAATAGTATCAAACCCGTCAAGAATCAAGCATTTAGCGTTCTTAAAGTTCAAAACGTCCGTGTCCTGACGCCTACGTTAATGTGTATAAATATAGGGTTCATTGTTACTGTGCAATGGTTTGAGTATTTGTATGCTGAATTCCTAAGAAGATAAACATCAATGCTTCGATATTTGCAAATTCCATTCTTCGTGCGCAGCACTATATCATCCCATGTCATGTTTGTTGTCAAACGACCGCGTTTCTAACCAATTAATTACCTTAACTAACCGGTGAAGTTGTTGCTGAAGTGCAAAAGCCATTGGCTGCATCTTAAATTACCTCGACTCATCCAAGCCAACATGCTGTTCAATAGTCGAACAATGTACAGCGGAGCAATTCTAATACTAGAGGTACATGCTAGTTGACAGGTGAATCACTTTAGGTGTATACCGAGGAGACACAAGTGGGTTGGAAGACACCATACCCAAGTGAATGTGTAAAATATAACATGACATGATCAATGGGTCATAGTCATTAAGGTATAACAACGGCGAGGTTACTTAGCGAAGCATAATTGCGATTCAGACATTGGTTTTCTATTCATATTCGGAATATCTCATAAGAGAAGCCTGTGTATCTGACGAACGTTGAAACTAACAATCAGTCAATACTAAGTGAAACACAATTCAAAAGAAGGATATCATGTTTAACCACAGCATCAAGGTTTCTAGAGCCGATAGGTCTGGGGGACAAATACGTATGGGATATTAAACAGTGATTTAGGATAGCTTCATTTTCGCTCACGTGGCTGCTCAATTCCTCATATATGCACTACAATGTTCATTTCATTCCCTGCAGCAGATTAATTTTGATTGACTTAACTAAGACATAAAAAGGAAGCATCATGTTGATTGCGATACAGGTTCTCAACAACGCAGCAGCCGCGAGCGTAAAATTGCCTAGTGATGTAGTCTACTAGGCAATGCGCAACGCTCCATGTGTTGGTCACATTGACGTAAGCAAATATTAAAATATTTATGGCATTATATATTTAGACACTTTATCGTCGTTAGGATGCAGCCTATTGTATGAAGTTCTATAACTGAAGCAGCATCAAGAGCATGTCGTTGTAGAACTTGTATTTTTGTATGATTTGGTGATTGCTTTATGGCAGTCATGCTTGCGCAGATTAATTATTTGTTTGATAATTATTAAGCTCATTAAAGGGACATTGATAGGGGCATTGTCACGTTGAAATTTATACATTATATCTATAAGTGCCCGGACCTTAAACGACCAATGTAAAACGGGCCAAAAACATTGCTTTCTATTCTCATATAAGTATCACATAGGAAGACAATGATTGCTTTCACCTTTGCAAAGAATCTTCGTTATTTCGAGTAAAGCACGACCGACACATTAATTTAGATTGCTTATCGTTGTGTTCTATGTTGTCTTGCAGACTCTGCCAAGATAGCACACTTATCCATTACTTGTCACGATGCATTGCTGTCCACAGGCCACACAATGACGACCAGTCCACAGTCCCCGATAACTTGGTGTCCCTAGGCCGCACGATGTCATGCTGTTCAAAAGCCTCACAGTGTAGTACTATCAACTGATCATGTCAAATCTTCCAACATTGCCATCATACTAGCCGTTCCATTCGAAGTCGCGCTGTGCCGGTCCAAGCAAAAAATACAAGTTGATACACAAAACTACAAGTGATAGGCCAATTATGCAATAATTCCGTACATTTTAATGGTTCACACCATATATAACCTCACGTGATTTTGTTCTATGATACAGAAATACCCTTCTCTCTCGCGAGTAGCCGTGGAATAGCTACAAACATTATGCATCAAGTTATATCATAGGCAAATGGCTCATTTAAGATTACGTGTAGCTCAGATAGTAGAAATCACTCAGCATACAATACAGTTGATCTACTTGACTGTAACATGAGACTATGATAAATGACAAACCAACCCAACAGCACGCTGGAACCGGCTTTTTTTTCGACACGGCACTGTTGTGTCCTGATGAGGAGGCTTTGATATATGTATCTATGTCTGCCAGATATCATCTTCAGACTTATCTAATAATACCTTGTGAAATAATAAGCTAACAATATATCCAATACTTGTACATTATGTTAGAATACATTGGCTGGTTTCTATCTGGCATATACTGTAATAATCGGCAGTAACATTTAGCTGGGTCCATTGATCCAAGCATTTACCGATAGATTTTATTTTACGACGATCAATGGTTTGTGATTAATGTCTGATAACAAAGTAAACGCTACCTTTTCACAAATGTTAACAAACCTAATAAGCCGGACATGTAGAGGGGATATTATTTGAAACTATAAAATGGTTATCGAAAAAGACAATGGTCGGCTCTGAAAAGCACCGAAGGCCCACAATCTTCTCAGATATATCTGCCGACGTATCCTGGGTCTTTCCGGCGGGAGGATAACCCTGATTTATATTTTACACCACACAATGTATTGCAATATATGCATAGCGAACTACCTCAAAGAAGTTCTTGGAACGGATACTAAATGATTAAGGACTGCTGTGGGTGAAGGTTATGATTAAAAACGGGTAATTTGAAGCCGGTAGGCCTTGATTGTATCAAACACTAGTACCTGCAACATGTGGCTTTGATAAAGATATAGAGCAGCAAAGGATGAATACTGACTGCCTGCCGCTAACGTCGCGAACTAGGGCCACCATTATGTCGGAATGCCAACTGAGTGATTACGCGTAAATTGTGATAATGCCTACTTCGGTTTCTTCTCTATATGACATCACTCAAGGACATGAGTGGCAATTATTACTTGCTAGCGGTTGTATAGATGAATGTTTTACAATTCTCACCATCAGTTGTGATAGTTGATATAAGCAGATACCGAGGAAACGCTGCTGGCTGATATGTTGTCTACATAACTTCACAGGTACGAGGTGAATCTATTCATTCGGAAATCTGTACAAATAACCCTGCTCTGTTCGGTTATTTATTTTTTAAGCGCACATGAACATAACAGCACGATGTACACTAAATGTGGTGCACAAAACATTATTCTAACTTTGTTATTCAGGATGGAGTCATGCAATCAATTTAAAGCCGAGCCGGCATATCCCATAAGCCAATAACAATTAGCATCAAACGTTTCCTCAACAGACACTACTAGAATATGTGTGTGTGTGAGTGTGTGTGTGAGAGAGAAAGAGATAGATAGAGAGAGAGTGAGAGAGATAGATAGATAGAGAGAAAGGGGAAGAGAGAAAGAGCGAGAGAGAGGTAGAGAGAGAGAGAGAGAGAGAGAGAAAGAGAGAGATAGAGAGAGAAGGGAGAGCGAGAAGACGAGAGAGAGAGAGAGAGAGAGAGAGAGAGAGAGAGAGATTTAGAGAGAGAGGTTTAGAGAAGGAGAGAGGGAGAGAGAGAGAAGGGGAGAGAGAGACAGAGAGGGAGAGCTCTAAAGAGAGAGAGATCTCTAGAGAGAGAGAGAGAGAGAGAGATAGATAGAGAGAGAGAGAGAGAGATCCGAGATAGATAGAGAGATAGAGAGAGATTAGAGAGAGAGAGAGAGCTGAGAGATCCAGAGAGAGAGAGAAATAAAGAGCTCTACTAGCGCTTCTCGAGAGATAGAGAGAGAGGGGAGAGAGAGATAAAGAGATCGCGATAGCTCACCTCTCTCGCTCTCTCTCGAGAGAGAGCCCGAGGAGAGATAGAGAGATAGAGAAAGAGAGAGCTCGGAGCGCGAGAGAGAGAGAGAGAGAGAGAGAGCGAGAGAGAGAGAGAGAGAGAGAGAGAGAGAGAGAGAGATAGGGAGTTATGCACATTCGGTATACTAAGACAAATTGTAACGGATTACTGACAAACGCTTATATTGCTTTATAACTGTCGTCCTCTTATATAAATACGGCTGTAGGTGCCGGTGACAAGCTATCCGCCAATCAACATCCGAATTTAGTGGATGAATAACTTCAAATGGCTTCGAATAAAAGATAAAAAGTTACGTAGTCTAGATTGATTCTCCAAAACAGCCTGATTAAGATTAGTGAGTACGATATTTCTTGTCCCCCCACAATGCGTCCGTCTGATTGCGGACGACGAACTGAAATAATAGTCCACGATCATAAGTAGATGACAACTACAGAATGTTAACCCTTCTATTAATCAGTCACGATATAAAGGGTTAGGTACTGAAACGCGTGACTATCTAATCACTTGACCTTCATGTGGAGAGACGAAGTGATAATGTCACGTGACGAAGGTAATGAATGACTCTTGCATTTTGCGGAGAACGCTTGGCCCCAATGCATACAGATGGGAACTCGATGTATATATATTTATCATAGTGCTATTACGAAGCATGCGTAGGGACATACCAGCTATCCTTTCTTATCGTCTCTATAATTGATCAAATTAAAAAGTAAGAATCCATTGGAAACGATCAATAATCACATATTGTGGCCTATGCTAGGGTGGCAAATAAGTGTCATAATTGTATCTTAAAGTATACTTACAAAAAAGGGCAGGGCAGCAGGTTATCTCTTTACAAATGCTCAACTTCGTATCAGTAGAGTACATTTGTACTATAATCTTGCCTATGGTGGAAGCTGTTGTCAATGCAGTGGGTAATTGGAGGTGACGCATACCCTCTCGAACCGTTCCATATACCATTTACAAATGAAGATGCAAGTTGAATGTAAAAACGCCTTGGATAGAAAAAAGCTACGTTGACAATTGTTTGATAACTCGCCCTATAGTATACCCATCGTAATGTAAGGAACGGCACAGAAGTGAATACCAGACGCACAATGATTTAACATTATGACTTCCGACAATCATCTATATTTGGAGCCAAACATTTGCGCTGAAGGCAGCGACCCTAACACGGCAAGTATTCACATTAGTGGTAACAAGGATTCATTGATGTTAGATCACGGCATCAAACC
Source organism: Urechis unicinctus (assembly GCA_034190875.2). Classification (NCBI taxonomy): domain Eukaryota; kingdom Metazoa; phylum Annelida; class Polychaeta; order Xenopneusta; family Urechidae; genus Urechis; species Urechis unicinctus. The sequence continues at coordinate 58,506,253 of CM067345.1, forward strand.
TCGAGTTTATGCGAGACTCTCAAGTGCAAAAACTAAGGCAAAGAAGAACAATACTTTCATCGGCACCAATATCAAATAAGGCATAGAAATATTCATTCATTTCAGTAGTACTAATAACTATAATTTCCGAATTGACAATTCTTAAAAAACAAACCTCATTTGAGCATCTATATAAGTACAATGTCTATGTTAATCACATCAAGGTATGCTAATAGGTAATTTGCATTAAGGTAACCCGATTGGCATATTTTCAGAGCCAATCAAATTAAGGTAACCAGATCGGAACAGTATCACTGTGATTCGGGCATCATTACCTTATCACGACCGAGTGCGTTACAATGCCTACTGGATAAAACAGATGCTACTATCTCAATCAAGGAGTAAAATTCACTCAAATGCTAATTATGAATATTTGACATGGAAGGCATAGAAGGCAATTTCCGTAAGCCTTGCACAAGTATACATTAGTCTTTAAAAGCACGAAATACCACACATTAATCTTAAATGTTCACCATAGGCTCGAGGCGATCACTCCCAAATGGATTAATACAATAATAAAAGATTTTATAACCAACTTACATATCTTCCTGATTTATATTATCTATTAAAGCGCATCATTCATTACTGACTGGCATGTATATTTCAGCACTCTTTTATTTGCAAGGATACACGAACAGCAGTGAATACATGCTTTCACTGCTCTCTCATTAGAGAAATTAAGGACAGCAAGGATAATAACTCAGGTAGCAAGGAATCGTTGGTGAAAAGATTTCGCTTTAAGCAAAAAACCAGCGATGTAAATTTGAATCCGAGCAGAACAGTAGCAATATTCTTCATTTCCTCTTTTTTGCTGGATTACTACTAAATTTGCATTTGTCTCACCTATACAATAAACACACACACACACACACACACATAGACACACACACCGAGATACATGTATATATATATATATAGATATATATAGATATATATAGGATATATATATATATAGAGAGAGATAGAGAGAGATAGATATATATATATATATATATTAACATATATAAGATAATAGATATATATAGAGATATGTATATATATAGATTTATATATAGATAGATTTCTAGAGTATACATATAGAGAGCTAGATCTATATATATATATATAGATATATATAGGGAGACATATATATATATATATATATATCATCTCTATATATATTTATACATGTGATGATATATAAAGAAAGATTTATATATATATATATACATATATATATATGCATATATATATAGATATATATATATATATAATAATTATATTTAAATACAAATATAGATATATATATATTCATATATTCAGAGAGAGACAAAGATATAGGTTTATAGAGGGATGGGAATAAGAGAGACATATAGATATATATAGGGAGATATTTAGATATATACATATATATATGTATATTCTATATATCATAAAGATAGAGACACATATATAGAGATATATATCTCTAGAGATATAGAGCGATTTATATATAGAGAGAGATATAGAGAGATATATAGATATATATGAGAGATATGTCTCTATCTAGGGAGAGAGAGAGAGAGGAGACTATCTAGATATGTGTCTATAGATATCTCTAGAGAGAGCTCTCTGTGCTCTCCTCTCCTCTCCCTCTAGAGAGAGAGAGAGATCTCTCTCTCTCTCTAGAGAGAGAGAGATCTAGATATCTTTCTAGAGAGATCTCTAGAGATCTATCTCTCTCTCTCTCTCTCTAGATCTCTATCTCTCTCTCTCTCTATCTCTCTATCTCTATCTATCTCTCTCTCTCTCTCTCTCTATATATCTCTATCTCTCTCTCTCTATATATATATATATCTCTATATATCTATATGAGACCTCATTTTAAAACCCCTCGCTCATTTGGAGCCCTTGGACCAACGTCACACTTTGTTTACCTATTAAGAAGCACCGTACATTTAATACGTAATCATCATCATTGCCATCATCTTTAACATCATCCATATCCGTTTAGATGGATATCATACACGATGTCAATGTGTACTAGTAAAACATCTTATATAATATACGTATATAATTCATTATAACCAAGACAATGGCGGCGGTTGTTTACTCAATCATCTGCACTTTGTTGGAACACCTGGTGGAGTTGATAAAAGTTCGTTTTCTGCATAAACATTCCCGGAGAAAATTCTACTAAACGATCGAATGTATTTTTAGCCTAGCCTATACACGCCTGGAATGATATACTGGTGTGTTTCAGTGGAAACCGGGGTATCTGAGAATAAACTCAAGTGGTTCGGCGTATTAAGTTAAGCGTTCCAATCATTTCTGACCATGTCGTGAATACCAAGTGGTCGGCTAGTATCTGATCCTTACTAAGAAACTTGCACAATTGAGTTATGCTAATATCTGAGGATCAAATGGTCCAAGGTGCAGTCACTTTATATGATATGCTTCTCGTATGAGGTCAGCGTGCTGATGAGGTTCAAATCACATTATTGAGTTCGTCTACGACGGAATGTACGCTATCCACATATGCAATACATACAACTGTCGTATGAGGAACTATGAGGTTACTTAATCGACTAGGGTCGCGACAATGTGATCAATTTGAAACATTTGCATGTCGCTTGACTAACAGATAATGCACTGTTGTTTTATTACTAACCGCAGCATGCAGTCTGCGCAAGATATTGCTGACATGAACTAAGCCGAGTTTATCGTTCTGAGGTAGTCTGATTGGAGTCAATCTAAGCTGGTGCAGGTGGTGATGTGTTTTTCACAAGTAGTCACGCTCTGATGATAACAACATACACGACGGAAGCTGAAAGGTTAACTGAAAAGAAATCAATTCATTACGCACTCAGTGTTATGCTTACAGTGAGCTCTGGTGCAGATTACTATGTGATAATATTAACCTCTGTTAACTAAGATTTTAAAGCCATACACAAAAGGGCCGACAATCTCAACGCATAGGGACCTTTTTGTTTTCTGGAAACTAACCTTATAAGCAATATCAACGTCATTTTAATCATAAGCATCAATTTTATAATCATAATCACCATTATTATGAAGACGAATAATGTCGATGATTATGCTTACGTTACTGATGATGATGTTAATTATATTAATGGTAATCAACAGAATGGAGAAGGATGAATTATGGAAGGTGCATTTCTATCAATTGATCTTGCTCTATTATGCAACAAGACAGCAGGGACAAAACTGAAATATTTGCTAGCTACATCCCTGAAGTTACTGATCCATTTGAAGATGAATTCCCATGATCAACTTTCACGTCCTAAATGTCAATTTGACCAAGCAAACCAATATGATATTCCTGGTGTGTAGTTTCCATGAGGAGACAGTGTAGTTATTGAAGAGTGGTAGAAATGGTGTTCATGCATCCACGCACACACACACACTCACTCACACACACAAACTCACAAAAAGTGAAATTGACACCCGGCGTCACTGTTTTTCTTTGTAGGTTACTGGGCTGTGTAGTGTACTGTACTGAACTATATTTCCAGATGTGCTGTTTGCCACGGTAATCTTACGAATAACTATGACCTTGGCACTGTCACCGATTACTCTCAATGTTTCTTTACACAAGTGATTATTCCAAACTGCCGTCAAAATTAATGGACAGGGCCTCGAATAACAGATTTGCATACGAGTTAAATGCTGTCTGTTATTTGCTAACCCGAATCAATTTGTTTTGTTGTGTTGGCATAAAAAGACACCTACATGTTAATATTGACTTCTTATCCTGCTTATGGCTCGGTGCGATATTTGTTTTATCATCTCGAAGTCACTGACATTTATATCCGTAGTGGAAGACAGCAACACCAACGAGTACAATTGAATGTTCACATGAGTGCATGTTTGTGGAGAGTGTTTGTTAATCCTTAATGATTCAGCATGAGTGTTGAATGGAAGACAAACGAAAGGCAACACTTGCGGTATATAGGCTTCCAATGGACCCGAAAGTTATTTTTCCTTGGTCGCATATATGGCTCTCTTTGTAATATGCCCACAAGAAAAGTACAACCTCAGGTAATGTGCTAAAAACATCCTTGCAACGACAAGGATTTTTGTATCTGATATAGATGCGTTCACCCGCTCGCTACATATTATCTTATATAGAGCAATTAATGCATTATTTCATTGATATAATTCGGGCACTGTGATGTGTATACTACGCGTCTGTCTATTTAACGATCAACGTTGTCTAAAGGGCAGGTAACTACTTCGATCTTCAGTATATTATATTATTTGTTATTGTTTCAGATCAAGGATTATTCAAATCGAGAACGTGACTTATGCGACCAAAGTCTTGTTTTATCTCACAACGCCCGTTTGTTGTGATGAACTGTATATGATGATGGCGAAGCTCGAATTATGTCTAGTATATGGTCGTTTCTTAATGTCCCTAGATTGGTCTAGGAAGCCTTGCACAAACGTACAACAAATACGACATTTATAGCACAGTAGCAACAAATACTCTGCTGCGAGTTCAACACTGTGACTGCACTAAGCTTGCAATGATTTGACTCATTTCTTTTATAAGCGTTGATGCAGCAGCGATATAGTGCTCTCGGGCAGGACATCCGAATATTAAATATGCAATTCATTGCACTCACTCACCCGTCAGTTACTTACAGTTACGGTATATCATCTATATACAGGACCAATGCCTAACCAAAGAAAGGTCACAGTCGCTTACGCGGTGTCGCTTATTAGGCATTTATCACGCTTCTGCTTTCATACAGTTGCGAAATGCGATCAATATCCATATCTCCCTATTGTTAGCGATTCCATAACATTTGTTCTGTTGTGGCTAATCTCGCCAGCAACATCCATGGGTCATGGTATTAGGTTATATTAGCTGCTACTTGTTGTGATACTATCTCAGTCGGGTATACTATTTGAAAAATCCTCTTCTTATTGGAAACAATTGGTGTCAAAGGGTGGATACAGATCACATGACGGAGTCTATTGGTTACTATTGCGTATTTTGCTTGATAGCCAGCCAACAATCGCCTCAGCACAAGAATCAATACGTGTGGGTTGTAATCTTCCATCATATGCGTCGAGCCAGATGCGGGGCTTGTTTTATCACTGTTTACTTTAGCAATGAATCTACGAACCATATATCAAGTTAGCACTCAGGGATATTTGTATTTGCTGTTCGTCTGAGATGTTTCTTGTTTCTTGCACAAGCTATTTCTGTGGAGGTTATGGTGCCAAGATACATACTTCTTCCGTGCAAAGACGGCTTCCCGAAAGTCGCATGTTCCGCATACCAGCTAACAAGCTTATGTAACTAGTCTAAGTGCACCAGGAGCCGAAGATAGCGATGCATCATCATGTGCCTCCATTGCGGCAATGAGTGGAAGTCAAAAAACATAACAGCGATTAAAAGGTGAATCTTTATCTACAATCGACATTAGACTCCTGATGCTGCATTTAGCTGCCCCGTGTCTGTCATGTCGAGGTATTAGCGCAACACATGTTGGATATGCATAATTTCATATTCATATATTGGTGTATGCATGTATGTAGGTGTGTATGTATATAGGTGTGTATGTATGTATGTATGTATGTATGTATGTATGTATGTATGTATGTATGTATGTATGTATGTATGTATGTATGTATGTATGTATGTATGTATGTATGTATGTATGTATGTATGTATGTATGTATGTATGTATGTATGTATGTATGTATGTATGTATGTATGTATGTATGTATGTATTTATGTATTTATGTATTTATGTATGCATATATATATTTGTGTGTATGTACGTACATATGTACGCAAATATGTATGTTTAATACCCTCTGGTTTTTAACTTTGGCATTCAGCACTTCACGATGTGACAACAATTAATGAATATGTATCTTCATGTTATTCAATCTTTATCACTGCTTCTGTGAGACCCTATTAGGAACGCAACCGATGAGTTCAAAAAATTTCATAAATGGCATGTTGCAGTTCTATAACCCGTCTGACGAAATATGTCTTGCTTCTGCAGGGCGCTTTGCAGATCAACGGATGTTTGCACGGTAAGCCGTTAATGCTTGTAACCTAGGTAGCGCCTGATACCGCTGCTGCTGTTGTACATTTATTCATCGCAAATTTAAAGATAATTATAAGATAATGGCGCTTAGGTAACTTTTTCATGTAATTCGCTTATGCTGAATGAATCGAAGACTTTTTTCATGTTATTGGTTGGGGATGTGGAATATGTACAAGCTTTCGGAATGCATTAACTTTAGCTTACTTTGTGTATTTGAGTTGTCCTGCATTCACTGAGGCTGTTGAACTTAGCCAAATTAAGCTATATCTCATCCATGCATTGCACGCTAGAATTTATCTTAATATCGTTGGCCGTTTGTACAAAAACACATACACACTCCACTTACTGAAGAACTTGTGGAAGATCTTCAAAACAAAAGCGATTTAGTCATGGCTTTGGTTCTTGACAGCACTTCTCTAAACATTAAAAATTCCTGATACATGGATATTTGCACATTGAAGCTATGTTGACAGAGCTAGATTCTATACAACGTTAATAATACTTGAGAAGGGCCATATAAGTGTGACATGTCTGCCCTAATTTCAAAACACGCGCGTTGCTTTCTGCATAATCGTAAACTGAGAAACACGATCCATAAATAATGTACACTATTCAAATAGCCCAGTTGAGAGTTACAACAATTGTTTTTTTTCACACTTAAATGCATCCATATTTGATATTCCGTTTCCTTAGTGGATTTTCAGCAGTCAACGGTCTGGAAGCTTATTAATTTGATAATTGCTGACACAGAATTTGGTCACCGCTGTTTAATCATTCGTAAAGCACTAAAACAACCATGCCTTATGTTACTCTGACACGGACACCACAATTGTTCACCGATAAACAACACCCGACCGCAGGGTTTAACCATCACAGGCAGTAAAGTGGGATGTTTCTTATGGAACACAATTTCCAAATAAGCATAAACAAGGTTTACCAGACAAATGTTTATGCTTAAGTCCCAGTGCAATTATTCGTTATCGAGTTAATCTGTTTCTAATGCGCATTAGCCCATTTTAGAGTAAGTTTAGCTTGATTAGTGTTAAGCAGATAATGCAAGGAGCACGCATTTCATTGTGTAACCAAATATACCATAACGTGTATAACTACTGATTTGTAATCGACACCGACCATCGTATTAGTACTTTTTACAATTTATTTGGTTACGCATTGGTGTTGATAATTAGCTGACAAAGATAAAGTTGCAAGGATCGTGCAATTATGACGCTAAGGGGCAAACATGACAATGATGAGCTAATACTAGATATCATGCAATATAATTCATTGTTAAAGTTCCAGTTGTTATCATCATGGAAGTGAAATAGATGTAGCTACCATGCTTAGAGTGCCTATTGCACGATTATACGTACTGTCTTAAATCGATTCAAAATGTGATCAATAAACTCAAAACAGTCCAAAAACATCTTACCAGTTAAGGCCAAATTTTGATAAGATGTCAGTTCAAAATATCACGCCAACAAAACGTGACGTTGGTAAATTAAGCTCGTTCTCAGGCGCAGAAGTGACATCGCCGGTGTCTTTTTTCTCTGTATCGGAGATGTCGGAATCGCTCTTATCTGGTTAGAAATTTGCACCACCGAAGCAGTGATGGTCTACTAAAGATCTGTGCCATCCCATGTCTATTCGTGACTCTCCTGACGTGATGAAATAGCGAAACTGCGGCACCCTTTTTGCGTTAATCGTATCTCAGATAGTGCCTCGCAAAGTAAAACAATTCCGGAGCTGACGTCGCGCAGAGGCGATTATTTATTCATGAACTTGTCGTCTCGATACGCCGGCCTCGTCATTAAAGTCTATTTTCGATCCAAACGTGCGCACTTTGACGACTGATACAAAGATAGAATAGGTACTTCCGGCGAGCGGATTGTTTATATATATATATATATATATATATATATATATATATATATATATATATATATATATATATATATATATATATATATATATATATATATATATATATATATACATTTTATATATATATATATATATATATATATATATATATATATATATATATATATCTATCTATATATATATATGTATATGTATATATATATATATGTATATATATGCATTTATATGTGTATATACATATATTCATACGTACGTAGGTGAGTACGTACGTACATACATATTTTCGACAGATCTGCGCATTTATATTCAAGGCTTAATCAACCCGCCGACTTCGGCTCCGAAAGCGGTGTTTATGGTTCTTAGTTGGTTTGAGGCCTGACCGGATGGAATTAGACAAACGGCGTTCGCTTATGCTACCTTGTCGCTATAAATAAGGGCGAAGGTACAACGCGCATCGTAAGATCACGATTGATATGGACAGTAATGTTTTATACGGAAGACATTACACGACTCGCCGGGATGTTTGTCACGGCGAGTTGTTCCATGAGATGTCTCGATGACATGGCGCCGTGTCACAACTGATCCGTTATGCGCCGTTATGAGGACGTACAAATCGTTATGATTACAAGCCCTAATGCAATGTCTAATCCGTATGCAACACTGTCCTTCTCTTAGGACAAACTACGGTTCATTCTAATGATCGCGATCACAATATCACATTTGTTGCGTTCGCGTAATGCGAGAAAAGATCCCCCCTCCAACGTTTTGATCTTAGTCAAACGAAATGAGAATTCGTGGTTTTGCGAGTATACGAATTTGTGTCTTAAGCTATATATTTGTACTTTATATGTATCATAAATCACACCTTTTAACAACTATTGAGATGAAATCTTAACAACCATAGAGCTTGCCTCCTCACGCTTTAGCTGATTAAGAATATCTGTTGCTAACTGCTTATCACCATATCTGCATGCATTACGCCATCAAATGATCCCGGCAGAGAATGGCCCATAACCGCATAATTTATCCTATAGTTGTAAAAACAACCAATTAAGCCTTAGTCTGGCTTTAACCAGCCTGTCAAACAACATGCCTAGCTATGATTATCTTCGTGCGCACATTGTCTCATCAAATGCAGATACTCTGTTGAATGCGTCGGCCATATTGTTTTCAGGTTTACTCAGATGAGCCTCACAAGCTGTGCATGAAACGCGCTGGGAGCAGATTTGATATTGTGAGTATGGTGAGTATGGCGACAACAGTGACAACTGTGAGAGTATGGTGGGTAAAGGAAGGAGGAGAATGCCTTGATTATCACGGTGTGCCGTTATTCACTGTGCCGAGTCGGACGTGTTAGTCAACGGATGTATTCTCCCATGGACTAGTTCGCCATCGCCCTCTCATAGGAACATCGTCAATGAGCATTTTCTGCATTTTCGCTTGTACTTGAGCATATGCTGTAGTTACTAATGTCCAATCAATGCAACGTTGACACGACATTGCCCTAATTAAGATAAATTATTTATACGCTGCATATGACAGCTAAGTTTGCTTTTAATGTCAGTGCAAAAGGTCGCTTCCTCATTCCGCTTCCTTTTTCACATTAGAAGCAAATCACATCATTTACGACATGCTTTCGGCTTCCGCAACTTTGGGCTCAATGAGACAAAAATCTGTTCTGCAGAGACTCCATTAACAGGTCGTGCCATGCCCAGTCCATTAAAGAATGTCGTAAAATTGCTCAACAGGAAGGGAGACAATGTCTTGTATTGTGGTTGTTTGTGGTTAACCAAGCCATGCATGCTGACAAGCGATGAGTCTGTGGTGTGAACGTCACAAGTCAAGACAGATTATCTGTGGCACTTTGAACCAAGCGATATAGAATTTAGGGCCTGAAGTTATATGGTGGATACACGACAGAAAGTAGTTGGTATAGTGAGTATGGTATAAATGGTGGGTACACGATAGAATGTAGTTGGTGTGGTGAGTATGGTAAAAATGGTGGATACCCGATAGAATATAGTTGGTACGGCGAGTATCTTGATGACAATGGATAAAACAGAATTAATGTTGCGCGAAGGAGAAGCCGCGTCTGGTTTATGTTAACTCTCCTGCTACAGGTTGATATTGTACAACATGGTGATATTGTACAACAGGGTGATATTGTACAGCTAATTGATATTGTACAACAGGGTGATATTGTACAACAGGGTGATATTGTACAACAATGTGATATTGTACAACAGGGTGATATTGTACTGTCTACAAGTAACGACAGATCACGAGAGATGGTTGTATTATTGAAAATGAGGAGAACGAATGAGAGAAAAGGTGTTTTTGTGGTATGAGTTAGATAAGATTTTACTACCTCCCTAGGATGGCAATGTGGGACGCCTACACGCGTCACTAGCGTCTAACATCTGTGGAAGCGCGAAGGCTGAAATGTAGGGGAGATTACCAGTAGCATATTGTCATTCGCTGCATAATCAAGTAATAACTGATTGCTAGTCGGTTACTTGCATTATATTACGGAACAGTAACAGACTTTGTTTTACAGAATAGTTGCAAGCATTAATTTGCAGAACAGTTGCAGCCATAATTTTATGTATCAGTTACGGATATTCGTTAACCGAATAGCTACAGACATTATATTGCAGAAGAGTTACAACTATTACTATCCAGGAGAGTTTGTCATTATATTATTGAACAGTTAAAGTTCATATTATATATTTTATAGCAGTTAAGGAATATATATTGTAGTTAGTTACAATCATTGCATTACGAAAAAGGTCTAAACATTATATTGCAAAACAGAAACAGTCATTATATAAAAGAGCCGTTTCAAACTGTATTTGACAGAACAGTTACAGGCGTTATAATGCTGTTTACAAATCTAATAGAATCCGGTCTGAATTGGTGAACTAAGTAATAATGAAGCGGTAATATGAGTCAGGTGCGTGCTTATTTTCAATGTCAGTTACCCGTCCTTACGATACAAGTGCGGAAGGTATAAAGTGTGTCTTAAGCGCCGTTGGTTAAGCTTACAGAGCGGTCCGGTATCTGTTTCTATAAGACAGACATTACTGCGCGCAGTGATATGCCCAAAATCTTACCCACTTTTCATTCAACTGCGCACTAGCAAAATCTACGCTAGCGTCATTTAACATATTAAGTTCACTTGACTTGCTTAATTACTTTATCATGACTTAAATATCCCCAAATCTGGGATATTCGTGGTTATTTTCTCATACATTATAATATATAATGTTATATATTTGTTGCTGTCAGTATTCTGGGTAATGAAGTTGTCCTCGAGAATATCGGTATTTGCCGTCACGTTATCATCAACATGATGAGTGGACCTCCACCTCATATCTGGTTAGAATGAGTCGTGCTGATGAGGCTACATGCTATAACCGGAAGTCATAGCAGTTATGCACGTGACGCCCTAAAGTGGCATGCTTCCCAATGAATATTACAAGGCTAGCTATGTTTAACGGGGCCTAACGTCGCTCAAGTGTAAATTTATGACAGGAATTTCTCTCGTAGATGGATAAAATTATGTTGCTTTCATTACTAATATGAATGCAACAATTATGGAACAAGTTGGAATCACGTTATACATCCAACACCTACATCACAGCAAGACTTGCTAATATCCCTTTCTAAACTTATACCAACATTCACTCTATGCATGACAAGTTAGTTGTTGCCTGTTGTTTTATGCTAGCTCGGCCCTAGTGAGAAATGCATCAGGATCATTAGCATAACAAAACTGTTGTGAATGCGTTAAAATGCATTCAGTCGCCGTTTGGAGTCATTCATAGACGTAATATGTTACTCGGGTAACACGGGGCAGGCTATGATGAGGATGATTTGGTGTAAACGTTAGCTTTGCATGAATAAATATCACCTTTGAGTAGGTGGCGGAATTATGTCGCATTGGATTTGCAGAACTTAGTTGGTCCTGTAACTCCTAACTCACGTGGATATGGTATACCACCGTGCTTAGTGGACTTCAACTACCGGCTTCGTCAAATAATAACGTTGAATTAAGGTATTCAGATAAGGGCATGACCCTGCATAAAGTAGCTACATCAAATGATATTGTCCTACACTACACAACCTATGACCCATTGTTTGAGGGTACATATCGCTGAATAGATGACTTTTGAAGACGCAGTATTCGTCGTGTCCATCAGTTATCCGAAAAACTATCCCATCAAATACTTAGATTGACAGGTATCGTCAATTTTTTTGGAGCAATATTACAAGTAAACTTGAATATCAGCGTGTAGCTATTTGCGCAATAGATAGTCATTATCAGAAAGACAATGCAGTCGCGAGTGAGGTGCCATATTGCTGGCTCAAACTGGTCAATGTAAACGCTTTCATTTCTTGTTTCTCCCTTTGTCCGAGACGCTAAAATATGCATCCAGAGTATCACTCTTAGTATCAGATATCATTTCATAATAATTATGAATGGTGTCTGGTAACACATCAAATGTAATGAAATAAGATTCATACACGAATTTATGAGGCTTAGAAAAAATCGATGATTTTTAAGAAGACATCGTACTACCGATATTACTTGTCCACAGGCTGCGCGCCATAAGACCATATATTACACCAACAAATACAAGAGGGAAGCCATGCGATATCGCTCTTTCAACCTGTTTGTAATGAAAATGATAGCAGATGAAGACCAAAAAGATTTATTAACTATGTGCATATACAAACACGCCAAGCAACGAAAACGTGCAACTTGATTTGATTCATAAAACGATTAATTAATGTTCATAAGAAAGCAGTCAATACTAAACAAGTGTAATCAGAAGAGGGTCGAATGTAAAATATAAAATGTAACTCAGGCAAGATGCTGAGCTCTTTGTTACACTATTTATTGCCTAACAAGCAACTACTTCCTGACGTGCGTTGACCACACCAGGCATTGCATAGTTTAAATCTGTTAAAAACATGTGGTGCTCCGAAACCACAGCAATACAATCGATGGTGCTAGATTATTGAATGTCTTGCAGGTCTCCAGTAACTCTAGCTAATTTTGCAAATAACCAGCATTTAATAAGGATAAATATTTACAAACATAAACCTAAACCAGTCTATCATTCAAACCACAAGGTGCAATGTACCATCAACAGCGCATTTGTACAAGTCAATTATACCTTTTAAGGTCAAGTATAACTGCCAAAACACAGAATTATTTTTCATGCCAAGTTTTTTTCCAACATATGAGATGTACTGATGCATACTTTATATTTGCTGTGGTTTCGACAACACCTGCTTCCTAAGGACCTTATATATCTACCATGCGATCATTCAGACGACAGTATCTTGGTACAAAGACGTGCGTCAGGGCTCCGCGCATTCGAACAAACGTCGGCACCGCGTCTGTTGACAAGTAGCAGGTTACAGAAGTGTCAGTTATGGTCACACTTGCGGCAGTACACAGAGCATTGCGAAGTGTGCATATCATCCAGCAATCAAGGACATTTTCAGTGGGGAACGACGTTTGTGTAACAACTAGTTGATCCCTAATGAAGCTTGGCTTGATGAAGTTTGATTCGCAATCTGAAAACCAGATGATTTCGACAACTATTTATGTGTGGAGGAGCAATGATAGTGCCAGTAGGGAATCAATGTACATATATCTTCCAAATGCGGTTTTCACAGAAGCCGAAGACTTTCTTAGATCTGCTGTAGTGATAATAGTTTTCAAATACCATGCCTTGATATGAGCATATATCAGCCTTAGTTATGTTGACCCATGGTAAAGTTGAAAACGAAGCTGGCCCCCCAACACATAGTGAATGGGTGGCGGGAATTTTGGAGCGTATTGCCTTCCAGTCTTCGTCAAAGATCCACGTCAGGGCGCAGTCACAATAAAGAGGATTGTCAGTGAAAGCGAATGTCGCCAATTGTAGGAAATCAGGAGGCTGAAAAGGCAAGTTAAGAATTAAGTCTAGATTAACTTGACAGTTATGTCTATGTGTCGTTCACAAACGTTAACAAACCATCAAGCTTTACTCTTTCCATTACCTCCTCTATAACGGTGATTCGGTTGGCACTTAGATTCAAGAAACTCAGTTCAACCAGTTGCTTGATCTGCCCGTACTCTACTATGGTGATCTCATTGCTGCCTAGATTCAACGAAGTCAATGTCGATCTTACACAGTCTAGATTGGGTATGATCCTCAAAATGTTATAAGATAGATCAAGTCTTCTAATTATCGTCCCATTTACTGCACTACATGGAAACGTCTCAATTCTGTTGGTGTTTATGTACAACCATTCCAACGATGAATAATTAGCGAAATTTGCATGTGATAAAACGTTTTCTCCCAGCCACAAAAATAAGATATGCTTTGCTTGCCACTGATCAATGTCTCGAAGTATGGCATATTAGTGCGCTCAAGAAACAGAAATTGTGGGAGTCTAGGTGAGCCAGTAATATTTCCTCCGATTGGGTTGTCACTCAAGTCAAGGAAAAGTAGCGACTTGTAACATGAATTGATCAAATCAAAGTTGAGATAACTGAGTGAGTTATTGTTCATTGATAGTGTCTTTAACATTGGTAGTTCTATACAAGGGACATATGACATGTTGTTGTTGCTGAGGTTAATCGAAATTAACGTGGTTCTGGCAAATGCATTGTCTGATACATGTGTCAATTCATTGTAACTCAAAGAAATTGTCGTTAATAATGGATAGCGTGCAAAAGCCTTGTCTTGTAATGAAGTGATGAGGTTATGTTCTAGGTATATTTCTGTGGCATTAACAGGCATATCAGGTAATGCGACTAGATTGTTGGATGATCTATAGACCTCCGAGATTACACCCGCAAGCTCTCCATAGAAGACGAGAAGGAGCTGAAGCATTTTCTGGAGCAGCATAATTGTGTTCGGCTGCAACATAGAAACATCAGTTATTTACGATTTATTTGCGGCTTGAGCCATATGGGGCTACATATTGACACATAGCTACTAATTGATCTTTTAACTTTATTTGTTCATTACCAACGAACATCCCCTAGCAATCGAGCTGCTAGTTATCAGCAGCAATATTGTAGAGACTCGAGCGGCTTCTGTTAATGACAAAATCTGCTAACACATTTGATGAATTGTCTGACACAGCCAAAAAAGGTTGATACATTTGACAAGCTTCCGTTATATGCTTAGACTTATAAGGAGTAGATTTACTGTGTACAAAAAGCCATAATTTGCATTTGTTATATTATTCAAATGTCTCCCATTGCACGGGTAGAAATAGTCATTAATCTCCATACGCTCATGTTCGCAATGAAAGAAGAACAAATTAGTGAGAGGGGGTCTAGTTATGTTTAGGACTGAATAGATACTGACTGAAGTTCATGTTGACTCATTTACTCTCTATGTATGTGTAACGGTCTGAAAGCATACTCCTTGTATGAGAGCTATTGTATGTTGCAACACCAAGTCTGATCCAGTTACATAATGCAATGGCGTCTCATGTTCCAATAGTTTTAGGAGGCGTCAGTGTGTCTTTATGCAGATGTGGCGCACTATGGAATCCGTATATACGACCACAAACATCAAATACGCATCACGCAGCAGTTAAACTTTTGAAATATCCGGATATATAAGGCATTCTATATTATTGTGATTATTATCTGCATTATTGCTCAAATGTTTTAAGCAAAGAGATGAATCAAAATATACCTAGAGGTCTTACAGTTAGTTAAATTGACAACCAAGTTAGTAGAATTTGCAAATAGAATAAATGATGATCACAATGCAGCGGAATGAGATCCAGTCAAAAATGGATGTTTATCAAGACCGCTATCTCGATACGCTCTATAACTGCTCCCACAAGCATTTTATAATTCAAGCCATTCCAAGTTATGTCCGAGAAGCCAAGGCATCCCACAAAATGACGTAAGTGAACGAATCTCAAAGAGGAGAAACTTAGGTAATTAGTTCGCAGCCCCTTGGTGGAGCATCTTCTAAACAAGCGCCCAGCTATAGATAATTGAACAATAGCTGCATTCACAGCATGGTAATGTGCATATAAAGAATAAAAAACCAATCCAGGTTATCTTAAAATATCTCCTTCACCCTAACTCATGTTATAGGAGCATTCACATAATGAAAATACACTCTTTTATGACAGTATAAAATTAATGCAGTCAAGTGCTATATTTTTGGCGAACGTCTGTACAAATTGTACGGGTAGTTATATAAAAATCGGCCAAAAAATGCCTTCGGAAGAGTTATTTGGCTATTAAAAGTAAACATGGCTAAAGTGTTATGATGCGCCAATCACTGTCGTTTCGAAATATATCAGCCGTTTCTTCCCTGTTAAGGGTGTCTGACAAATCGGTTGAATTGTCATCTTGTGGCTGCGGAGCTGCATAAGTAGAAACTAAACATGCTCATGAGGCACACGCCGAGTGAAAATTGCTACAGATAAGCAACATGAACGTTTACTGTGTGCAAGTTCATACAGCAAAGCAATGTTATCCGAAAAATAATATGATGATGACATATTTTGGTCAGGTGACCAGTAGATAAGGTCATGATTGTGCCAATGTCCTGATGTCGTTTGTCAGAACAACGATCAATATTCGATCGTTCACACTATGCACGTCACCGCATCCAAATGAGGCGACTTGTGGAAATCGCTGAAGTCATTTGGTAAGTGATGGCCTCAATGTGATTGCCCATCAAGAATCATGCGACGATGACATAAATATTCAGCTCAAATATATCAACTGCCGACCTCTACCTGCGCGATGGATCAACATTATTTTCATCAACAGGTTTGCCTGCGTCGACATTTGGCATATGGGATGCTTCAGGTTAGGTGGCATCGAATGGTTGCATCTCCATCAAATGGTCTCAGTGCTTAATTTGCGTAATTATATTACAATTATCCCGTACATTTATGAGATGTTTTTAATTTGCTCATGTACGATAGCATCGGTTTTCGAGGCGTGCTATGTACTGACAAGCAATAACAGTGTAATTATTCATAGCCACCGTTTTGAACGGCGCAGCTTGGTCACGGCACTGCACGCCGTTTGTGTTGATATAACATTTATGTCACAGAAATCAAAAAATCGTTCCATGACCATAATAACATTCTTAGTGGCAAAAGTAATTGTACATTTGATTGCTGCAAACGTAACCATCTTGAAACCAGTTGGCAGATATGTTGGTATACAAGTTAGAATTTCGTATTTGACTAACAGCCAATGACATTCCAGTGATGTCCGTGTCACTCGTCGCTTGTTATGGACTCTCCAGGGATTGTACGCCGTTACGATTGCAGTCTTACTCTACATCAGAACATCTAGGTGCAGTTTTGGCATGCAACACGCAACATGCTCTCAGTAGTTTGCTTAGTGTTCAGCAGACAATAAGTCTAGTATATATTATTTCTTAACTGGCCATCTATGTTAATCATGGTGAGAGGATGCATACATAATTGAGATAATGTTGTGTGAAGGTATGAAGTTTCAAGCGTGTATTATGGCTTCTACATGGATTAAATATATTGACCATGAATATAATCTGACTACATGAGTAAATGCATTCTTTATAAAACAAACTCTACGTATCTCTAACAGTCAGGGTGTACTTATTGTGGTCCACTTATAACTATAAAAGGTACGTGAGAGGTCAGTATAAGCCCAACGTCCAAATAACCATCTTTAAATTAGCTTAAGTGCATATAGCGAACGAAAAGATTTGAGAACTTTTAATTTGTAAAAGAGCACCTTAAAACAATAAAAAATCATATATAACATAGCTTATTCAGAGATGATCACCTGTGACCCTAACAAGACTGTTAACGCGCGAATAAATCTTTTAGTTACGAAGTATGAAGCAAATAGGAGATAGACCGTTCCACCAGCCAAGTGAATATGGCTGACTTTCATTTCATCGAGAATCTAAAATCAATGGTCATAATAAGGGATGCATGCAAACCTTGTGATTACAAAGGAATAACATATCTTAAGTAAATGCAACGTTGTAGAATGGGCTGCAAAATTAGCAATAAACGTTACGAATCGGTCAAGTTAAGAGGAGATGGGTGGATCCTTGCGCAGGTGCTTCGAACAAACAATAGCGTAACTTTTGAAAACGGCTGTAGTCTTCTAACTTTAAGCACGTGCCGCATTTGTGGCTTTTTAGACTGAAATATAACAGACTATCACGTCTGGTTTAAGCCGTGGATTATTTGTGAGCTCTTTGAAGGGCTTTGGTTCTGATACACATGGTAACTAACTACCAGTCATGTTCCATCGAACCGAAATAAAATGTTTTATCCTCTAAAGGAGATCAGGCTGACGATATTGCTTTGGGAAATCCAAGATTCGCTACTGTATGGCATGTGCTCTAGTAACAAAAACATGAGACTGATCTGTCACACATGTAAGTCACACCTAAGCTGCAACTAAAGTCAGTCATACAAAACCACAAAAATAATATTCTACTCACAGTTGTTTATGTGGCTGTCTTTTAATCGGGATGGTTGGAATAAGGGATAGAAGCTGAGGTGGTTGGTAGATGTAAGCTTATTGATCTTTTATCTCCACAGATCTCCTGCACCATCTGCTGATTAAAACTTGATGAGTGTCAAGGCCTGATAGATTTATAGTCACTTGAGGAAGCTTCAGACCCATTCAAACTATTCCGCGAAACTAGATCGAGAGGGCATTGTTTAAGAAGCTTGAAATGTAAATAATTGAGAGAGCTATTTCATACAAATGCTCTGTGCCCATGACAACGATTGTGTTATATACCAGCATTACTGATATAAGTTATAAAAGTTTGATGCATTCATTATAGTCTCTAAGTATACAGGAACGACAAGAACGACACATAACAAAATCGACGGCGACGATGACGTCAGGTGTGCCGATGACCGAGATGTCTGTTATTTAGTTTAAGAAGACGAACATTATCGTAGTAATCAAACAAACATTTCATTTGCGATATTTTCTGGTGCGCAACTAGCGGAATGTCACTGTATCTATATTCATCTTTTACCACATTTATCAAATAGAACAGTTCAGTCCTTTGTGACAATCATCAACAGGAGGACGGCATCATAGATTGTTATTATTGCGAACATTAAAGTCTGATCAAGACTTCCGTCAATAAAGGCCACGAGGCTCAGGACGCCTATAATCCATGTAGAGTTTGCTGGCACGGCGGTTTTATTTGTATGCTAAATATATCGCCATAATCGCCATCTGAGTCGGCGCCGTTAGCAGCCACAGTGAAATATGTTTGTCTCATGTTGACACAGTGAAACGTCCCAAGCAGTGAATGACTCGCAAAATACAACGTCGAAAATGGTAAGTGCTGGGTCCGACTACTCGACGACTAAGCAGCCGATCTAACCATGGTTTTCTGCCTCACGTTCTATGGTTATATCTTAATTGTGAATAGTACTGATTATTGCATCCGTTACACGTTTAATAGCAGAACAAATCCATGATGTTGGATCAATGAGACTGTGAATCCTAAATTCTGATTCAACGAACGAACATCAGCTGGCTCTAGATGAGCAACGGAAATTGCCATTGATACTGAAACAATCGACAGTGATGGCTCACGGCGCTACATCGCTTAGTTTGGTAAATTCTCTTGTCTGTTGATGTGAGGCGTTATATGCAAGGATATGCAGCTTGTTGCTGCTGAAAACAATTCGCTTCCTCAATTGATCAAATACCCCGCTATCATAGGTGTAGTCCCCAATATCTGGTGTTCTACAGTAGTTAATTGATGGGACAATTTACTGACAGCAGGAACAGTGCTCTTACACGGTGAGAACCAGCAATTGCCGCGCCAAGCTTCTGGTTTTAGATATCATCCCAACTCGTGTTATATAATGGAATGTGAATCAATTATGAGTATACAGTTTTCTGTCATCGCCCATCTCCGCTGCAACTCAAGGCATTATGAGAATATCCATTTTGTGATGTGGAATCATTCAGCATTCCAATGTTAACCTATGACGTCAAGTTCTCAATGATGTAGTCACAATCACTGACGTAATATTCTGGATGAATGCCAAAATCACAATCGCTGCATTTACCTGTACAACCACAATCGCCGAGCAGCTTTTGAGGTCACGATTCCTATCCATATGCACATTCTGAACAATATATAACATTGTGTAACAACAGCGTCCTTTTGATTTGTAATTCTGTGTACCTCGTCGTCAAGAGTATTTCAGGCCGAATACCACTTTTGAACTTGACAATTGAGTGAGTGAGTGGGAGGAACATGAAGTGAAAACAACGAGGAGTTACGGGAAGGAAAAGACCGGGAGGGAGAAGAACGAGCGAAGAAGTAATCAGGCAAAGTTACATAATTACTGGCTATTGTTAATTCGTATACAGAAACACATTTCACCACGCAATATATAATCAACTCTTTGGGATCATTGCACGCGCCAGTTTAACCGTGATTACAAATAATAGAATAGGCTGTAAAATATGGAATATTAAACCCGATAATAGTTTGGTAGATATATGCAATATCGTAATTGTATTTGATTGAGGAAAAGATTCGCGATTATAGATCACGATTAATTGTAAACAGCGCGCAGGATATCAATTGACAATGATTAAATTGTTATTAAAATGTCGGCTTACCAGAGTAGGTAACAAAGCAAGCGGACGTTAAGCTGTGGTATATGTCCGACTTGGTTAGGAGCGAGTGTTATGATTAACCATATATCGCATAGCTGGTGTTGTATCTGATATTTCAATATATCGTCAGGTTCCGGGTGATCAAGCACAGCTGCAATTGAAATTGTGCAGGATGGGAAGTTAACCATCAATACACAATAGCAGGACACAGTAAACGTGGTGGGGTTGGGGTTATGACTTCTCAATAAGATCGCAACGGCCAATAACTCGTCCCAACCATGCATTAAACATGAGCGCAGGGCCGAATGAGCGCTAGTTGCTGATTGCACCTTTACTGCGTAATGTTAGCTGCCTGCTCCGATTTAAGTATGCATTTCGTTTTCTATGTCTGCAAAGAGGAACTAAGTCACTTGGGGGGGGGGGGGAACGATGTTATTGCACACAGCGCGCAGCATAACAAGAAAGTGTTATTACAATCAATGAATGGACGTCAATTGCAAATTGCACTTGCTACTTATGTCATCACCATTCATATATTATTCTAGTTATATGCGACCTGCATGCAAATCATCAACCTTAATAGTATTTAAATATCGCCACTGTGTAATATAGACACTGAGTGAAGGTTGGTTGCACGCACAACATTGTAATGTGGTAGTGTAGTCCGCGTGCACACATCAATCAAATGTTGCATTTTATCCGTAGTGCATGAGGATGTCTGTATACCGTAATGAGCCAACATAATGCAATCCCCTCCATGTGTACCAGACCTAAGCTGTTACACGACCTTTTAGCGACTGCGTATCATGCAGAAATAACCTGTGACAGTGACCAACAGGAATTATAGTCCAGTGCCTCATATAACGCATTAGGATGCTACATTTCGAATGCCTCCTACATGTTGGGTAGCCCTCTTGTCCTATCATATAACGGTGGCAAGGTCGTGATGAGCAGCAATAATATCATCAGGATGACCGTATGATGCAAACGCGGATGGCTTGTCATTAAATTAATCTCTTTGATTTGTCAAGGCCGATAAAAACTTTAATATTTAGTCGCAGGGGTTAAACGAAATTTGCCACCTCACGGAATAGCCTTCACAATGCCCAGCAACATTAAAAATTCACCATTGTCCCCGAAGGGCATGCATTCTGCAACAATCAACTGTTTGGACACTTGCTAGACAAAACAGACAATATTCCTTTGTGTGGAAAAACAGTGAATGCCGGCCACAAATGTAACAATAAAGAATGCAATTCCCACGTGGTTGACCACAGAAAACTTGAATCCAGTCTATTCATTTGAATCGTTCGCAAGTAAAATATATGCGGATTAGCTGTATATTTCGATCATATTCATAAAACAACAACAACAACAAATAAAACCATATAACTGAATCAAGATTGACCGAAATATATGCAACTGATTGTTATAGACAGAAGCTGACATGTTCTCGCTTTTCACAAAAATATCATTGAAATTCTTCTGTGTGAATATGCTTTCAGCTCTGATTGTTGGCTCTATTATTTGAAGGATTTAAACTGTGAAAAATGGTACCCTCTCGGATTTCTCGCCTAGTTTTTTATCAATATTTGTGAAAGTAGTGGTCCAATCAGTAATGGCTAATGTAGACTGTTATGTAACATATATAGATCATATAAATAACTGTTGGTTTTATTGAATTCACGGCTGCTACTTGAGATAGCATGAAGACATCGCTCTTACTACTGCTAGTCGTTTTTGTGAATATCATGCGTAAACAAATATTCATACGTGGTGGTACGTATGGTGATTGTAAGACGGATTCGTCAACTTACGGATATTTGGGACTGATTTCACAATATATGCATAATTTGCATTAGTTAACTAACTTATGCATTGGTATTTATAGGTCCCCAGTGGCATGTAAGACTTACAGAAGGTGACATGAACTACACTTTTGGATCATTTCAAGATATGTTACCGAGCTGTCCAAATCTCCATGAATGTTGTTCTAAGCATCATGACAGTATGGATATTTGGAAAAGCACACTACGTCCTTAACCAATAGATTAGATGGGACCGAAAGTCAAGCAAAATGATGCATAATTGCCTCAGAGGTATTAGCAGAGATGGAAGGGACAAACTGCCCCTCGACCCAGAGAGCATGCTTCTATGCAGCGAAATCATAAGCCATCCGCGTGATAGAACACTAACATAAATCATTTTGCAATTATGTCATGGTAATAATAGTTTCCTCTAACAGCATAACAATCTGTCAACGAATAGATCACATCCAGCAGTTACAAACCAAAGCTTATACGAGTAGATTGATGGATGCAACATACGCTTCTGCCTATCTGCTTGCTCGGGTTATTTCCATCTTTATCCATTTTTCATTGGTGATTTGTTTGCCTGTAATTTATTGCATTAACTTTTTGCCCATAAGTCAAACTGTTGATTTGCCAGATTTAGATGGCACCAGTATTATGATAAGCAGCTAATCATGAATCGCTGATTTTGACTTGGTAATCTAAAAAAGGCTCATGATTTTCATGTCTGTCTACAATTGCAATGATAAATGCGTCAACACTTAATGCAATTTTCGGATTATAAACGTGTCGTTTTCTGAGGAGTGGATATGTCTGGCATCGTGTGATCAAAATTAAGCTCACAAACATTACGATGTTTCATAAGCACAGATGCAAAAAGATGGGATCCCTCTTGGTATAGTTAACCGGTAACCGCACACAGGGAGAACAGAGAGACACGTCGGACCGACTTAACCAAGCCTACCTGAAAGCATTCATATCTTTTAAAATACCAATGGTAGATATGCAATACTGATCATTACTTATAGCATTGTTGTAAAAGTATATCCGGCTTTTGGGAAATCATTGAGCTTTTTGAGTTTGGTCGAGTACATTATTGGTGACTTGATGGTATTTAGAAACCGCAATGATGAATTTTTCGGGGGATTTTGATTAAAAGCTTCAGTTTCCCACGCAAGAAAACCTAAATACATGCGTCCAACGCTGTCATCAAGTCTCCTACGTTTCATTAAATTGAGCCTCGACATCTCGGCACAGCAGTTACGAATAAAAATAACGTCCATTTCAGAATTCTGAGTGGTTGCATTGACAAATGGTTCAGGCACTTGCTGCATTCCTTGAGATATTGGTTGATATACTTGCCAGGCATGTTCAAACAAGTTCAAGTCTGATGAAGCAACCGCGCTGTTTGTGGAACACTATTGGTCGTCGCCACTAAGTAATCTCTGTAATGGAGCAGCCGACGTTTAATCTCATGAAAATCGCTGACACATACAATAAAGTTTAAGAATATAGATCCAACAATTGTGATCATGAGGGAATATACGGTGGATTGTCTGGAGCTGTTAACATTGAAATCCACTGCGTGTGACAGAGTCAGCCACGGGGCTCAATCTGATAAAAATAACTTCAATATAATTAATTCACACAGAGTCAATCTTACCCCAAAACTTCTCCCATGATACTCGGTGCGGGTTCAGCCCCAAGGCACACAGAATTTGCAAGAGAGAACATATCTACAAGTCCTGTCTTACCAAGATGTCAAGGTGCCTTTCAATTTGGTCCATGTTAGTCCTAGTGTGTCATCTGCAGTACCGAAAGCAACTAAATGGCATTAAACATTGATATAATCATCAAACGACCTATAATGGTAATAGCGACAGTGATATACCTGCATTATAATGGCAAGTTACGCCTGGGAATATACTCATGGCACAAACATCAATATACCAGTGGTTGTGCGCTGGTTGTATGACTAGAATTTGCAATAGGACAGACGCAAGCTTATTGCGCTTCATGAAGTTATCTTTAAAAGTGCATATCTTTCAGGAAAGTGATTTAAACGTTTGTTCAGAATCAGGATTACCCCGACGATCGACTTCCCTATAATATTGGCAAAATGACCAACGTGATACTGCCATACATTATGTGGCATACTGTTGCCACCTCGGTTTCACCCTCCTCTCTGCTATTTAACCTGTAGTATGGAACACGGGAACATATGCATGAACGAGTGTATAAATAAGTCACAGTCGTCAAGCGGTACATCTCGACTTAACAATGGAATATCATGCAATTTACATGTATACTAACAATACATTTGACGCATGAGCACTAAAACACATTAACCCATCACGCCGCTTTAGTTGAAAGTAATGACAGCGGAAACATGGAAGATACCGGAACAACTAATCGACTATTGGACATTTGCTCAACCAATATGGCAAATGAAAGGCAAACAGAAACAATATGTGCTGAATCTATTCAAGCATACTTTAAAGCGCACCTAAGTTCGATTAACGAGCAGGCCCACGGAAATATAGTCACAACGGTCACAGGTACGACAGCGGTACCAAGCGAAATTACGTCAACTGACTATCAGATGCTTTTATGGACAGCCAGATAACTTGTGCTAGAAAGACGCCAGAGTCTGTGAGCACTGAAGTATAGATAAGTAAGTCCAGGCTAATTAAGGGGGTATTTTTATAATCTAAAACAAACCTTTCCTATTTTTGAATTGTGAGATGCAGTTGTACATGAGAGGCAATCGTCCAACTAGCTACCGACATACAGCAAATACACAAGCAGACGGACACAAAAACAGAGAGAGAGAGTTATTCTCAAAAACATTTTGCGGTGCTCACTGAAAAATCCAGATCGTCTTCAATCTTCAATATAACCAAAAACAATTAAAAAACAATCTGCAAACATTACCACTGGT
Source organism: Urechis unicinctus (assembly GCA_034190875.2). NCBI lineage: Eukaryota > Metazoa > Annelida > Polychaeta > Xenopneusta > Urechidae > Urechis > Urechis unicinctus. Next base: position 58,531,639 of record CM067345.1, read on the forward strand.
CCTTTTATCTTTGTTTTGTATAACAAAGGACATTATGACGAAATTGCCTCGTTTGCATAAAGACGAGCAGACTCATTTGTCGACGATATTCCGCTTCGAATTTGTTTTCCCCGGATACTTACAAGTACTATGTATTACAGCGTTCCTACAACTTCAGCAAACAAGGTAATCAACAATTGATGATATGTTGATATATTTTAATAGCAGAGGTACGGTTCAACAGTAGCTCGCCCTTACATCGTAGCGCACATTTGCCTGCTGGTTGGGTGAGTACGACTGTCGAGTTACGATAAACGAGGACATAATTTGTCCGTTACATATTTAATCTAAAGAATGTATCGTTTGCATTGTTGTGGCCATGAAGGCTATTTACGATCTGTTTGGTCTTTTCGAAAGTTAATTTGACATATAATGTATGATATGAAATGGAAAGCCATATGACTTTATTATCCTATTGTAGCAATGCGACATGAATAGAGTGCAATGCGCAGAAATGCATTTAATTGATATTTACTCGGTTTTGGTATACTTTGACGGATAACGTTTGCATAGATTGTCATTCACCAAAAATAAAGCATGGGCATTTCTACTTTACATCAACAAAGTATAATGAGGAAACCCTGTTTTCATATTTTGTATCGCCATCGTTACATCGTGTGGAAACTTAATTATTTATCGACCTTTAAAACATACTTATTGCTGCTCACACAAATCTACTGATGCAGCCTCATACTTACTGTACATGGCATTAATTGATTCTGCATGATTACTATAATTAGTTATCGGAAGCAATCCGTTTCTAACGCATCATATATCTGGATTCCGCATGATTACTGTAAGACATAAATCAGTTATCTGAAGCAAGCCGTGTTGGACGCATCATATATTTGCCATTTTGTAAATGCATAGCTTTTTTAGTTTAATGATAATCACGCCTGAATCATTTTAGAGGGGAATAAATGATGATTTGTGGTTATGGGTTGTATGAATCGGTAACTACTTAGTTTGTCAGTATATACCCACTTTATCTTTTCATCGTTATATGCACAATATTCAACAAATATCACATTATTGCCATTTACATTCAACATATTTCTATACATGCAGTAGTAAGCCTCCTTCCATGAGTATTATGTTAACCCCTTCAGATTCATAAAGTCAACCATAAACACGCATATTTCGGAGAGCCCATGCTGACTGTTAGTTAAATGTTTTCCTCAGTCTTTATAAAATATAAATGTTTTTAGGCGATCCCTACAAAAGACACCTTTAGGGGCTAGACTTGTTTTACATGCCTATTGCGGTTATCAATTCCCGCGCTTCCTCCTTCATTGTATTGTCGTTGTACTGCAATGTAGAAACTTAGTAATTACCAAAGCATATGAACTGCTGCTGTACAGTTGGAAGCACCTCCTCTGACAGAGGTTATCAATTCTCGTGCTTCCCTCTTCATTGTATCGTCGTTTAATGTAATGAAGAAACTTTATAACTCATCAAACATTACGCATAGACAAACCAGACATCAAGTTAGGCCAATTCCATCCACACCATTCGCGCAGAAGAAGTATAAGAGAATGACGAAGGTTTGAAATCTTGCAATGCAATAGACCCAATGTAGTTATAAGTAATTCTGCTTCATGTTCATTGTGGGTGCAATCTGCAAAAGGGAAAACGAACAAAGGCGAGGTGTGGAGATGTGTGCTGCTATACGAGCTTGGGATGAAGGGGTTTTCTTGTGTAATTCCGAGACGACCGCGAATGCGTATGGGCGAGTTAAATGACCATACCAGCATCCCATTAAAATGTATTCCAGCAGGTATTTCAATTAATAACCTTAGATCCGTCCGCAAGCAAAACAGCTTGATGCTTATATGTAAACGAGAGCTCAAAGCTGTGGCAATGTTCTCATGCGGACCTCCGCAAGGCACAACTATTGGGGAAATGTGTAAATAGCATGAAATTACATGGTATTGTATAGTTGTTTGAGGGCGGATTGCCAGCAACTTATGTAGAATGAAGACTATAATTGCAAAGTCGATGTTAGTCGTCCATCATTTTGCAGTTCTGTCATGATGTTCCAAATATACTTCAAATTACATTTTCTATGGTTTAAAGAACAGCTATGGCATAACGGAACCAGTAGTAATAAATTTCGTTACACCATGAAAACAATTTGCGACTGCGACCTAGCCAAACTATCCTCATGTTGCAGTGATGATTATGAATTACGGTCAGATCGGGGTAGAAGATATTGGGAAGCTGTTATTGCTTTGATGGCTTTAATAAGGTAGTAAAAATAAAGCCTGTATTTAGGAGTGAACATCTTCAATACGACAAAGGAATGGAAAGTTAATAAAGAGTCGTTAATAATGTTGTCCATCGGTTATCTGAGAAGGCGCATTCATAGGGCATAGACGGAAGACGTCATAACACATGTATTTATAAGCTACCCAGTTCTTCACAGAGGGGTTCTTTTTTAGCTCTACACACAAAACAGATGTAATGCTGGATATATGAGATATTGACAAACAAATTACGCGTATGACTAATAATCAGGATGGAACTTTATATTCGATTCCACGAACCTGTTGAGTTATATAACGACCTTTGCCGTGCGGCTTATCCTTTTGCCTACCTAGCGACAAAGCAGCGCTCTAAAATGTCAACCCCTAAATATGAATAGGGTGTTAATGGGATTGTTTTGATTTTGAGATGCATTGCCTTAATTTGATGATCGGACTTATGGCTGTTGCGGTCTGCAATGTAGCTTAATAGACAACCAGCTTAATTGCCCCATGTAACGTGCATCAATAATGAGAAGATATTGGCATTTTGACACACATCGTGATTAAATTGAAGGTTATTTGACACGAATAATTGACGTAGTATGTTTATTGCTGAGCAGCATGTGATGACAGGAACATTGTTAGCCATTGTGTTGTAACGGTAGATATATATACTTGTAATAACCAATTACAAAAAATATATATTTATCCATTGATATCCTTAAATGTTAGGTGACAAATACATATTGGGCTCTATCAACATTTACAAAATCCAACCCACATCATGTGGCTTTTGCTTTAGGTATCAACAACAGCATCGTAAACTTGTGGGGCAATATCTGACACCTGTACTTAATGTAAGGTATATGTCATCCTGAAGACATCACATGCCACTTTTATTTCATTGATATGCTTGATGTATTATCGACAAAAGAGAATTTACTGCAAAATCAATCGCTTTAGAATTTGTGATGTGGTGTGATTACTATTAAACATTTTAGACATTCGTTCAACGAATAATTATTGTGTCGGCAGGTACAAATATATTGCTTGTAATACCCAAGGTTAGTAAGCCAACTCTAGTATTCATCACACTATCAGCACGTGAATGTCGCAGGGATTCATATTACATTTTTAGTGAGGGATAGGCGTGATATTGGAGGTTACTGTGAAGGGACAAATTGTTAACCGAATGTCAGAACGTTGCGTCATCATGATACAAATAACCTTGCGCTGCTCTCGCCATTCAACACGCTGCATAATGTAGACCTTGCTTCGGAAAAATATAACGTCCGATATTTGAAATGAATGATGGCAATATTTGACACAGTCAGTTAATTGCCACCTTCACCGCAGTAGCATTGCGTGTGCAGCGGAAGTATCTGCTGGGTAGGCGTATTAATGGATGCAAACACGGCTGAATGTGGCTAACAAGTCATGACGGACGGTAGACAGCAAGCTATGGTGTTCATTGGACAGCAGGTCAATGCAACTGGTTGACATGGCACATCAAAGTCAGCCATGACGCATAAGCACTCTTCGTAATAACAATACGCAGAAGAACACCACAGACCTTGTTAATATAAAGTTCCCCTTCAACATATCGTACGAGATTTTACAGTAGCAAGCAAAATGGAAGACGCAGGGTCACTTTCGTTATTGACTAAAAACAATGTGCCGGATACTATTCGGATACTACAGAAGAAAATTTAAATAAACTGTTCAACACCTGCCAATATACGTCTGTTTGTATGTCAGCTTGCAAAGAAAATCCTTTGAAATATCCGTGGTAGTCAATAACGGGTTATAAATATCATTTGTTCAAATTAATGCAGTAAACACAAAAAAGAGGTCTCAGTGTGCTGATCAATCTCGTGCACGTCACGTCGCGAGCACAATGCCTCAGTCCGCGTTCAGCAAATATAATTTACTGATAACCGGATGCTGATAAATATTAATAGAGCTGTGAGGTGACAGATCGCAATTATTCTCCAGCAACATATAGCGTAGCGGGATGCTAGAAAACGGAATACAATGTGTATGGCGTGCATGATTACGAAACAGTTTGTTAGCCAAATTACACGATGTAAAGATGGTAATTGACCGTACATCATCAGTAACTTTCTATACTTGCGGAAATGAAAGTCAAGCTACTGATGATCAAACGTTTGAATGGTAAACTCAACACAAAGATCCGAGACACTTGTTCCATTTTTGGCTACAAGTCTTTTCGGTAGTTAACAAACTGACTGAATCAGACCCCAGACATAGCAGCAGTCACACATTGGTATCAATTTGGCGGATATCGTGGCGTACGGAATCTGTCATTAATATTGTTTCTAACTGATATTTACATGATGAAATACACATTTAATGGAGATTTACATTTAATGACTATAAATACAAAATCGTAACTATGTTCAGGTTTGCAAAGCTCCATATTTAGCTCGGCTTTGGTACGCTCGTATTGAAGGGATGCATTCACATTGGTTCGTCTTCCTTCAGCCCAGCATCTCTACTCCAACTGTTACGTCAATGTACAAATAGGCTGCGTCAAATGCTCCGTTCAAAGTGATATTGCCATTAAAGACCCATCCCTTTGATGACCTTGACACGTTATGATGTTAGAGAGTCTTGTTTTGACTAATTAGAACGCAATTCTGATTTGAAATATATTCATCACTGTCGTCGTTCAAGGATGCTATCTGTGGCACCGGATAATTGAAATCCATAGGTTGCTATCAGATTTTGTTTTTAAGTGCCACTCTTAGTTGTTGTTTGCGTTGCATCGGCCAGGTAAATTAAGAAAACATATTGTGCCATAAAATTGTCTTAGCAACCTAAAATGGATTTGTTTTATGCCTGAGAGTTACTCCATTGATTTTTTTTCTTTTCGTATAGGGCTTAAAAAGACGGATCTGTCGGTGTAATGCTTGGTAATCTTGACCCCTGGTGTCAAATGTAAACAATTCAGTTATGACCTGAAGTTAACTGAAAGCATAATGGGAGGGTCACTTATGACCGTTAGTGGGAGTAGTGGGGAGGGCGACGGAAAAGGATAGTGAATGAAGAGGAATTGGTGATGCTACTAGGCGTATAATGCCCGATCTGGTGGGATCCTCTAAGTACCCTGGCGCTTAATATTACGTTGTACGTTGTAATCTAACTAACCCACACGTATTATGTGCTATATGGAGAGTAATCATTCCTTTCAAACATCACCACAAATAACTAATGGAATACCTAACATTTGCACTATCAGTTGACAAAACCTAGGCATATATCTTAAAGTATACGAGCAATACCCGTATAATCGCCAAATCCATTACCCCGCGCGATATTCGAAATATTCAAATAATAGACACCGAGGCACTGCTTGATTTTGAGTCATGGCTTTTTGGTCCACTTGAACAGAATTGATGAAAAATCTGGTTCTTCCTCTAACACCATGACATGACATGAGTTCTATCAGCAGTAGGTATTTATTAAAGATACCCCACGTCAGGTGTTATCACCACTATTCTCGATATATCCTCAACGAAAGCGACTTAAATGTTTAATGAGAAAGAAAATTTATATGCGACATCCTAATATCCATTGTAGTCGTATGCGGTGAATGCAGCCAATAAGATTCCAAAACATTAAATGAGCAGGACGACAAGGTTAAATGTATCGGCAAAAAATTCAACAACATAACTGTTAATGGGGAAAATGGGCGAGAATAATTTCTTCTCTCTAGCGGAAATGCAATTTTGTCGCTAATTGGTATTTTAATTTAGTAGTTATTTCCCTGATCATTTGATATTCTCTACACAGTGGTTCACCCAAAAAATGTTTGCATTACTTCATCGTGCAAGATGGTAATTTTTCCATTATTCACCAATGACTGTATATTTCTCATTTTTTCGGATGCTAACAAGGATCTCAAAGAACGTAGGCCTGAAAAGGAAACTTTTCGGTGGATGTCTTCGTGTTAGAACTCGAGAGTTTTTATCCGTTCCTTTAACAGCAGCAGTTAACCATCACCACAATCACAACATTGGAGAAAATGCGTAGAGCCGATGCAGCCACAATGATCATAATTAGCATGGATGGATATTGTCAATATGCTTTAATGCGAATCTAATACGAATAGTTTGAGTAACATGTAATTAGTTGTGTGGCACTTTTTTTGCAAAAAATCTCAAAATCAATCATAGGTCATTGTGCTCTGTTTTGAAATTGTTTTATCTTAGCCATAAATATGAAGAAAGACTCACTTTATGGTAAAACAAACATGGAGATTGAAACCAATAATTACAGACGTACTCAATGCTGTATCTGCACGGAGACACAATGAATGCACATTTACACATGTAAACGGATTGTTCAAACCCGGTTATGCCTCTAGATTATGTTGGCGAATGAGAACGGTGCCCTTATCATAAATACTTCTGGCTAAACAATGCTTGCACTGATGTACATACACACTGATGACATTTCGTGCATGTGTTCCATTAAACGATACTAGCTATAACCATATGAACATCGAAGTACACAGTGTGGATGTCTAGACTGCCTTTATTATAAAGTACGGAGACTAAGCCAAGGAGTAGATATGCAGCGCGTTAGTTTATTGATCGTAGCCGCTACCAACGTGAAATACAGCGTCTAACCCGAAACAATGCAGCCTTGATATTAGAATGTATCGGCCCTCCAGCGATGGCTATAAAGCTTAAACTTCCTGCTACACCAGCAATCAGAACAGCAATATCCGTAATAGAAGGTGTGTTGCTGTCATTATCTTTCCCTAAACAGCTTCGGTAGAATCAATGGCGATTATGATCACACAATTAAATCATTCACTATTGCATAAATCCCATAACGTTGACGTGAAGTGTTGGCTAAACTTTTCGAGCAATCTGCTGACCTTTGCAACTCCGTGCATTATGACGTGCATACAAAAGTGATTTTTTGGGCACAGTGTTAGAGGCAAACGTTCTGGATTTACACACATATAAGGACTATCGAATCGACAAATTCCCGGTGCTGATTTCATGCATAACAATGGGTGTAATATTCTAAGCCAATTGTACAGAATTAGGGCATTCATATATCCAGGCTGAATTTACCGTCCCAAGAGTCGAATATTAACGCCAAATATTTGTCGTGTTTTGTTCCTTATTTCTCTCATTCGCTTTAGATTAAAGTCAGACTAAGGTTTGTTTTGATTAAAGACGATATTTAGTGTCTGCAATCGTGGATTATATCAACATAAAAGTTCTGTGAGGCACTAGCACACGCACCCGTGTTATATTCAACGCTATCTCTTAAATATAATCGTCAGACGGAACTCTCTTTGGCGTCGTACACAATGCAATGTGTCGTGTTCTTTAATTAAATTCGATACACATTGCTTTTTTTTCAACCAATAAGAAACTTAACCCCCTCTATTGTGGACCATCGGTGTCCGTATTATATCACCATGGATCTCTTTCAAGTTATAATGACAAATATCGAATCAGAGGCAGGTGTTATTTAGTAGGCTAGCATCCACATTGACCAACGAGGTGTGCTTACCACGCACGGATCGGATGTATGAAGATGTCTGGACTGAAGGGAGTGCAATAACGTTTATTATCCCCTACATGTGAACTTTAACTAAATTCTTAAGTGCAGCGCCTTACATCTTTACAAGATTGCTTTGAGCAAGCAGCCATGACAGCATAAGGAAAACATGGGAACGTACATTATTTTAAAGTCATATTTACATGTAAAATTTAACCTCCGCTAGAAATCTCTAGTATATTCCAGACTAAGTACACATGGACGGAACAGCTATCAGGTGGAGCGAATTACTCGATCCGAACGGTGGTGACTTGATCGTTGCATATTGAGAATTGAAGCTATTTATTCTGCCACATGCAATTAAACTAGTTCGTGGTTTGCATAATCTGCGTAAGTGACAAATCAAGGTTAGATGTAGTGTTAAGCTTCTATACAAGGATTGTATATAGGCTTTCTATCAGCTGTATTCATAGCAAGAGTTTCATCCGTAAGCCAACAACTTGTTGCTAATATCCGAACCAGAGGTTCCTTAACTGCGCGAGGTGTGCTCATCAGACCTCTGCCCGACAAATTCGTCGACCGTAAATCTCGCTCATGAAAAAGTAAAGCGATAAAAAACAAGGTATTTGCTGGCTGCTCGCCCTAGAGAAATTCATTCGTAGTGCCCTGTTTAATTCATTTACACGCATAATCACAATTTTCTCTACAACGCTTGATAAAGACAAAAACAAAATAACATCAACAAAGAATTGATGTGCATTATAATTGGCCTTGATACTGGAACATTCGACATCGATGGTCTACGGAGCTCGGCCCCTTCTTGCTGCACGCTATGACTGTTATAATGGCGAGCAATTAGCCATTTTCATTGCGATACAGACAACAACATTTAGCTCCAGAGAAAACCTCGTCCTGCAATTCCACAAGTAGTCGTCCTAAAGTTATTAATCCCAAAGGCCACAAATACCGCATCAGTTCTTCACAGGGCAGACCAACGGCACGCGACTGCCTACCCCATGTGTCTGACTGTACTAATCCTTATAACTCCTGCTATTTTCAATGTTATCAATCGTCAACCTGACATTTGAATGCCACATTCACAATCGCTGACCAATCGCACAGCAGCACTTGTGGTCACTCTGTGCATATCCGCCGATGCGTTCGGAACTGCAATCGTCGATCACCAATACACTCTGTATGCTTCTGTTGAATATATTGCCATCAACAAAGCATGCTTTACTCTGTAAAACACATCACGACCATCGATTCAACCTACATCTGTCTCCAACCCTGAAACACTATGATGACATACTGAGCTAAGTTCCGATCAAAGATATCCACCGCCCAATGCTATTGTTCACAAAAAAACAGCAGTGCATTTATTACCTGCAATGTATCATCACATCGACGATAAAAATATAATATGTAAACAGAGAGAGAGGGTGATGATCCAAAGCGAGAACAACATGAATTAAGATATAACAAGACAACATATTAATCACATTTGCTTAAATCCTTGTCAGCAAATCATTACCGGTCTCAAAGGTCCACATGTATTCAAATGCATGCAGCTGCGACGCCAAAAATGCATTAGCATACATGAAAAAGATCGATGGATAGAGCCTACCTGACCCACTCCCAACAAAATTACCCACGAATTGAGATTTATTTCTCTAGCGAGTGTTGCCCCCAAGGTTAAATGTGTTGGATAAATTGACTTACCATCACAAAAATGTGTATTTATTCACTATCAACTTAATGTGATTCCTTACCTGTTTTTCTGAATCAAATTTATCTTGCAAGAAAATGGAACTTCCCTTATTCGTCCAATATTATTGAAAACAAATCGTTACTATGTTCAGTCAGGTTGGCAACGCTCCATATTAAGCTCAGCTATGGTACGCTCGTATTGAAGGGATGCATTCGCTTTGGTTCGTCTTCCTTCAACCCAGCATCTCTACTCCATATGTTACGTCAATGCACAAATAGGCTTCATCAAATGCTCTGTACAAAGTGATAATACCATATAACACCCATCCTTTTGACGACGTTGACACGTTGTGATGTTAAGGAGTCATGTTTGGACTAATTAGAACGCAGCTTGGTTTGAGATGTGTTCATCACTGTCGTCGTTCAAGGATGCAGCTTAACAAGGCTAGTAGGTGCGCAATGAGAAGGCACAATTCAATAAGCGATCAGTTTTATCGAAGGAGCTAAAAATATTCTACACGACATATTGTGTAAATGACAAAGGCCTTCATTTCGCGTGAATCGCAAGATCTTCGTTAAACAATAATATCTTGGGGGCGGGGCCGTATATAGGCACTATAACATTAGTACGTTCTTGTTTTTAATATAACCACTTTTAAGACAATTTATATAACGATTTTCTGGACTTAATTGTACGCATAGGTATGTAATTGTTTGTGTCTTATCAAAAGCGAGACAGCACTTCAGCAAATTAGGCCACAGATTCACTGTTAAGTTGGTGTAACCAATTAGTCGGAGACAATTTCGTTTGTCAGCCACCATCAGTGGAAGCATTACTGCTCGCAACACCTGAAGACAGTCCCACTTGTCGTATAATCTGCGCCTATTAAAGACGGCGCAATATGTCATTATGAGCCTCAAGACACTAGCTAGTTTCTTTCTATAGGTTGCTATATGATTTGGTATTTAATTGCCACTCTTAGTCGCTGTTTGCGCTGCATTGTGCCATGAAAATTTATCAAGCAAATGAAATGGTTTTTTCTCTTTAATAAATTTATGCCCCACGTGATTGCCACAACGCTACTTGTTTCATTCGGGTGTCTTTGCAACCTGATAGGGGATTTCGTTGACATCCGAGAGGGATAACATTGATTTGTCCTTCTTCTTGCATGAGGCTTAGAAAGACAGATCTGTCTGTATAATACTTTTAAAAAGCATTGAGCCCCGGTGTCAAGTGTAAACAATTCTGGTAGACTCCTGCTAACGCACCATACACTGAGGCAATACGTCATTGTATGTGAACTAGAATCTTATACACAGCTTGTATATTTCTTTTGTGCGCCATTGACGTACTCAAAATTGTCAAACTCCAAAGACGCAACTTGTGATGATAACACCCGACGTGATGTAGCTTTAATATATAACCTACTGTGATGGAAGTTATGTCATGGTGGAAAGGGACGAACCAGGTTTTTCATCAATTTTGCTCAAGTTGACCGAAAAGCCATGACAATTAAATATTAGTCCTTGTGCATTCTATGAATATGGTCTTTGCGCTGGCGCATTGATGCATAATCTCAAACAGCCTGATGTGCCTTCCATAATGAAAAATAATATTAAATATCCTTCCCTAATATGCACCTTTGCGACGCATAATGGAAATATTCTTTGATGCATCACAGCTAAATGCAGAAATTGGCTCGATGGCCTAGAATTACAGCCTTTTATTGGGATACGAACAGTATAACGAAGCAATGTATCTGTGAAATGAAACCTTTCAGCAGGTATCTGCAAAATTGTAACTGCCAATCTAAGCCAAAGTAAGTTTTCTATTACGTCGTATAAACTGTCAAATAGCAGACATGAATGAAGTACATGTTGATGGACAAAAGTGGAGAGAGACATGAATAAAGAAAACCTTACGTTGATAAACATTCTTGGGGACCGATATGGACAAGCGACTAGATAAACGCCTCACACAGAAAGTAACAATTTATGTTAACCATACTTAAAGAGGGCGAGACTGCAACTGGAACTCCATCAGCTCCAAACGTGGCAATTTTCAGTTCCTGGTCGATACACACAACCCGGACATCGTAATCGCCACAGAAACCCAAGCTAACCAGCAACGTTAAAAATGGTGAAATAGGGGCCCCTGACCGTTTCTCAACCGATTACAACATCTATCGAAAGGATCGAAACGCGGAAAAATCTAGGCGGCGGGGTAATGATCGCAGTGAAGCAAGATATATCAAGCAGCAGCATGCCAAATCGACGCATACTGTGAAATCCTCTGGGTCCAAATCAGCCTCTATGATGCCAAGAACATGATCATCGGAGCTTTCTACCATCCTCACACAGCAAACACCACCAGCTGCGACGCCTTGGAGAGTGCAATCCATCGCCTACCATCACCGGACTCCAACAATATCTGGCTAGCTGGAGATTTCAACCTCCCCGATATTGACTAGACATCCAATACCCTGAAAAAGGATGCCAGTAACGTTGGAATACAACGCCGATTCCAGGACATCTTCGATGATGTAGGCCTTACTCAAATGGTGACAAAACCAACCAGAGGAAGCAACACACTAGACCTCTTCCTGACAAACAACGAGACACTCATCTCCAACTGGGATGTCGTGGACGGTATCTCGGATCACGACAAAGCAGTGATTTTCGACGGCCTACTCCCCCCACGACTAAAACAGAAACCCAGACCAGTCCCTCTATACAAGAAAGCCGACTGGACCAAAATGGGACAAAGCCATGGATAACCTCTACGCTGAGATGAAAACCAAGGCAGGCCATACAGTCGAGTCGATGTGGACTCTCTTCAAGGACATGCTATCAGCTGCCATCCGAGAACACATTCCACACAAAACAACCAGGCGAAAGGACCAGAAACCATGGATTACCAAGGAAATCAAGAAATTGATCAAAAAGAGCACTGCTCTCAGCAAAAGAAAGCAAAAGACCAGCTTCTCAAGCCAGGATAAAGATCGGCACCGTAAACTCAGGGCAACCATACAAAGGAAGATCAGGCAGTCCTACTGGGACTACATTGAGGACATCCTCACCCCTGAATCCGACTGCTCGGAGGACAAGACCAAGGCCACCAAAAGATTCTGGACACTCATCAAACACACAAAGAGGGACAGCGTAGGGATACCACAGCTGAAGAGCCAAACCGGTGACACAGTAGTAGACAGCCAAGGGAAGGCAGAGCTCCTAAACTCCCAGTTCCTCTCCGTCTTCAGCAGAGTCACACCACCAAGCCTAACTCAACTGTGTAAATGCCTGACCGAGAAGAAGACCCCCCCCCCCCCCGATGCATGACATCCAGGTGACGACCAAGGGGATCCTCAAGCTTCTCCTAGACCTCAAGCCACACAAAGCTGCGGGCCCGGACCAGCTCAGCCCGAGGATATTGAAAACACTGGCAGCAAACATCGCCCCGTCACTGCAACTGATCTTTCAGAGATCCCTCGACACAGGAGAGGTGCCGCAGGACTGGAAACAGGCTAATGTAGTCCCAGTGTACAAAAAGGGAAACAAGAGCGATCCCGCGAACTACCGGCCAATATCACTGACATGTGTATGCAGCAAACTACTTGAGCACGTGATTGCAAGCAACATCATGCAACACTTTGAGGAGCATGACATCCTACACCATCGCCAGCACGGCTTCAGGGCCCGAAGGACATGTGAAACCCAACTCATCGAGTTTGTAGAGCAAGTCCACCGAGAGCTCACACCAGGCCACAGGATAGATGCCATTGTGATGGATTTCAGTAAGGCTTTTGGCAAAGTCTCCCACGCAAGAATCCTCCTGAAACTGGAACGCTATGGCATCTCCGAACAAGCACGAAACTGGACCAGAAACTTCCTATCTAGACGCAAACAACGAGTGGTTGTGGAAGGGGAGGCATCATCCAATGAACCAGTCACCTCAGGAGTCCCCCAGGGATCGGTTCTTGGACCATTTTTATTCCTGGTCTATATAAATGACCTCCCTGACTGTGTCAAGTCCGATGTACGCCTCTTCGCAGATGACACCATCGTATATCGGTACATCAAGTCCGCCAGTGATGAGCAGCAACTACAGGCAGACTTTCTCTCCTTGGAAAACTGGGAAAACTTGTGGCTCATGGAGTTTCACCCCAAAAAGTGTGTCCTCCTACCCATCACCAGATCACCACCACCACCGGACTACCATCTACACGGCCATTGCCTCGACAAGGTTGACACCTCCAAATACCTGGGCGTAACCCTCAATAAAAACATGAAATGGAACAAACATGTTGACTCTACTACCATGTCGGCCAACTCCACCCTCGCGTTCCTACGTAGAAACATCCGTACCTCAAACCAAAAAACTGAAGTCCCAAGCCTACACCACCCTAGTGAGACCTAAGTTGGAATATGCGGCTGCAGTCTGGGACCCGTACCACAAAAAGGACGCCCACAAACTTGAGATGGTCCAGAAGAGGGCAGCTAGATGGGCCACCGGAAGGTACCACAAAAACCAGCAGCGTAACACAGATGCAAGCTGTCCTAGGTTGGCCCACCCTTACAGAACGAAGACGACAAGCCCGGCTCCTGCTGATGTACAAGATCACCCAGCAATTGGTCGCCGTTGAACATCAACTTGTCGAAGCCGCAAGAAAGACCAGACAAAACACCAGAGCCTTCCGACAAGTCCACACCCAAACCGAGGCACACAGAAATACCTTCTTCCCCCGTACAACGGTAGATTGGAACCGCCTCCCGGAGGAAACCGCCACGGCTGAAAACCTAACCGCCTTCAGGAGGATGCTTACCACCAGGGTACCTTAGACCAGACGCTGATTTTATCATCTTTTATTCTGCAGATCATCGCCTACTTTTATCAGTTTTTATCTTCCATTAAACCAAGCTTTTATCAAATCACCATGCGCCTGGGACTAATGGTCAACCCTGACCGACTCCCAGTATAAGGAAGAAGAAGAAGAAGAGAGACACACTTGACGAATATAAAGACCACACCTTTATATGAAATAGACTTATATTAAGAGAGATATACCTAAAAATTATGGTAATACAAACATGGAGACTGAAACCGATAAATACAGACATACTCAACGATGTATCTGCAAGGATACACAATGAATGCACATTTACACATATAAACTGATTGGTCAAACCCGGTTATGCATCTAGACTATGTTGACCAATGAGAACTGTGCCCTTATCATATGGCTTAACAATGCTGGCACTGATTGACATACACCCTGTTGACATTACTGGCACATTTTCTATTACAAGATACTGGCTATAACCATCGAACTACATAGTGTGGATGACTAGACGCCCTTTATCATAGAGTACGGAGACTAAGCCAAGGAGTAGATATGCAGCGCGTTAGTTTATTGCTCGTAGCCTCTGCTAACGCGTTATGCAGCGTCTAACCCGAAACAATGTTGCAGTGGTATTCAAATGACTCGGCCCTGCAGGGATGGATATAAAGCTTACACGTCCTGCAAGCAGAGCAGCAATATCCGTGATAAAAAATGTGTCATTATTAGCCTTTCCCTATACATTTTTGGTAGAATAAATGACGATGATGAGCTCACATTGAAATTATTTTCTAATGCATAAATCCCGTACCGTTAAAATGAAGCTTACGGTCATTTGTGTCACGAGTTGGCTCATCTTTTCTAGTAATCTGCTGACCTTTGCATAAAAAGTTGCCCATTTGGGCACAGTGTTAGAGCCGAACGATCTTGATTTACACACATATGAAGACTATCGAATCTACAAATTTCCTGTGCTAATTTCATGCATAACAAAGGATGTTATTTTCTGAGCCAATCGTAGAGAATTAGCGCATTCAAATATCCAGGCGGAAATAACCGTCCCAAAAGTCGAATACTAGAGCGAAATATTTGTCACGTTTCATTCCTTATCTCTCTCATTTGCTTTAGATTGTACTCAGACTAATGTTAAGTATAATTAAAGACGATATATATTGTCGGCAATCATGGATTATATCCACATAAAAATACCGTGAGACACTGGCACACACACCCGTGTTATGTTCAACACTGTCTCTATAATATCATTGCCAGACGGAACTTACTTTGGCATCGTACACAATGCATTGTGTCTTGTCCTCTGATTAAATTCGATACAGATTGCTTGAGTATCAAATATCGGGCCCTGCATTTAATGTCATAAAATAAACATCACGAAAGGTATCACGCATGGTTATGTAGGACTGAAAACAGTCTAAAAAGAAGTTATTCAGGTACCCGCAATTTAATGAAGTCTCATATATTCGCATAGCAGTCATATATATCATATATCAGTCATATATATCGGGTTCATTAAAATAGCATGGATCAGTAGAATAGTTAGTATATAATTATCCTGATGAATTCGCTGCTGCTTTGTTTTTATTAATAAGAAACTTAAAATCCGCTATCGTTGGCCATCAGTGTTCGTATTATATCACCATGGATCTCATTCAGATTATAATGAAAAACACTGAATCAAAGACAGATGTCTCACTCATGGAGTTGACCGACATTTGTTATTTTGTAGGCTAGCTTCCGTATTGACAAACGAGCTATTGTTGTGATTACCACGCACGAATCGGAAATATGAAGATGGTCGGATTAAAAGCAGTGCAATAACGTTTATTATCCACTACATACGGACTTTTAACTAAATTCTTAAGTGGAGCGTCTTACATCTTTTACGGATTGCTTTGAACCTACTGCCATGACAGAATTATGAATACATCGGAACGTACATGGTTTTGAAGTCATTATTACATATAAAATTGAACCTCCGCTCGACCAATCTCTAGAACATTCCAGACTTAATACACATGGACGGAGTGGAGACAATTACTGAAACATCGATCCGAACGGTGGTGATTTGATCGTTGCATACTGAGACTTGTGGCGATCTATTATTCTACCTCATGAAACAGCGAATCTAGGTTAGATATACAAGGAAGGGGTTCAGGCGTGGGCAGCAAAGGGATTTGGATGCAATTCAGAGGCGACAGTAACGGCGTTTAGAGGAGATGAAGGAATCATCAGCACCTTACTGTTTTTTATCAGGTAGCTGTATTCATAGCAACTGTTCCGTCCGTAAGCCAACAACTTGTTGCTAATATGCGAACCAGAGGGCTCTTATCTGCGTGAGGTGTGCTCTTGTGGACCTTCGCCTGACAAAGTCTTTGACCCTAACTCACGCACATCGAGCCAGCAATAACAAGGTATTTGCAGGTTGTTTGAGGGCTGGGTGTCAGCCTGTGATTGCAAAGGCGATATCTGTCATGAGGGTCCAAATATACCACTTCATAAATGAAGCTGGTTCTGTGTGACTCTTTCTGTGATTAAAAAAACAGCGACCGAGGCACTACGGAGCCAATTAGGAAGGTAATAAAAATAATTTCCCTGAGAAGCAGTTTTCGACTGCGCTCAAGCCAAACTATCATCGTATTGCAGTGAGAATGTACGAAGAAGCAGGTATTGCATCAAGAAACCGATTTGTGTACGATTCAACATGAGAAAGCTGCCTTTGACAGCTTCTTTAACGGATTGTTGTTAAAAATTATTTTGCATTTATTAGATGCCTGTGTTCTGTACAAAGCGGGCTGGATAATACAAGGGAAGATCCCAATGCATCAAGCGACCAATTTGCGGTTGCATGCACTAATGAAAACTTCTGGGTTGTATTTTAAGAGAGAAAATTACAGTTGGCAAAGACTTGGAACATGATGTTAAAACATATTACAGCTAGAATCACATCATAGGGATTTATCGCGCTATGACGGATCATTGTCGACAATTAAGATGACTGTATTCTGAGCCAAACAGCAATCTCTATCCGCTTTTACATCTTTTGTGCTAAAATTATAGTTGCAACGTTCGTTTTATAGCACGAGATACCATCAGCTCCCTATATTCACGTAGCACCGGATAATATGATCGATGATTAGCTATCAGACTCGTCCATTGGAGGGTGATGCTGTAGGGCGTCGCATCGGTATGGCTAATGTCATCGGTTAGTGTTGACGTCATCGGTTGGAGTTTCTAACGTTAATCGCCCATGTCGACGTCTTCGATGCTGCAGCGCATTTTTAACCAGATCACCTCTGCAGTAAATGAGGGATTCGTCGGGGGCGACCATGACACGTGGTCGTCCTTGAACACATACCAAGCAGAAGAGCAATATTTGTGCCAGGCAATTGTTTTTTGTCGTCATTGAACTTTGCTATCTATCTCTTAATTGCAACACCATCCATGAAGAAAAAGCCGACGAGGGGATCACCTCGATTTCGGTTAATTTTAGAGTATTAAAGAATGAATGGAGAGGCTCTCTGTCGGATAATGTCATCTGAGCTGCCTCTTTACGTTTAATGGTTTGTATATGATACAGCATCACCAAGTTAAAACCTTCATTGACCCGAAAAGACTCTATGGTGGCTTTAATCTGGTTACCAAAATATTATATGCATTTAAGCGTAATTGTATCAAAAAATATTCATTGCCTCTGCAGGTGCGCTCCAACATCGACAGCATCGGTTTACATGGTGGAATATATTGCCTGTCATACCCACGGTAAGAACACCATTTTCAGGATTCCTCAAATATCAGCCCTAGGATATCAGTCCCCACATGGTGTGATATAGGTAGTGCATTGAAAAGGCCAATAGGAAACCGAATGATCGAAAGTAGCCTCATTATGTCATGAACATCATTGACATTCAACACATTGCTAATGTACTCGTAGCATAAACAACTCTTGCAACCTCGTAAATATATGCTATCCTAACCCCCACCCCCTCCCCCCCCCCACCGCACCTCCCGATTTATATAAGTTTGATCTGCATAATCATTTGTCTATATGATAATAAATGTGAGATAATAAGCCCCCCTATACAATTGTCCACTGATTTAACTCAATTGTCAAATATCAGAACCAGTATTTGATACATGTAGGCAACTTCTTCTATACGAGATCAATGGTGACTTTATTATATCATTGTCTTGCATAGCTTTTATAAGCGTCGCACACAATGCATTGTGGCGTGTCCTCAATTCAATATAGTTTACTCGATTGTTAAGTATCCGGCCAGGTATTTAATGCTATACAGAAACATCACGAAAGGTATCAGACATGATGGTGTGCTGGTCAAGACAATGTGATGAATTTCCGCTGCATTATATCGGTTTCCGTGATTAAGTGGAGTCTCATACATACGGAAAGCAGTCATATCATATCTCAGCTACCGCCGGATGGGTTAGATATAGCATGAATTAGTTCAATGGATAAGTCGCTTCTGCTTTTTTAACCAATTATAAACTTATCCCTTCCTATTGTTGGTCATCGGTTCCCGTATTGCATTACAAGGGATATCTATCAGGTTATAATGGAAAGTAGCAAATCAGAGGCGTGTCACTCATGGAGTTGACCAAAGAAAGCTGATTTTTGACACTAATCAGCATTGGTTAACAGTGGACTTGTTTTGGTGAGCACATTACTACTATGTTCAATGTTACAGTGCATTCAAACAACTTTATTATTACAGCAATAGTCACAACCAACACATACGTAACTGCTCATAATTCTTCTGCAAGCAAGCAGGGGAAACATCGGATGATGATGATATACGGATATAAGTAAGTGATGAGGCTGATGTCGCAAAGTAGTGTGCAAAGGTGCATGGATTCGACTTGCTATGCTGGAGGCGAGGCTGCTTCGACCGATTTGTAGGGTATTTATGGCAATCAGTCATGATGAACCAGCTGGAGAAGTATCAAGGAGAAACCACCTCCAATAATCGGTCGAATCGACATTTGCTTGCTGCATCTGCTCATGTTTCAGCGAAATACACACATGCTGAAACGATGTACGGCCACACTGCTCTTCAGCATGATGCTGATCGCTCTAAGATATTCTCGCCATTAATATGGTATTTTTGTATAAACAGAGAGACATTTCCCCCACCTTCTGTCGTGTAGAATCGAAAAAGATATACCCCAACATACACGGACATGAGAGGAGGTTCGCGACGATACCAGTAGCACTAGGGGACGTGTCAGCAAAAAGTCAACCATGATGCTTCAACAATACACAACAGAACACGAATGCCCTCATTTTTACGAGAATCGTCATCAAGATCACAGTAGCTAGCATGATACGTCCAGTGTAATCAATGTTGGTCGCAAAAATAATAAATGACGAGGCTTAGCAAATAACATACTCCAAGATGCCAATTTCCCAACCCTGTGCATAGAAGCAAGATTGAAAGACGGAAATAGAATGTTGAGTGGCCTACATTACTGGCTTCTAAGACGGCGCATAATACAGAAAAAAATACAATTCATCTCGGTGATGAAACCTTAGAGCGGATACACGTGAAATTAATTTTTGATTGGGAGCAAGTTTAGAATCAAATAACCTGCCATAAGAGTGTTGCCAGCCATGCTTCTTAAGGCTTATTGCTGTTGGACGCAGCATAAGCTTTTTGTTGTCCATCAAGATTGGTTTTAATGATCACTAGATTAGCATTACGCCATTTGCCGTTGATTTAAGCTTTATGTCACAAAGCATAGCTCGTTTGTCTATCTTTCAGATTCCTCGATGCAAGATGGTAATGGCTTGGCTTTGGGCGTGAAATATTTCGTAATCGCGGTGCAAAATTCGCTACCGCACAAATTAATCATCGGCACATCGCATATTTACAGTCATCCGCTGCGAGGCATTGAGTGGATAGCTACCGCTGTTATAATGATTTTAACCAACCAGGACCGGAGCAAAGATACGATTTCGGACGGCATTTGACCAAAGATCATCAGTAATTGTTGTTTAAGCTATTCATCACAAATGATGTTAATATCAGGTATCTGCTTTTCGCATTTAGAACACTGAATCGAAATCACTATGGGAAAAAGCCCTGCGAACGTTGTCTATCATTACATTCGGATGAACCATGACCAGGTTAAGAAATTACGCATGCGCATTTCCATGAATTACTGGTAACAGCGCCCTCACTCCGCCGGTTTTCAGCTTCAGATGTCTACAAGCCTCTGGAACGTGACAAATTTGTCTACAAATATACGTCCCGTCAATAATAGGCCATCGGACTGCCGATGATGCAGCAGTAAACACACATTTGTCTCGATTGCGCGGATATTGTTACCAAAATTAGTAAGAAGTCGGTCAATAATTGCTTTCCAACATAAGTGCTGTATTTTTGTTTATAAAATGCACATTGAATCTAGGTTGGTATTTCTTGAGGTTAAAATAATGAAATGTGATTAAAGGCAAAGTGTTGTACTTCGTCTTCTTATAACTTATTTTTGGGAAAGAAAACTGTATACAGAATATTGATACTGTTCTGTATCACTTGCAGTTCGCTACAGAGCTCACCAATTGTACACATAAAAGCAATAGCATCAACAGAACACAACGATTAGGCACAAATGGCAAGAACATACCATTTGGAACACCAGACCCAGTGTTTTCTCGAACAAATGATGCGTGCTGCCAGCAACATCCAGTTTTCTGTGTCAACAAAGAGCAAGTAGCTGTGGATGATTACTCACTACTGGTAGCGTATGTCATATAAAGTATGTTAGGTGTTCACTGCATTAACGGGATGGTAGAGAACAATATACAAACGCACGCTCTCAACTTTATGATCGCGCATGAGTTTTGCAGCCCTATGGCTGTTTCGTGATATCATAGTCTATATGCGGCACATTGGCCTCCAGTTATTAAGGGACTTTCTTTATATGTCTATAACTACCGGGCATATCACAAACGCTCTAGGCACTTTACGCAGGGGCGCTTCATGATTTGTCAAAAAAGAGGTAATTTGTTGCCGGCTATTACATGGATGAGAGAAGGGGTGTAGGCAATGCTTACTTGTTACAACGATTAAATTTACTACCTGAATTAGTTTTCCTTGTGTTATCAGGGGATACCATTTGCAAGATAAATAATGTCTCAGTTGGCGCCATAAACAACCAAAATGACTAAAGGCTACAATAAATATTCGTTTTGCCTAAAAATTATGAGATTATCTGTCGTCCAACTTCATCATGATTTCTTAGTTCTGGGCCATTAATTATTTTGTATTGTGAAGTGAAATATTTCGGTTTAGGCCTCAGACGACGGGGGGAACATACGGTAACAATGTACATAAAATAACATGCGATGTGAAGGGGGAGAGGGGGGCAATCATATCAAGGCAGAATATGACTCGCATTGTTGGCTCTCATCAACATTAGTGCTGTGGCAAACTCACCAGTTGCGATGCGGATCGAAATGTCTGCCTGGGGGAAATATTGACATGGATTCGCGCATTGCGTTTTGATATTTTTTGTCTGATGAAATAACTGCGGAAATCATAAACATTTCTCCAGAAAACCGTCACATTCACAATTAATGCAGGTTCTACACGGTATATTTTTGATATGTCTTCAATATCTCCGGTGGGTTCCTGTCGGGGAAATTGCGATCTACCTAGCTTATTTCTGCACCAGCATGATCTTATTGAATCGGTGCCCAGCTTGGATTGAAGATAAACCGCACAGGCTTAATGTTACGTTAATATGATAACAGCAGAGTGCCTCTTATTATGGTACTCGCCAATTGTGTGGCACTATTTGTGACATTGAGAGCAGAAACAAATGAAGTAATTAATTGCATGTCTCATGTCAGTCTTGGCACTCGTGCAAACTTCGATTGCATGACTTTTTCACCAGCTTTTTTGGATCATGCACAATATTAATGCGGCGAGGAAAAGATGAGGTGGATGATGTGGATGATGATAATAATGATGATGATGATGATGATGATAATGATGATGATGATGATGATGATGATGATGATGATGATGATGATGATGATGATGATGATGATGATACACTATTTTATCATAACGGTTGTTGTTCGACTATATAATCGATCAAATTAGGTAACAACCAGCCATGTTTCTCTTGTTATATCCTCTTGCAGCTGCCGACTACAGTCATTTGCATTATTTGCACAATCATTTACTCTGAGGTGGACCCCTCAGGATATCCAGAGGTCTCAGTGGGTCAATTCAAAATGTCTGTTATCATTTCGAATACTTATAAGTGTCTAATAATTCTAGACCAAATTAGTGAAAATGATCTTGTTGGCCGTTTTTATAATGTTTCAATACTTATTTAAATGGTATGATTCGAACTAAAACATTGGCCGTTGTTTAAATTTGGACGCGTTATAAAAGTGCTCATTGTAAAACATCCTTGTTTGCGTTAAATGGTAATGCTCTCGGGAGACGTCTATGAGTTCGAAGCATGTCATGCAATCTAACGCTGAACAATAAAATTGCACTTCCGATTGTTAGTTGAACCTGAATTCCTGTTAATCGGTTTTACCTGATAATTACTAAACACACTAAGTCTAATTTTTCGAAAAATTTTATAGGAGCGATTAAGTGGCAGACGCCCGGGTGCTCGATGGAGGCCGCCATGAAGTGACGTCATACGATGCAATTAGACCGACTGTTTCCCTGAGATAGATTAGAACCACTGTTTAAAAGGGTTATATTTTGATGAGATACCAGACGACGAAGATATACCGTAAGGGTTTAGCCTCAGTGCCGGATAAAATAATCTAAAAAATCATTCGTTATCTACCACTAATTGTCCTAATATTAATAATAGCGCAGTTTAATGGTTGATATTGCATGGCCGATTTTTGCAAGTAGTGAGCCTTTAGACGT
This sequence comes from Urechis unicinctus, assembly GCA_034190875.2. Lineage (NCBI taxonomy): Eukaryota > Metazoa > Annelida > Polychaeta > Xenopneusta > Urechidae > Urechis > Urechis unicinctus. The sequence goes on from CM067345.1 coordinate 58,554,961, forward strand.
TGCCTTGTTATATTGCCTTTATATAGAAAGTGAAGTTATTGTTTTATACCTTTGCGCTAACAACATAGGTCATTTGATTGCCTCACCGAGAACATTTAGCACCAGAGATGAGATATGATGTTGATGCGTCATTCACTTTAGTTTTTTGTGCGAATTAAAATTAAACATACCCATGAATAGGCCACCGACAGAACTATCCGATGCCATAATATTTTAGCGGTTAAACCATGTCTAGACTATTGTTACCAGAGTTCAGGGTAATATTCTTCTTGTCGCATGCTCAAGCCGCATCTACCTTTACAGACCTAAATCATAGTATAAGTTTGTCATATTTCAGCTTCAAGTGTGCTATACGCCATATATTTCTCCATTCTTAAATGAATGAAAGGGGTCAAAATGATATGCAATGAGATGTTATAACGCAATTGCGCACTATTCTTGTAACACATAGAAATTGTACAACATTATATGTAACCTTCATCGAGGAATTATTGGTAGTGCGTGCTCGGTGATGTTCCAAATAATGCACTTATTAGGATGGATATTTGTGCATTAACTAGTAAACATGTGCAATGTGCAAAAACCAAAGTAAAGGTTTATTTCACAGATAAGAACCCAAGCAGGACTTGCGTCCGTGCTCTTAAATCGTTGAGTATAATTATAGACTGAAAGTGACGATGTGGAGTAAAATGCTACTTCTACTTAACAATGACGATCCATCGAACCAAATATAGCACCCGGTTGGTACTCGTGCAGTGTTACGCTAATGCTGCCTCAGAACGATAATTGAGGCCCAAAATACATCCTAGCCATGAATGGACCTGCTTTCTAGATTCCTTTTATGGTGCATATGGGACTCTTTCAGGTAATGTCAGAGGCCCGTAAATCATTTTCTGGGCGTGAAAGTTATTGTTACTTACTGCAATAAAAAGGTAGATGCTCATTCAGCAACTGGGTTTCCCGTTTATGTTATCAGCATTAATCTCTCATCTAACATCAATAACAACATGCTAGATAAAATGTGCAAATGAAACTGCATAACTACTGTGCAGTGTGGCTATAATAGCTCATGTTGTATGCATTGATAAGCACGTGGTTCCAAGTAAAGCAACAATGTTTATACGCAATAGGTTAGTCGCTAGCGTTGCTTCAAAATAGAAAGATACCCAATTAATACCTGCATGATATCTAGACTGACACTCCGGGTTTTAAGAGAAGTTTGTCCCAGCAAGCGCAATTTTGTTTGGTAACTTAGCTCATACAAACCAGTAACGATCTTAGTATCATGTCTCTGTACCCTGTCTAATGTACTGTAGTGTCATTAATGAACTATTAGTCTGCAACTATTAAGATGTACCATTAGCCTACTAGTTCTCACATTGACAATTAAACCGCCAGTTCCCAAATGTTACTTAACCTTGGCTTTCCTGCAGAAGTGCCGTAATTGTTGCCAGTCCCCTGAAGTGCAATTAGCCTGCTTATTCCCAGACGTGCAATCAGCCGGCTAATACAAAGACGTACCATTAGCTCGTCAATAGCCCACTGGTCGTCCCGAGTCCAATACCAAATTCCGCGTCCGCATGCCCGTTATTGGTTCGATTCCTTGTCACAATATGTGGTTTAGGTTTAGATGCATGTTGATATACACGTTATGAGTATTATTCAAGGTTGACACTCAGGAAATGGGCAAAATTCTAACGAATGCGAAGAAGAGTGAAATTCGGTTCGGTCACTAAACGTGCCGCGCACAATTATGCATAGGCCGGTAAAAGTCTATCAATAGATGTTTCTATTAGTAGGACATTGTGGAAGAACTGCTGTTATGCGCCTAAAGCGATGTTCGTCTGTGGTAATACTAGGCAGTTTCGTCAAATGACTACGCATAGCAGATGTGTACAACTTTTATCCGTATAAAGGTTGAGAGCGTGAGGTTTCTATGGAAATGCACATAATATTGCGAGAGTTCTGGGATAAACTTTAGGAGGCGTGAGTTCAATGCTTGATGGACCTCTTACTCGACTCTACCCCGGGGCAACCCAACGCGACACGTGCAGACAAAAATTATACCACGGGGAACATATTGCAACCCATAATTGCGCGCACAACCTTTATTGGAGACGAACAAATTTGTCATTGGGCTTTTATTGCCTGCAGAGCCTTAGCCAACCTATAAATGGCTGTTCAAAATTCGTCTGCCTGTTAATGAACGAGATAAATCATTGGTTTGTCGATGGATGGGACACAGTAGATCACGATGATTTTAAAATGCGAGCGTAGTAAGAGAAATGACGGAGCGGGCAGGGCGAGTCGAATCATGTATCCTCAGCATATCTAGGGAATATAATTGTCCATGCGTTCGGATGCAATTGGGCCGTCATAAAACAAAACCATTTTGTAGCTATAGCAAATAAATCACTCGCACCTCGGCCGCCCGATAATATGTGTTGCAATAAATATCAGCGCTTTTTTCTGCGAGCAGGCTGCTGGCTACAACTGCTAGCATAAATGATGCTGGGGGCGAGGTCGTCTCGACAAGTTAGTGTACTCAAGAGCGCAATCGCGTGGGCCATAACGACCATCCATCCTCCCGGTTCTGTCAAGGTGATCCACTAAGTCACTTTGAGCCCTTGTTGGAAAGGCCTGAGGCACGATGTTTATGAGTACAAATACAGCATTTAGGATTTTCAATATTCGTTTTGGTTAACATTCATCTTTAGTTGTTTTAGAGAAATACCCACGTTATGGAATAACGCCCTCTAAACTTAATCTGACCCGATGGTATATTGAAGCATCTTCAATGAGGCTTATAACACATGATCAATTGTTTATGAAGACTGTAAGCAAACATTAAAACACAATACTCGCTGCTTTTTCAAATGAGTTCCATAGCGAGTAACACAAGTCGCCCTGTATACTCACATCACTCGCCCCCGACCTGTCAATACTCTAACGAACACCTCAGACTATATATAATATGAGGCTTGTCATTAACTCATTTCACGAGTTGGTATAATAGACGGCATGAGTAGATTGTGATCAATGCTGGTCGCAAAAAATGCGGTTAACCATCCTAGCAAGTGAAACATCCCCAACTGCCATATGCATCAACGAGAGAGGAGATCAAGAAGACTGCCTATAGGCCTAGAATGCAAGCTTTTTGAGAAGTAACATGAAACCGTATGAATGCAATGTTTGAAATTTTATGTGGAAATCATTGTCAGTTGAAGTTAGCTCTAAGAACAGAACTACTATCGAAGAGGTCATCAAAGCCAGTTGTCACAAGGTGAAGATCATGCGAACTGGTTATTGGATGCAACATAAGGTTATGCTCATGCTGGTCGATCTCGAAGCTTGATCCTTCATGATACATTGTTCAATTGTTTCGCTGTCAATCTGCGATTTTGAAAAGGTAGCAATTATCTGTCGCCCATAAACTAAAATCCTCATTACCGGAGGATGATGCCTTGGCTAAACATATAAAAGGGGATTCGAAGTTAACTGCTGCAGACAACATGTCATAATAGGATTCTTCAACCATCGAAAAGGTCCGACATATAAAGTATTTCGTGTAACTAGCCATCGCTTGGTTTAGTCATCTGTGTGTTAAATACAGAGACCTATGCTGAAGCCTTTGATAATCATGGACCATTTAAGGAATTTAAGGGTTCCTCAACCCAAGCGCGATAGTTCCAAGTACCACATGATGCTTCTATGCTTGGTCTCAGCCCATGACAGATAACGGAAGCAGTAAGTTGCGGTACGTGCCATAGTCCCCTGCCACTTTGTATAACCGCGGTCGGTGTTTCCCGTCATGCAATGCACGATACGCAGTAGACACTGCTCTCCGCGGTCTTCACTATGGTCCGATGATGGCTGTGGTATCACGCTGACGCTGGCTATGACCATGACCCACATCAACCCCACATATCTTCATTGAGCAATCACGATAACGATCACATCGGTTGAATACCGCGGATTATATCAATCAAATAATTGCATGTCGAATAATGCCAGAAATAAATATTGTCTACACAATGTTTTCTATTTGTTCAGCTTTCATGCAATTGCGCTCACACACATATTATCAGACAACTACAACCATCCGACGAGTGTATTGATGACTACTTAAACTTTGTTCCACGGTGTTAGGCGACACAGATTATGACAGACACACTTTGATATATGTGTACAATTAAGGATGATAGACCCACATGAAGATCGATATAAATGAAGACGAGCATATGCATATATGCCTGGAGCTAGACTACACGTTTGAAGCCCCACATGCTATTGTCACTAGTCGTATCTGCTATCTGCTATAAATTAAGAAGAAAATGACATGTTGGTGATGCTACGAGCTCATGCCACAATATGTTGATGGCGTACGTGACACCAAATGGTAAATTTAAAGATGTACATTAGATAATTAGTGATGACACATCGCATAAATAATGTAAGCGTACATAACAATCGTCATGGAACTAGAATGATCCATAAAAGGTTGTGTATTGGATCGCACGGCTTCCTTTTTGACTGAATGCAGAGCATATATTTCTGGTTAATTAATCATCTCTCCGACTTCTAAACCCAGTGATTTGATAGTCATTAGGGGACAGACGGCTGTACGAGGTAGGCCCTCATTCAGCGACATCACATAGCCCAGTTTGACGGATACTCTTGATCGCAAAATACAGAAAACAGGTTTTATTTTAGAGGATCAGAACTATAGCGCGTTAGTGG
>CM067345.1:58559800-58562300 GCA_034190875.2 Urechis unicinctus
ATATCGATCAAATTAATCCTATCGCGCGTAAACAATGATATGCCAACCCGCCTTACCTTACCATATACAAATATAGGACAGATTACCTTCTGTCTCGTTTGGCATCTCAGCAAATGCGGTACATTAATGGTTAGAACGTTTCATGCTACATTACTTTTTATGGCAGTATTGTATTGAATCTCAGATAACATCAACAGAACCTTCTTCACAATCACGCAATTGCTATTTGATCTATGACGTGAGATGTGCGTTGCTTCAACTAAAAGGTTGAAGGGTACCAAATGTGTTGGAAAAAAAGAAAGAAGTTACCATCAGCACGTCTCTTCAACTTAGTGACTAGTGCATTTGCTAGATCGGCTCCATGTCAAAATATAATGTTTCTATCTATGACTTAATTTATAGATATCAATATAATAAAACAAGTTGATTGGCGTTAAGGTGATTTATGGCGCAAATAATATGCAGGGCAAGCAAAAACCGTTTTATGACTATTGTGACCTTGCAAAGGATCAAAAATACAACTTACACCCGCCCCGTATTAGAATAGTGATGATGTTTTTACTACGACCAAGCCACGCTCTAATTGTCCGGTGAATGGGGGGAATGATGACTTAAATACAGCTCATAGACAAAAAAGACTTCGAACAACGGACAATTTTTGACCAAAACATACTTCTGAGCCTAAAGAAAGGTAATTGCTTACGTTCAAATAATCAGCTAATTTACGTAAGATTAAACTTTGGCGCCTGGCTTTGATATGTTCCTTGCAGATCATTTGATGAAACAGGAATCTGATACTGGCGTGAGCGCCATATTGGTGCGGATGGATTTGATGCATTTTTTTTTGCACAGATCGTTTGATGTTAGAGTGAAACTTGTTTAAGCAGTGATTGTCCAGTAAATTGTCCAGGTTATTACTATTAACATTTGATCTATAGGACGAGTAAAGCATTTAATTATTCATTGCAAAACCCTGCATTCTGGGCTTATGGGCCTGTGCATAGTAGCATTGCGATATATGTGTTCGCCGCTCTATAATATTAAATGCGACTAAATGATTGATGGTTCAAGTGAATGTTGCTAAACCGATTTAGATATCTATCACAGCTTAACGACCGGAAATTCGTTTTGCAAACACTGACTAATCTAGGTAGACGCAATCTCCGCACCTTCGTTGCAAGATTAATCAATTAAACACCTTGGGTTTTATTATGAATCTCATATTTTAATAGCACTTGCTGCTTGTGACTATATTATTATTCCCTTATTTAACAATATTCATTTTACTGCCTAGTGCATTATTTATGTCTATCACACATCTGGCGATTTCAATAACCAAAAGTTATTATTCGTATATTGCGCCGTAAAATGTGCTTTTGTTGAAAGAAAGACAATAGTCAGTGATTGCGTCATTTTGCCGGATCACATCTCTGCTGCGTAATTAAAGCTATCCTAATCTTCTCCACCATTTCTTCCTCTCGCTCAGAAAATCAACGAGAAGAAAAGAAGCGTAGGACACGAGATAGGATAGCAAAATGTTACTCGATATTGAACTCATTATGGTTTAGGAAGATTTCAGGTCATTCTGTAAACATTCACATGACAGTGATAGCATTTGAAGTGCCCTATAACAATTCCATTGCGCTAACGGTAATAACGGTCATAGATTTATTGCGCCAAAAGTACTGACAACTTGCAAAGCTCTGAATTGCCAGGAAACTGGCTTGCAATATGAGCAAAGGTATTTGTTCCTCTCTTCCTCAGAGCAGCGGCCCCCATTCACAGAGTAGCGCTAGGCGTGGTTTCTGCAGCATCAAGAAGAACGTTCCCAAGCACCGTCCCACAAAACAGTAACAACCCTGAAGTAAGACATCTATATATATATATATATATAGAGATATATATAGATATATATATAGATATATATAGAGAGATATAGAGAGATAGAGATATCCTATATGTTTATCTATAGTAGAGATAGAGATAGAGAGAGATAGAGAGAGAGAGATAGAGATCTAGAGAGAAACAGAGAGAGAGAGATCTAGAGAGAGATAGGGAGAGAGAGATCTCTCTCTAGATCTATCTATCTCTATCTATAGGGAGAGATATATATGTCTCTAAATCTCTATATATTTCTCTATATATATAATATCTCTCTATCTCTCTCTCTCAATATCTATATATCTATATCTCTCTATCTATATATATCTCTATATCTCTCTATATATCTATATATATATATATATATATATATAAGACTATTGTTTTAGACGATCGCATCACAATGAAGCACAACCGACGGAATGGCAGTAATTGCTTTACAAACGAACACGTTTTGTTATTATATGATTTCGGATGAGGCTGACGGGTGCCGTGGGGTATTTCGTCGAGAAACATAATTATCACCAAATGCCAAGCTTAACGTAGAATGATTAAGGCGCCACTCATTGTTCACATGGTGGCTGTGTCATTTTGATAAACAGAAGCTGCCGTGCCGCTC